>BSBN01000804.1:3000000-3422500 GCA_027924645.1 Cunninghamia lanceolata
CAAAACACCGCAAACATTTTAAAGGTTGAGAAAACAAGTGACTTAGGAAGGAAACACAAAGCGTCGAGATAGAAAAAGGCAAGTTTTGAAGATGAGGTGACACTGTATTGACTTATAGACTAGTTGGAGGTTATTAATAGGCGTCCTAGCATCCATTCCATACACTAGTTCATAAGGGGACTTTCCAGTGGCTTTCTTGACTATAACCATGTCAGCCCATAATGCAAGTCTGAGTTTTGAGTCCCATGATTTCTTGTTTTTATCTATCATTCTTTTTATGATCTTCATCAAACTCTTATTACTGGATTCTACTTATCCATTCCCCTGGGGATGATAAGGTAAGGAGTAAGAAAAATTAATCCTATATTCATTGCAAAAGCCCACAAATTCTTCTGACCTAAAACACATAGCATTGTTTATGATCAATTTATATGGCACTCCAAACCTGGTGATAATATGTTCCAACACAAAGTCTGAAACAACTTTACTTGTTTCTCTTATGGTAGGAATTACTTCAATCGACTTGGTAAAATAATCAGTAGCAACAAGAATCCAACTGTGCCGGCCTCCACTGGATTTTTCTATAATTTCCCCAATGAAGTCTATGCCCTATTGCTGAAATAGTGCTTCCACAGTTATAGTTATTAGTGATAGAGCACCAAAGTATTTAAACTTTCTAGAGAATTTATGGCATGCATCACAATTTCTCACTAATCTCTGAGCATCAACAAAAAGAGTAGGCCATAAATAGCTAGACCCAAGAATTCTATGTCTAGTAGTTTTTGCCATAAAATGACCTCCACATACTCCAATATGCATTTCATCCAGTATCCTAGAAGCCTGACTACTATCAACACATCTCAAAAAAACACCATCTCTGTTTCTCCAATATAAGTCTCCTTGGAGAATAACATATTTTACCGCTTGCAATTTCAAAGTCCTCTTTTCATTTTCATTCATCTCAGTAGGGCATGTCATAGTCTGCAAATAATAAACAATATCCTTATACCAGGGGGAAGTCTACAAATACACTCTTGGAGAGATGTTTCCTCTTGAACCTAATTTACTTGAATAGTTTCCAAATTAGATTGTGCCATTAACTTGGCTAACCCCTATCCTCTCACTAACTTTGTGATCTGAATGTCAATGTTAAATTCCTGAATTTTATTGATCCACCAACATCTCCTCCCTGTAACCTCCTATTGTGTGAATATGTATTTAACTGCAACATGAGGAACATAGGCTACTATTTGGGCCCCTACTAGGTAAGGCCTAAAATTATTGACTGTCTTTACCAAAGCATATGCTTGTTTTTCCATAATATCATACTTTAATTTTGTAGCCTGCAAGGATTTACTAAAAAATGCAATATGTTGTTCATATCCTTCACTATTCTTCTGCAATAGAATTGCTGCTATGGTGTCAAAAGAAGAAAATGAAAAAAGCTGAAATAGCTTTGAAAAATTAGGTGATTTCAGTACATGAGCCTTTTTTATTGCTTCCTTGACATTTTGAAAAGTTTAATAGCTTCATCTCCCCATGAAACAAATTCTCCTTTCTTTAACATCTTGGAGATGGCCTTTGTGTTTCTGCAAATTTTGTGGCAAATCTTCTTACAAAGTTTATTTGGCCAAAGAAGGATTATATCCCCTTGACATTTTTAGGAATTGGTATCCTATCAATAGCAGCAACTCTTTCAGGATCAATTCTGATACCATCTTTAGACATAATATGACCAAGTAACTTTCCTTCAGTGACACCAAAAGTACACTTCTTTGGATTTAATGATATACCATATTCAATTTCTCTGATAAAAATATTTTCAAGATGCATGCAATGCTATTATTCTTTCTTGGAAAAAGTAGTTAAATCATCCTGATATACCACCATAATAGTATCAATCAAGTCAACAAATGCAACATCCATTGCTCTTTGAAGTTGCTCCAACATTTGTCAATCCAAAAGGCATCCTTTCATAAACATAAGTTCCCCAAGGTGTAGTGAAAGTTATTTTATACTGTTCTGATTCTTTTACTTTTACCTGATTGTATCAAGAAAAACCATCCATCATGGATAACCATTCACATCCAGTTACCTTTTACAACAAAGCTTCTATGTTAGGTAATGGATAATTATCTTTCAATGAGGATACATTTAGATTCCTGAAATCAACACACAACCTAATGTCACCATTCTTTTTCCTTACTGGCACCAAATTGTAAATCCAAGTAGAGTGCCTAATGGGCTTTATAATGCCTCCATCTCTGAGCTTCATAAGCTCTTGTTGCATGTTGGGTGCCAGGGTTAGATTTATCGGCCTTTGTTTCTGCCTAAAAGGCTTAGCTTCTAGTTTTAGAGGGATTTCATGTTAGAACAAATCCTCTCTATAAGCTTTCAAATCATCATAGACCAAGCAAATACATGTATATATTTTTTTAGTAGAGCTACCATCAGTTCTCTTATCTTGGTATTCAATTTCCTTCGAATATAGACCTTTTTTGGAGTAGTTTCCATACCTAGATTATTTTCTTCAAGATCCTGATCATGAACTGGGGCAGACTTTGAAATTTGTTTGTCATTGCTGTAAAAAATTCTATCTAAAGCAACCAAACCCTTGGGAATCTTATTTATTTTAAGCTGAATGACCTCATTTCCAAACAATGGTTCTTCTCCATCTATTAATTGAACAAAATTATGGAGATCAATTTCTTGATTATCAAACTCATCTATGCACTACAAAAATTTCATCAAATCTTTATCATCATTGAAAACCTACCAATTGCAAATGTTGTATGGGACTAAAGGTCTTGTCTTGACTTCAAATTTAGATATATCAACTAAAGTAACATCATCTGGCCTAATAGTAACATTTGCTAAAAAGTCTACCATTACATTTCTGGACCTCTCAACCCAATCAATAGAAAATGCATCAAATAGCTCTATTGTATCCCAAACAACATTTTTATATTGTTTCAGTCTCTTATGCTTTGATGCATATTTTCCCCTTACTTGTGAAACCACCAACTCTGAATCACCTAGGACTCAGCATTTTGATCCCATACTTAACAACAATATTCAATCCTAAAAGGAGTACTTCATATTTTGCTATGCTGTTTGTGTACTCAAAATTTAGAAGAAAAGAAAATTTAAAAAGTTTTTTCTTAGGTGACACAAAAACCATTCTTTGAACAAGCACCATCAAAATGCATTGACCATATCTCATTTTCATCATCAAATACTTGGGTTTCTTTCATCATAGGTTCTTCACTTACTTAGTTAGACTTTGGTGCAACAACTTTAAAATTATCAAAGTCTACATCAAGGAAACATACCTGATCTGGAGGTTCTTGATCTTTAACCAAAGAAGTAGATTCCTTTTCTCTATCTAATCTGACATTCTTACCATTCATGGGGATCATAGCATAAGATAAATCCAACTGGATACTTCCACCTACTACTACAACCCACTTCCTAGACAACTATTGAATGTACAAGACAACTGAGAGGGGGGGTGAATCAGTTGTAACATAATTCCAAAATCCTCAAACACATTTAGATCCACATCAATTCAATTAACCCTTAAACTATTATGATGATTAAGCATGAAAGCAAATAACAAAAACTGAATCAACTCAACAACAAACACAAGAGAACACTAGATTTACGTGGAAAACCCAAGAAGGGAAGAACCACAACGAGGATTAGCTCATAATATAAAGTAGTAACAACACCAAAAAATAATAGGCTCATTGCCAAAGGGCTCACTAACCAAAAGAAAGGCTCATTGCTAGAATAGAGAAGAAGAAAGAGAAGTTTGTTACAAGGAGAAAACTATCTCAATGCAATAGGGAGTTCCACCATAACACCATCAACACCTTCAAAGTCACACTGAAGAATTGTAGACACCTTCTCCTCACTGCATCTAGTAATCTAACACATGCAAAGCTTGTACTGCGTCACACATTCAACCAAACATTCATCCACTATGTTATTCACATCACCCTAATTGTGCGTACACACGATCATGATCCCTTGACACTTATTTATATCATCCTCAACCTTGAACATATTCTCCAAGGTCAGAAAAACTCCTTAACTTAAAAAATTTAGATTAGGTCTGGACCTAAACACTCCTGTGGTGGAAAGGAATGAAGGCAGACCACAACACACCTTAGCTCATACCTAAATTCATCTAAGCACACCACTCCATGCTACTACAATCACCAAAGCAACTCCGCAATTAGTGTAAACATCCAAGATTGGCCAAACTTGTGTTAACACAATGAACTTTTAAGTACATGCTTGCTCAAACCCAAAAATGACTCATGGACCACATGCAATGCTTCAATACATTCTAGAATATTCCACAAACATCCTGAAACATCTTAAAATCCAACAAATTCCTCTGCAACAACTTTCACTTGACTGAAGTTCACACTGGAGCACTCAAACAACTATGTCATACATTGCAACTCAAGAAATCAACTTGCGGAGCACAAAACCATGAAAAACTTGAACTAAAGCAATATATAAGCATTATAAGCACAAATCCAGAATCAAAAAGCCATAAAAAAATCTGCGAAGAAATGCGGAGCAAAACAATTTCTCCCAGACATCATTGCAAAACTTAGAAATATAGTCCACACATTGGTGAACACAACTTCCTCTACACAACGAACATGAGCACCAAATTTGGAATATAGCATCTTTGAACATCTTTGAACAACATATCCAAATCGTAAAGATAGATCTTCAACATAGAAGAAATGCGGAGCGAAACCAAAACACCACTCTGTAAACCAAAATGCCACCTCAACACATTGTTTCCTTTATTAATCAAATTTTCTCAAAAGCACTTGGAAACCAACCAACAGAAACATATTCTTGACATCTTCAGCACCTCTTCAAAGCAACCAAACAACTCATACCATTGTAACAACCTCATATCTACTCAACCAGTTGATACAGTTGACACCAATGACAACACAATCTTGTTGACATCAATGACAACACCGACTACACATACTTGCAATAATTTGAACACTTTAAATTTATCAAGGGAATTTGAATTTTCTCTTAAGAAAGTAACCCAAGTCATTCCAAAATAATCATCAATAAGCAACATGAAACACCTCTCACCTTGTTGACTATTTACTATTGTAGGGCCACATAGATTAGTGTGAATCAGCTCCAATGGTTTTGAAGAAGAATACTCCTTGCTTTTGAAATTTGTCTTTGTCTGCTTTTCCATTTGACATTACCTACATACTATATTTGTAGGCTTGATTATCTTAGGTATGTCTCTCACTGCATATGTAGAACTGATCTTTACCATATTATCAAAATTGTTGTGTCCCATTCTCTTGTGCCACAACTAAGACTCACTAGATTGAGCCAACAAACATGTTCTTCCATTTACCTCCTTTAGATGATAGATGTCACCATATGTCTTGATACCTTCTACAACTAGTTTTTCAGACCCTGCCTTCCTGATTTCACAACCCTTGGCATGAAAGGTGAGATTATACCCCTTGCTGCACATCTGACTGACATTGAGAAGATTGTGTTTTAGCCCCTTGACATAGAGGACATCCTTAGTCCTGTTCTTCTCATCAATAGTTATAGTACCTTTTCCACAAATCTGTGCTGACTCATCACCACCAAACTTGACAGCACCACCATCCCACTTTTCAAGGCTGATAAACTTCTCCTTGTCACCAGTCATATGATTTGAGCATCCACTATCAATTACCCAAGCCTTGGCTTCTTCTCTTGCATGAAAGGCAGTCCATACAACCATTGATCTTTCATTGTTTTGGTTTGTTTGCAAGGCATCAATCTTCTCACATTTTCCAACATCATCCTTTTATCACCAACACTCAAGGCTATGAAAAGTGTTTCATCATTTGAATCATCATGATCCTCATCTTTTGAAGAATAACTGCTCTCTATGGAATACAAACTTCTTTTGAACTTATCTCTCTTGTTACTCCCCTTGATTCCTTAAAATGACATTTGGAAGCAAAGTGACCAACCTTTCCACAATTGAAACATTTGAAGGGTTACTTACCTTTGTGCATATATCTCTTCAATCTCTTCAATTTAAAAAAAGGGGCCAAATCGGCCTCCCGGATCAAAAGTTATGGCCTCTAGAAGTTGGGCCTCTCGTATTGGAAAATATAAAAATGTGTTAGACACATAAAAGAGTTGTTAGGGGGAGATACACATGTTGATGCATGTTTTGACACATCATAAGGCATCTTTGATTAGAGATAATGAAACCCTAAGAACTTGGGTGCCACTTTTGGGTGGTTTTAGCTCATGGTTTCGTAATTACCATTTAATGGTTTCATGTATTGTATCTCCTATATATTAGGTGCTTGAGATAGAGTTTGTGTGTGAGTCTTATAGATGTTGAGTTGCCTCTAGATCTCTGGTTGGTGATACTCCTATGAAATCTTTCTCTACACGTATATTTTAATCTTGTTTATTTTTGAATAATATATTGGGTTGCTTTTGGAGTGGGTGTTTTTTCAAGCTTGAAAGGGTTTTGATCCCTACGTAAATCATTGTGTTATGGTATGATTTCTATTTATGTTTATTTTGTATAATTTTTGTAATTATTGCAAAGATCTGAATAGTTTTACATAACCCTCCTCTCAATATTAGTGTAGGAATTTGTTCCGCTACCTTAGCTTCCTTACACCTTTAGCATAATGAGTGATCAAGGAAAACAATTTGTGAACATGACAATTACAAAAATCTTAGATAGCTTTATTATCACACATAACCGAAATAACCCCTATCATCCTCAGTAAAATGGAGCAAGTGAGGCTCTAAATAAGATTATAGGCACCACACTTACCAAAGTGTGTAATAGTAACTCTACAAATTGGGATATTAAAATACTAGAAATATTATGGGCTTACAAAACAACCTATAATAGACTAAGTAAATTTTCCCATTTGAACTAGGGTATGTAACTGATGCACCATCTTGAATTACAATAGATAATGTATTAGGAAAGAAGAGTGAATTATGATGACAAGTATATGGGACATGGATTGATTCTATAGTAGAGTTGTTTGAATAAATAGAATATATGACAAGTTGGCTTGACTCATATATAATGTGTTATGATGTATGCTGTGTTTGTTAGTAAATGCATTTTATTATTTTTACATATTCTTTCCTACCACAACTTTTTGTAATTTATCGAACATGATTTTACCCTCTTCTTATCCTCAACATTGGGGTATAAATACAACATTTCAAGTACATAACCCTAGATCTTTGATCTGTGTCCGTACTTGCAAATAATGTATTTTGTAGATGTTGTTATGCTACTAGAATTACTCTAGATTTACATGTTGGTGATACTCTTGTAAGAGCATGTCCCTTGTTATTATATTGTAATTGATTACTTGTTGTTGATAATACAATTGGTTTGTGCTTTGGAGTGTTGGGTTTTTCTCCCAAAAGGGTTTTCCCCATGTACATCACTATGTTATGGTTGTATGCTTTCTGTGTTGTCTTTCCTTGTAACTATAAGATTAAATTTATTTTTCACATTTCTCTCATCATAGATTAGTTTAGGAAGTGTTTCCATTCTTTTGCTTTCTTATATGATTTATTGTGCAATTTTCTAGTTGTTTGTTTAGATTTATATACAATATTTTCTTATTATGTTTGGATTTGACTCAGTTGTTGAATGGATCAAGATGTTAGTCCTTTTCTTAGTCATTTGATCCTACTTTTCAATGCTAAATCATCTACCATTATCCTAGTAAATTATTTTTAATTATCATTTGCCAATTTACATGAACCCATTGTTATAAATCTTTGTTATATCCTTAGTGAGCAATGCATTTGTGAGTTACTTGTAGACACCTAAAAATGTCTTCACCATCTAACCGATCTTTGACATCACTAATATCACCGATTCCCCTTCTAATTAATTAATTAAATTATTATTTAATTAATTATCTCCTTGAACACTTAATTATTCATCATTTTCCCCTTTAAATTGAATTAATTTAATTAATTCAATAGTCATACCTTACTAACATTAACCTGATTAATTAAATAAATATGAAAATGTTTATTTGACTAATTCACTCATTTCATGAAACCTAATTAATTGAATAAATCATGTTTATTTAATTAATTCAACCTACTAATTAGCCTATCCCTACCCTAGTTAATTAAATACCTATTATTTAATTAGCTAGTCTAACCTATATGACCCTAGACTTAAGATTAGTTAAATTTAACACTATTTAATTAATCTTAACTCATTATTAACCCAATCACTAATTTACTACAGCCATATTAATTAGGCTAATCACCTTAATTAATATGGTCAAACCTTGTTTAACACTCCTCCCCACATCTTCTAAATAAAAAATTGATTTTTATGCCACATAAAACAATGTTTTATACACATTTGTCATAAACTCCATAAATGACCTCTTACACCACCCACTTTCATTAATCACCACTCTTCCCAAAATGAATTAAAAATTCATTTTTAATCCTCACCTCTTCTCCATGCGAATTTAAAATTTAAATCTAATCCACCTCATCTACCCTCATTTAATTCTCTCCTCTTCCCAAGATGAATTAAAAATTCATCTTTATTCTCATCCCTCCATTTTTGATGATTGAATCTAAGCCCTCCACCTCACATGCATTCTCACCCATTGATCTCAGCTTCAAATCTCAACCCTTGGATCAAATCTCCTTCCAAAAAGCTTATAAATACAACCTAATCCAAGCCATTTGATCATCCACAATTTGAGTAAACTTATTATGCCAAAATCTCCATCAATCTCATCCTTTTGAGCTAGGTTTTGTAGTAATTTGCACTTGAGTTGTAGAGCATTTCACATTGGAAAGCCATGGGTAAAGCAAGAGTCTAAGGGTGCAAGGCTCTCCACCTTAGCTAGGAGAATGAATCCACTTTGAAGGTATAAAATAGTGATTTTTGAATGCATTTATTTAGTGTTTTTACCCTCACTTGATTTTTCTAATCTCATTTGGCACACCCGGTGGGACCCACAAGGTCCAAGATGATCTTTTGTGAGTTTTTTTGTTGAAGGATGTGTTTTTGCAGGTTTCGGCGCTAAAGACTCACTGTTTGGCACCATTTCTTCCTGCAGTGGCACCATTTCTACATTCTGTGGCACCTTTTACAACTGTTTTGGTGATATTTTTCACGGCTATTTTACTAACACTTTGGCTCTAACGTTTGGCTTTTAATGCTTTTTTGGTGTTTTTCAAGGCTTTTAGGCTAAGTTACTCTTGGTTTTCACAGAAAACACATAGAAGCAGGGGATTATTATGGCAAAAATTGTTTAGGGATATAGCTAATACTTTTCCATCTAACCCTAGTTCATTTTTCTTGCTTATAACATCTTTCTCACCTTCCTTCTAGTCTTTTGGGTGTTATTTGACAAGGAGAGAAGTACTAACCCTACTTAACCTAAGATTTTGAGACTAAAATGTGTTTTTGCAAGCCTTTTTGAAGCTCTACGTCGTTTTGGCGCTATATTTGCCCAGTTCGGTGCTATCAGATTTGACAAACAAGGTAAACAAAGGTAAAACATTTTTTGGTGCCATTTCCCATTCTTGTAGTGTCTTTTTATCCCGTAGCACCATTTTGCCTTCCTGTAGCACCATTTTCTGTAACAGTCAGAAGTAGTTGTTTATCATTCTGTAGCACCATTCCTACGTTCTGTGGCACCTTTTCCTTCTATTTTGGCACCTTTTTCTATGCTAATCTTGGAATTTGTACAGGTGGTTGATAGTGTTCTACAGGTTAATAACATTTATCTAAGACTAAAAAAATAGACTGCTAATATCTTCTGCAGGATTTTATTAGCTTAGAAAACACTTTATGTTTGGTGCATTAAAACAAACCTTTGCTTGCTTAGCTTAGAAAACATTGGGATTTGGTGCAATAAAATTAACCTTGTTTGCAAACAATCATAGGCACACTTTATTTTGGATCTTAAAAAGAACATAACTTTGTTTGACGTGCTTTGTGTGCTTGCACACTTGTGTTACCCAAGGGATAGACTCAAAGTATCCTCTCCCCTCACCTTCAAAAGGATCTTGGGTGAAAAGAAATGGTTCTACTCTCTTTTTCTTTTTCTTAGAGGGGGCTTGCCCTTGAGACACATCTGCAAGAACTCATTGGCAACCCCAAGCGGTACTTTCATTCGGTCCACTATACAAAATAGGATAAGGCGAAAGCCAAGTCCAAATCGGTATTAGCGCTTACCGTTCGGTGCTAGTTAGAAAGGAAGTCGTACCTTGTGTATATGATACTCCTAGTAGAACTAGTTAAAACTATTGAACATAAAGAATATTGAGAGGGGGGAGGGTGAATCAGTATTCTACAAAACCACTTAGTTTGTTGTTCCTTAATCCAATTACCAAATTCAACAACATGAAAGCAAAATAAACATAAGAACAATAACCATAAAGACATAACACATAGACAGTGAGATTTTTACGTGAAAATCCAAAAAGGGAAAAACCACGATGGGTGTTAGCCCACAAAAATATATGATTTATAACAATATCAAAAAATAAAGGCTCACTGCCTACAGGGCTCATTGCAAAGAATGGCTCACTACCAAGAAAAAAGAAGATAGAAGAAGGATTGGCTCACTGCCAGAAGATAACTGCTATAAATGCATCTTCAAAATGTTGAGGTGCAGTGCCAATTAGTTCAATATACAAATTTAAAAGACTTCATACTGTTTTCTCTACTCTACATAAACTCTGCTCTTCTGCCCTTACTGTCTTCTTCTAATCATAACTCTGCTTTTGAATCGCACACACATTTTGTTCATTCACATCGTAATGGCATGTCATCACTCAATACTACAACAAATCCCTGTGATTAGCTCCATTTTTTGCTCCGTATTTTGCTTCCACCCACTGTTTTATTGTATTTTTCTTCAATTTTTTGAAAAAGTTAGTGCTATTAATCAGGATGGTGCTATTTTTGGATTTTTTTGTGCCGATCAGAACACATAGGCACTAATTTAGGCACAAATTAGCGCCTAATTTAGCGCTGACTTTCGCACCGACATTAGCGCCGCCTTTAGCATTGACATTAGTGTTCACTTTAGCACCGACTTTAATGCCTATCTGTGTTAGATAAATGTCACATGGTGGAGGATGGTGTCAGGATGAGTGATGATTGTTGTGGCAATGTTATGGTCAAATGTGTTATGAAAATGAGGTGGCATGGGTAGTGGGCTATCAATGTTGGGAAAGGGGTTAGGGAGGATGTAATGGAGGAAGGGATGTGTGTCATGGTATGATGTCTAGAGAGAGAGAGAGAGAGAGAGAGAGAGAGAGAGATTTGGGCCTAGTTATGATGGATGATTATAGAAATTATAATGAGTGTGATATGAACTTGCTATTGGTGATTTAAGCTTTAGTCTAGTATAAAGAAACTAATTTGTGCCTAGTTATGATTTCAATGAAATTTAATTGATGTGCAATTTAATCAATTACATCTCTCTATAATTACAAGTCCTTGCTATTCCATCCACCTTGTCTAGCATAATCTGTGAATTTGTTGTTATGATCTCCTCCAAAAGATATGCTGCAACAAATGAACCATTTAAGCACTCATGCTAACAAGCATTAGCCTATCATAAAAGAGTGATTGTAAGGCACTATACTAATTCATGATCTTCAAGTTGAGCTTATGAACTAAATTACATGTATTTTGCATATGCACCTAAGACAAGTCAAGATTTGAACAACTTACACAAATCTGTACCAAAAATTGAAGACTCTTGATATGAGTTATAGTATACAAAGATGCAAATTTCATCTGAAAAGTTTATTTAAAAATAAAGGAATAAAAATTTTTGTTATCAACATCTTTAATTTCAAAGTGGGTATCATACATGAGAAGATACGATACAAAAACTAGAAAATGAACACAATTGGTGTCGATGTTCTATGCATATGATATTGATTAATGATTTCATAGATACTTTTCTCCTCAAGCATGAGTGTTGACATTGGTTCTGATTCACAAGAAGGGATATTACTTCAAGCAACTCTAGATTCTAATGCTAAATTTGAATGGAAAATGCACAATTGAATACAATAGGATAGCACTTTGGCAGAGAATTATAACAATATCCTAAAACAACTCTTTGATCTAAACACTTCAATCAATACTTTCTTCTCTAGGTCATCCATCTCTGATCACAGGAGCCACTAATGCATAAAGTTAAAATAATGTTGTCAATTGTGATTTAAGAATTAATTACTTTCTACACAATTAATGAAAATAACTTTTGTAATAAAATGTACAATTATATCTATGCTCACACAATGACTCTTCCAAAGCCACTAAGCTTTGATTTAATAGCTACTAGAATCATGATAAAATCTTCCACGACTTGTTAATTACAATTGTATTTTCCCTTCTGATACCCATGACTACATCTATTCCTGTACATTTTGTTCCATGTTTCAGAAGTAAAAAATTAATTGCATACCAATAACAACGTCCTTGCAAAAATATAGATAAGTACAGTTTATATAACCAAATTAACACTATTATCACCTCCAAATCTAACTACATTAGAGGTCATTTATTTGTAACCCCTTTCTTTTCTCATTGATATATCTATTTGTTGTATGTTTTGAATTCTATATTTGGTCATTTATTGACATTACTAGAATTATTTGGAAGGGTTTAATGTATCTAACATCTTGAGAATTTTCTTTCTTACAAACTAAATTAGTTTGCTATGTATTTGACAAATTCTCTATGCACTTAACTTTTTCAAAATAGTCTTTTAAAAATAGTTTAAATCTTCTCCAAATCTCTAGACAACTAGAATTGAAGTAAAAGGTTGCCTTATTTCCTCAAGACTAAAGATGGTAAACAATATATAGTTACAAGGAACAGTATGCATTCTACTTTATAAATAATTCACAAATATCATCTAAGCCAACTACCATATGACTTGCTGATGCTTATTTTATTTTACTGTTCTAATACATACAACCTTAGACATATGCCTCCCATCATGAACTAGAATAACTACCATATAAATTGCATAACTCATTTTGTATAAGCACAAAATAATCTTGCACAGTTGATTGTTTCATGTTTAGTTTGCATCAATGACCTACTCTTAATTCATGTTTAGTCAGGGTGATTTTAAGGAAGATCAAAGTTGCACTCCAAGTAGATGTGTGGATAAAGAAGGGCTTAACAGAATATGGAAACCTTTAGATTTTGTGATTTTTGTTTTTCCATTTCAAAACTATTTGTTTTCTTTCTTTACTAATGAACATTTATTTAGAAGCCCTTTCCTACACTCAAATATTCAATTTTAAACTCACTTGCATGGAATATGCATTAAAGGTATCAATTATATATGTTCCATGATTTAAATCCATTATTTTGTGGTTCTTAGTATGATAGAAAGAAGGATGTTGTTGCTTATTAGACTTGTTGCACACCTTGCACTAGGTCCACAGGCTGGTGGAATGGTATCCAAGGACACAATGGCTCTCATATCAGATTTTTTTGCAAGGAATCAATTTAAAATGGTCTAAGGCCTAGCTTTCATTCCAACCTAGGATTCCATCACAATAATGTCATATTACGGTCTTCAGATATGTGTATAGTTTATGTGCATGGTTGCAACCATTTAGTAATAATTCCTCACACACCACACTGCAACTGAGATGTGTGAATGCCCTAAAACTATATAGGTTTAGACCAAACACTATCATAAGATCATGCTTGATAAGATCACAGATACATCATAGTTTAGGTTTCTAAATGCTTAAGTCCTCCTTTGTCAGATGTTGTAGTTGCAACTGCCCTGTTAGACATGTATGCAAAATGTGGAAGCATAAACAAGGCATGTGAACTCTTTGACATAATGCCTCAAAGAAATGTGGTTTCATGGACTGCAATGACTGCAGGATATGCACAAAATGGATTTGTTGAAAAGGCTTTAGAAATTTTAAAGCAAATGCAATTGGCTGGTGTAAAGCCAAATTCCACAACCTTTGCCAGCATCCTCCCTGCTTGTGTCAAAATTGGAGCTTTGGAATAGGGTATGGACCTCCATCAAAACATAAAGAATAGAAGAATTTTGTTAGATGTTGTAGTTGCAACTGCCCTATTAGACATGTATGCAAAATGTAGAAGCATAGACAAGGCACGTGAACTGTTTGACAGAATGCCTCAAAGAAATGTGGTCTCATGGATTGCAATGACCGTAGCATATGCACAAAATGGATTTGTTGAAAAGGCTTTAGAAATTTTAAAGAAAATACAATTAGCTGGTGTAAAGCCAAATTCCACAACCTTTGCCAGCATCCTCCCTGCCTGTGTCAAAATGGGAGCTTTGGAATAGGGTATGGACATCCATCAATACATAAAGGATAGAGGAATTTTGTCAGATGTAGTTACAACTGCCATATTAGACATGTATGCAAAATGTGGAAGCATAGACAAGGCACGTGAACTATTTGACAGAATGCCTCAAAGAAATGTGGTCTCATGGATTGCAATGATTGCAGGATATGCACAAAATATGGAATCATAGACAAAAAATGTGAACTGTTTGACATAATTAAAATATGTTGTAGTCATCAAATCATCAATCATAACTTCCTCGCAATGAATCGAGGCCATTGTAGAGTTAAGCCTAAGGTTTCTTCTTAGTGCAAAATGAGGATTAGGTTGAAACCTTGACATTAAAGTAAAATATAAAGCAATGAAAAGGAAATTGCATCTAAGTAATCCTAATTATTTTTGCCAACAATTCACACCAAAGATTGAACAATTTAAGGATATTGCAACAGGTAATTTGTATCGACACAAATAATATTACTGAAGCATTACAAAGTTTAGGCCATAAGAATCATCTTTTTTTAAACATGGATTGCAAATAATTCTAAAAATTTAGAAGTCTTGGTCATTAACATTATTGTCTGCTACAATGTCATCAAGTGTATCATTGTCAATGTTCATATGTTCTTTCAAGCATTTAATATTATCATCCTCATCTTGACCTGCACCATCTTCATCATCATTCAAATTTGACTATAGACCATCTATATTGTTACCAGATGTATTTGGATCATCATTTTCTATACCACCCATATTGTTGTCTTCCATAACATCATCTAACTCTGGATTGTTGTCTTCTTGTGCCTAAACATAACCATCTTCAACATCATCATGGATGTCAATTTCTTTGATGTTCTCTAATCCCTTTCTCTCATTTTGTTGGCCATCATTGTTTTGCTCAGTATCCATTAATGCATCATCAAATACATGCCTTAATCTTGGATCATAATGTATGACAAATATCCATTTCGGGTCCAAAATATCTTCATAGAAAAATACCTGCACATGAACGACATACATATATATTAGACGTATAGTATAACAATTTTATTAATTAATAAACACATGTATATATTCACAATAAACCATGAATTAATAGATTAATGATCACTACCACTTCTTGTTTGAGTTAAAGAAATACCCGCTCACAATGAATTAGTAGAACATAAGGCTCCTTATCCTCCAGTAGGAAACATGAGGAATCTATAGAAAACAATCCACTATGGGTATCATGTCTTCGTGTCCTCTCAAATGCTTCATACTATCTACACTTAAAAACCCAACATTTAAGAGAGCGGTAATCCAACTCAATAATTTCTTGTATTTTCCCAACATATTGTAGATTCCCTTCAATTATATTCTTATCTTTTGAGCTTGATCGACTGGATTGCTTGAAGTCAACCATGATGCCACAATCGAAGGATCATCTCTTTACATCTACACTTTCTACACGATAATGTTGACCATATGACCACATTGCTGGATATTTCCTCAATTGTGAAAGACCATTTATTTCAGTGAAAACAAATATAATTCAATGAATATTAAAATAGTTAATAGTGTCAAAACTGTAAGGAAACAACATTTTGTAAAATTCCAACTATACCTTTCTTTCACATCCTCTAGACATGTTGATTTCATCTTCTGTTATGTTTGAATCTATACTTGCATCTTCTATTTGATTTTGAATTTGTTCAATAACCCATTCTAGTGTGCAATCTTTTCCCCATTCCCCAAGCAGATCAGTGGGAAGTGGAGTATTCCTTGGGTTCAATCTCTTAAACTGTCTCCTTGCTTCTAACACTTCTCTCTTTTTGTCATACAGATCGATCCATTTGTTCATAAAGTCCATGTGGTACATAATGAACTTGTCGAGTATAACACTTTCGTCTACACCTATGTACATGTCAACATGTTTATTTCAAACTCCAAATGTCTGCATGCTGTTAATTTGACAAATAAATTATAGAGTAAATTAATGATTGCAAGAAAAACAACCACACTGATCACGAATTTACTTACTAATTTCTACTTGAACACCATTAGATTATGGTTTTTCTCCATCAATAATATCTAATGCTCATTCTTCATCCCAGAAGCATGGCCCATCTTGAAAATCCTTACCAAGGAATTCACACAGGAAGAAAAATGCTTCATTCAATACATACCCTTCAGCCATGCAACCCTCTGGATGTGCCTTTTGTCGGACATATCTTTTTAGAGTTTTCATATACCTCTCAAAGAAAAACATCCACCTCGTTGATACGACACCCACCAATTCAATGTCATCAACTAGGTGTATAAGTAAATGGACTTGTAGGTCCATGAAACTTGTAGGGAGCTCCTTCTCAAATACACATATAATTTCTACAATTTCCTTCTTCCATTTTGGCACTTCACATTCGTGGATCTCCTTGGAGATCACCCACCTAATATACGAATAGTAAATTAGTATGAACCTTTAGTCAAAAATTAAAATGCAATATAATATCTCTATGTCTCTCACACATGAACATTTTATATAACCACATACCTTGTAAATGCTGACAATCGACTTATGGCATTCCTTAAGTCAACTGTAAGACAAGAATCCCCCCTAATTGCCAATGACATGATATGCTATCAAACACATTTATGAAAAGGTCATTAGTAATTTTTCCTCACACAACAAAATATCAAAATATATTTAGTACTTAATCAATGTTACCAGTAAATGTTAAATGATGATATATAATACCTTCATAAAATTATGAAAATCATGTGTTTTAAATCCTGTGATATGTCCATCAACTGTAAAAGCTTTAGCCAATGACGACCCATAGCCAGTAGGTGTCCTTATTGAACAGATGACATTTTTTAGTTGGTCTAGCTCTTTTTTTTTTCAAAATCCATGGAGCTTCTATATATGTTTCATTTTCCCTATTTGGGCACAAATGTTTTCTATCAATTTTGGTACGCGAAAGAGCAATATCTCTCCTCGAAGACAAGGTATCTTTCTCTTTGCCTGATATATGTTGAAATATAGAATCTGGGACATTTTTGAAGATGTGCATAGGATCTAATAGGTGAGATATTAATAGATCCTTCCAGTAAGGGAGCTCATAAAATATGGATTTCCTTTTCATTCCTTGTGACATATTAACTACAACTTGTTCTGGTTCTTCAATTGAATCACCCCGATCAAAAAAATCCTCCCAAGCTTTCAATTCAGCATCTTCATACTTCTTAAGCCAATCACCTAGACCCATAATCATGGGAGGGCCTCTATTTTCAACTTTTCCTTTAAATTGATTCTTCAGGCGATTTCTAAACTTATGCTCTAGTGGTAGAAAAACCTTGTTTGCGTAAATAAATTTATGTAGATCTTTAAAATATTGCCCTTGAAATTGTTTTACACATCTTGGACATGTAAATATCCCCTTTGTTTGAAGCCCTGCAATTCAATAAGTAATGTTAATAACATCAAAAAAATAGTATAAAACTAAGTATGAAAGTTGGGATGGAAATAAATTATGAGTATAAATACGTAAAATTTTTATCTTACCAAAACAAACACCAAGTCATGGGAAATCATGAATAGTCCAACATAGCACACCATACAACATGAAGGACCTATTTGATGGGGGACGTGATATGTCATACATTCTTATGCCTTTCCATAGCAGTTGCATCTCATCAATAAAAGGTGCAAGATAAACATCCATGTTTTTAACTTGATGTTTTCCTAGAACTGATGAAGGGGGTAAATCACAAAGCACACAATAATAGATATTGAACACAACAAATAGAACTTTCTTTTATTGAACTGGGTAACTCATTACATTACAGAAGCTCAATTACAATAAGAGGATAAATCCTCTACTAGCTGCAACACATTACAACTTTCCCAACCTTAAGACTCTAGAATCTTCAGCCTTCTATAACCCCAAATCATCTAGGGTTTCTATTTTCCCACCTATTCTTGACTCCACACTGGCCCCCTTGACTCTATCACTGCCCAGCATTCCCAAAATAGTCATAAATAGCACTTTTTGGTGGCCTCCAGCTAAATTTCAAAATTTGCAACTCCCTCCAAAAGTAGGACAACTTCCGGGAAGCCTAACTTTTGATTCGGGTGTCCGATTGACGAACCGTTTTAAGCGCCGAAAAGCTCGTGATGTAAAATATCACTCCAGAAATTCATAAATGGATTTCCATCAACTTTTTGAGATGTTATGAGAAGTTTTAGTGCCTCATATCTCATTCCGTAAATTTTCAAGGGCTTTTCAGAAAACAAAAACTTTAATATTTTTCAGCTCACAAATGATCTTTACTTGATTCCTTCACCAAAGGTTTTATATTTCCATTATGTAAATTTCTAGAATTTTTTGCTTCATTACGTGCCCAAATGCAAACTTTCTAAAAATAGCAGGTACACTTTCCTAAACAGGCAGGTCGCTATTTTTAGCAGTTTTGGAAAAACTGAAAGTCCTACATTATTATTCTGGATATTATGGAACCAAAAACACTAATTATGGGAAGAAATGAGAACAACTATAATGGTTTTGAATTAACTTCTTTTTGGGTGATGCAAGATTGCCCTTACACCTCTGGATGCTCCTGCATCAGACACCTAGGGTAATTTGAGAAGTGACCCTGTCACGTCTCAGGTGTTTGTGTGAGGAAAACCCAAATGGTCAACCTCTGCCTTAGACAACCAAGAAGAATCTTCAATAGGCCTTCCTTTCCATTTCACTAGATATTCTTCATATTGCTTGTTCCGAGTGCTCCTTTCCACACGGCTATCCAAAATCTCTTCTATCTCCTCTATTGAAGTAGATGCCAGAATACTCCATTGCACTTCTGTTGGTCCATCCTCTGTTCCACCTTCATGATATTCTGATAAATCAGCAATGTTGAAAATAGGAGAAATATTGATCCCACTCGGCAGCTCTACCTCATATGCATTTCCTGAATCATGCTTCTTCATGATTATGCATGGTCCAAATTTCTTCATTTTTAATTTATTGTATGTTCCAACTGGGAACCTTTCTTTTCTCAAGTGAACCATGAATTCATCTCCCACCTGGAACTCCTTATACCTCCTCTTCTGATCTACCTTAGCCTTGTACTGAATATTCATCTTATTAATGTGCTTTCTCACTTCTTCATGCAATTTCTTCAAATGTTCTGCAAAGTCTTCGGCTTCAGCACTTGTCTTTTCTCCATTGTCCATCTTCCTTAACTCAAAAGCATTTCTTGGGCTATTACCATATACAATCTAGAATGGTGATTTACCAGTACTCCTATTGACAGAATTGTTGTAGGCAAATTTTGCCTGTGGTAAAATTGAATCCCATCCCTTGGGTTTATCTCCTACTAAGCATCGTAGCAGGTTACCCAAACTCCTATTCACCACTTCTGTCTATCCATTAGTCTGTGGATGGTGTGCAGAACTAAACTTCAAGTCTGTTTCAACTTCTTCCACAATGTCCTCTAGAAATAACCAACAAACTTGATATCTCAGTCTGAAACTATGCTTTTTGGTAGACCATGTAGTCTCACCACTTCCCTGAAAAATAACTCTGTAATATGAATAGCATCATTAGTCTTCTTACAAGGAATAAAATGTGCCATTTTTGAGAATCTGTCCACCACCACAAAAATAGAATCATGTTCTCTCTATGTCCTTGGTAAACCAAGAACAAAATCCATGCTAATATCATCCCATGGCTTCTCCGGTATAGGTAATGGTTGATACAACCCTATATTCTAACTTGTTCCTTTTGCCATCTGACACACTCTACAACTCTGCACAAATTTCCTCACATCCTGTTGCAACTGCGGCCAATAATAATTTTCACCGATAATGGCAATGGTCTTATCTCGACCAAAGTGTCCAGCTAACCCCCCACTATGCTTCTCCTTAATTAGGTTCTCTCTCATGGAACTCCTTGGAATGCATAATTGGCTTCCTCTAAACAACATACCATCTTGGATTATGAAATCCAACCATTTTGTTCTATCCAAAGTAACAGGTTCCAAACAAGCTTTCCAAGCCTCTGCAAAATCTAGATCTTTAGGATACAAACTTTTGAGTTCATCAAACCCAACAACCTCTATCTTCATTACTGTCAACAAATTTCACCTTCTGCTCAAGGCATCTACAACCCTGTTGGAGTTCCCACTCCTGTGCTTCAAAACAAAAGTATAACTCTGCAAAAACTCAACCCATTTTAAGTGCCTTTGATTTAACTTTCCTTGACTATTAAGATATTGTAAAGCCTGATGATCAGTATATAAAACAAACTCTTTTGGCAACAAATAATGTCTCCATTTCTTCAAAGCCTAGACTATTGCATAAAACTCTTGATCATAAACAAAATACTTTTTCTTGGCATCATTAAGCTTCTCACTACAATAGGCAATGGGCTTACCTTCTTGGCTCAAAATAGCTCCTATACCACTACTGCTAGCATCACAATCTACCTGAAATACCTTATTAAAATCTGGAAGTGCCAAAACAGGTTGTTCTACGACTTTCTGCTTCAATTTGTCAAAGCTCTTGTTTGCTTCTTTAGTCCATCTAAACTCTTTTCTATCCCCTCTCATTGTCTCAGTTAGGGGTGCACAAATGCTACTAAAATTCCTGATAAACTTTCTGTAAAAACTTGCCAAACCATGAAAAGATCTTACCTCCGTTGCACTCCTTGGCATAGGCCATTCAATGATAGCCCTTACTTTTTTTGGGTCCATCTTAAGACCTTCCTCTGAGACAACAAATCCTAGGTATACCAACTCCTCCTTTGCAAAACTACATTTCTTCAAATTAATCAGCAACTTCTCTTCCCTCAACTTCTTTAGAACTCTTCTGATATGCATCAGATGCTCATCCCAAGTCTTACTGAAAATCAAAATATCATCCAAATAAACAATAATAAAACTTCCCAAAAATTCTTTCAGTACCTCATTCATGAGCCGCATGAATGTGCTCGGTGCATTGGTTAGCCCAAATGGCATGACTAACCACTCATACAAACCTTCCTTTGTCTTGAAGGCTGTCTTCCATTCATCTCCTTCTCTGATACGGATTTGGTGATACCCATTCTTCAGGTCAATCTTTGTGAAGAACTTGGCTCCACTCAAACAATCCATGATGTCATCCATTCTTGGCAATGGAAATCTATACTTGATCGTTATCTTATTGATGGCTCGAGAGTCTGTACACATCCTCCATTCTCCATCCTTTTTTGGTGCTAGTACTGTAGGAACCACACATGGACTTAGGCTCTCCCTTATCAGTCCCTTTCTCAACAACTCCTAAACTTGTCTGTTTAGCTCTTCATTCTCTACAAGGGTCATTCTATGGGCTACCTTGTTTGGCAAACTAGCTCCTGGTATCAAATCCATTTGATGACTTATCTTCCTTACTGGTGGTAAACCTTTTGGTACATTATCAGAGATAATGTCTTGGAACTCTTCCAACATATCTGAAACTTCTACAGGTACATCTTCACATTTCTCTTGACTAATCTTAGGAATCAATGCAAAGCAATGACGCTCATGCATCATACCCTCCAAAAATTTCCTACCATCTACCAAGCAAATTCTAGTAGTACTACATACCTTTTCTTCCACCTCCTTCAAGGGCTTCAACTTATGACGAACTCCATCCTTTGTTAGGGAATATGTGTTTGCACGACCATCATGGACAGCACTCCTATCATACTGCCACAACCTCCCTAACAGCATATGACATGCATCCATCAGTATGATATCACACAACACTTCATCATGGTAGTCACCAATCTTGAACTTCACTAAACATTGTTCATTGACCAAAGCTCTATGGTCCTTCTGCAACCATGCAATCCGATATGGATGTGGATGCTTTCTTCTTGTCAACTTCAACTTGTCAACCATCTCCTCTGAAACAAGATTATCAGTGCTTCTACTGTCAATAATAATATCACAACACTTACCTTCACATTTGCACCTTATGCAGAATAAACTCTTCCTCTGATTGGGTTCTCTCTCCTCATTCAACAAAGTTCTTTTGACAACTAGGGTTTCTCCCCTTTCAGCATCTTCAGAATGCTCAGACTGTGCATCTTCATCTACATGTGCAACTTGTGCATTACCTTCAGGTCTTCTATTCATCCTTCCTTGATGTTGTGGACATTCATATGCTCGATGCCCTTCTTCTCCACATTGGAAATAGGTTCCTATGAAACCTCCTCTTCCAGGTCCTTTCCTAGGTCTACCTCTTCCTCTTCCTCTTTGCTCACCATTGTTCTAGTCACGAGGGCAGTAGGCATTGTCACCTCTCTAATTTTGACTGGTGCCAGCTTCTTCACTTTTCTTTGCATCTTCATTTCAGCCCCCATAGGGTCTTCCACTAGTCCTTCCGCCTTGACCTCTTCCCCTTTGCTTGCTGTCAAATCTTTTATTCAACTTCTCTTCCACCTTCAGAGAAAACTGGTACGCATCTTCTATGGTGGTCATTTTGACCAGGCTCAACTCCTCTTGAATACTTGGCCTCAACCCATTAATGTAACGGTCTACCTTCTCCTTGTTGGGCTCTGCATGGTCTATCCTGATAGTAACTTTATAAAACTCTTCTATATACTCCTTAACAGACTTGTTACCTTGCTTCAGTCCTTGCAGCTTCTTCAGCAACTCCATCTCATAGTCTACAGGAATGAACTGCTTCTTTAGTCTCTCCACCATCTGATCCCATCTAGAGATCTTTCCTTTTCCTCTTATGTTCCTCTAATTGGACCTCCTTCCACCAAATATTGGCATGGCCCTTCAACTTTGTTTTTGCAAACTTAACCCGATCTGGGTCCTCCACGTCTTCATACTCAAAATACTCCTCCATGTCATTGATCCAATCAATAAGCTGTTCTGGATTCAAATCTCCAGAATATGTAGAAACTTTGATCCTGGGCCTTTTTCTGATCTTTGAAATGGCCCTCAACAACCTAGCTTCTGTAGGATCTCCGGCAACTTCTTGTTCTTCCTTAGATAGCTCTTCTTCATCTTCACCTTCACTTTCTTCTCTCGTCCTCGGCTCAAACCCTCTTCGTATCTCCTCTTGCAATGCATCGATTTGCCTTTGTAGGGCTCTAAAACCCTCTTCTATCAAAGCATTCCTCCCAACACGATTTCTTTGTGGAGGCATCTTGGTCTCCACACAAACCCACAACCTCAGGTCCTAGTGCAAACTGCCTCACGATCGGCGATCTATCTACACAGTCAGGAACCCTCGCTCTGATACCACTTGATGAAGGGGGTAAATCATAAAACACACAATAAAAGATATTGAACACAACAAATAGAACTTTCTTTTATTGAACTGGGTAACTCATTACATTACAGAAGCTCAATTACAATCAGAGGATAAATCCTCTACTGGCTGCAACACATTACAGCTTTCCCAACCTCAAGACTCTAGAATCTTCAGACTTCTATAACCCCAAATCATCTAGGGTTTCTGTTTTCCCACATATTATTGACTCCACACTGGCCCCTTGACTCTACCACTGCCCAACGTTCCCAAAATAGTCATAAATAACACTTTTTGGTGGCCTCCAGCTAAATTTTGAATTTTGCAACTCCCTCCAAAAGTAGGTCAACTTCCGAGAAGCATAACTTTTGATCTGGGTCTCTGATTGATGAACCATTTTAAGTGCCGGAAAGCTCACGATGTAAACTATCATGCCAAAAATTTGTAAATAGATTTTTGTCAACTTTTTGAGACATTATGAGAAGTTTTAGTGCCTCATATCTCGTTCCGTAAATTTTCAGGGGCTTTTCAGAAAACAAAAACTTTAATATTTTTTAGCTCACAAATGATCTTTACCTGATTCCTTCACCAAAGGTCTTATATTTCCATTATGTAACTTTCTAAAAGTTTTTGCTTCATTACGTGCCCAAATGCAAACTTTCTAAAAATAGCAGGTACACTTTCCTAAACAGGCAGGTCACTATTTTTAGCAGTTTTGGAAAAACTGAAAGTCCTACATTATTATTCTAGATATTATGGAACCAAAAACACTAATTATGGGAAGAAATGAGAACAACTACAATGGTTTTGAATTAACTTCTTTTTGGGTGATGCAAGATTGCCCTTACACCTTTAGATGCTCCTGCATCAAGAACAATGAGAGTCAGCATAAGGTGCTCCTTTCTAACACTCATCCATGGGGGAATATTGTATACTATCAATCTGACTGGCCAAACACTATAATTTGAGCTTAGGAAAGAGAATGGGCACACTCCATCAATTGCAAGACCAAACCTGATACTACGGGGTTCATCTTTGAATTTTCTTGGCCATTTTTCCTCTATGTGTTTCATTGCTTTGGAGTCAGCCAGAATTCGTATGAATCCATCTTTACTCCTATTTTTTGCATGTCAGTCCATCAATTGTGCAAGTGATTTGCAATGAAACATTCATTGAAGTCTAGGTATAATTGGCATGTGACGTAAAACCTTCTTTGGAACTGTAGGACCTTGTATATCTGTACGATATCTCTTCTCTTTGTATACAGGGCATTCTACCTTATTTTCATATTCATCTCTATATAAAATGCAATCATTTTTACATGAATGAATTTGCTTATATTCAATCACCAACTCAACCAACAACAGATGTGCCTCTCTGCAAGTTGATGGAAACACATTCTCTTCAGGGAATATTTTAGTTTTTAGTGCCCTATAAGATTGCCAGAGATTAAATCAATAGAATGTTTGACTTATGAAATGTTTCATATGTCAATCTATACTAGGACTATTTATATACAATATATGGTTTTAAATTCACCTTAAAGAAATATAAACGAAGTTGATGAATGTTTACGAATTATGTACACCAATTGACAATGCAAAGTAAGAAATGGATTTCATCTCACTTTAGTAGGGTAGTGAATCCTTTGTCTGACCAACCAAATAGTGACTTGATTTCTAATAATATTAATGTGCATGCCAGTTTTGAAGTTCTACTTGCACCTAATTTGAACACGGGTGTCTTTGCTGCTTGCTTGATGGAGTCTTTCAGGTTGTTGTCATCAACATTACGTTGGTGGTAATTACCCCTACTATCATCGTTACTGTCAACCATATGATCATTATTGTCATCATTGTTTCCATCCCCAAAGAAACCTGTAAGCATTTCATTCAATCCTTCTTCATGCACTACATTTTCACTATCATGATCATCATCATTAAGGCTAGCTGACATGTCATCAGTGTATGCGGATCTCATCAACAGTTCAAATTTCTCTGTTGCTAGTATTCTCTTCAATGTTGCTCTTTTCTTCCTGGTATGGTTTAAAGGATGGTTTGGATCATCCCGTCCAAACCTTAATAACCCAGTTGGATCTTGGGTATTAGTATGTGTTTCATCAACATCTTCTACCTATCAACAAACACAAGCATTATTTAATGTTTGGCAACAATTGCACTAAATTCAAAATATATCAATTTTAAAGAAATATAATCAAATATGGCTTAAAAAATAAAAATATAAATTGTATGAACATATATACATCAATTGAATAATGGAACATTATTTTATAGACTACCTTTTTATACAATAATTTAAAGAAAACACAATTTTGAAAACATAGTTTATAAAACATCAGTCCACACTCATTTATTATTCTTTGGTTTTCTACCCTTAAGAACATCCTTAGGGAGACCTTGTTCTTCCCTTTTCTTTCGCGCAGGAGTGCATTTTAAGAAGGGGTAATCAATCAATAACTCATCCCCAATGGTAAGGTCCATAATAGCCTCAACCATTATGAATCTATCAACCTCTCTTTCCATATCTCCATCTTTATCATTTATAACCTCAACAAATTGACATTTTGGTCTTACATTAGGGTCCCTTCCCTTACTACTATTTATAAATTCTACAATATTTTTGTGTGTGTATGCACGTCCATCTATATACATAATATGACCTCTATTCATTTCTTTTTCACTTTCCAATTGGAGACGATGTGTATACATATTCGAATTTAGACCATATGCTGACATGCTAGGCTTATATACTGCTAGCCTTCTCCATTCACCATTGTAATATGATGGACCATAATATGGCATTAATTTCCTAGTGGTTTGTTCTAAATTGTTTCTATGTTTAGATCCCACATGTACATTTTGGACGACAAAGAGGCCTAGATTCACTCCATTAATATTGGAGGGTCGTATCATGTAGCTGTATCCCCAAAATTGAAACACCTCATACACTTTAGGTAGTTGTTGATCACTAGGCCAAGCACAATATAGTCGATGATCAAATATCTCTTTGTAAATTGATCTCAAACTTAGGGGCAAGTCATCATCTCCATCACATTCATTCTCATAGGGTATGTAGTCCACCTTCCCCTTGTCTTTAAGCAAATTATGCATCTTTAAACCGGTTCTTGTTCTGTTACTTGTTTTCATCAATTCCTCATCTTTGGAGCTGGTATATTGATACACATTTTTGTTAGATGTATCATCTGATGAATGATCATTGCCCTCTAGGCTGGAAGTCAGTGATCCAAGAAACTTTAAACCAAGAACTTTATCCTGCAAGTATCCATTAAGAAAAAAATTAGTTATTTAAATAATATAAAACAATGTTTAAATGAAGTATACATGTTATTTATATCAAATTGGAAAATTCCTTACAATTCCTATTGGATTTGAATTGATTTTAGGAGGCATACTACCGACTGGAAACTCATCATATATGTAATGTCTTTGTACAATCACTCGTTTGAATTGTTTCTTTCTACGACATATAGAACATCCACAAACAATAATTTTCTCAAAGTATTCATCCCATGTACTATAGTCCTGACCAACCTCTTATTCAGTGCAATCATTTATAGTGTCTGCAGGATCCATTGTCATATCCTCTTCCACCCATTGTCGTCTACGTGATTTAATAGTTTTAGGTCCACATCCACGTACATATCTTTTTCTTTTGCTAGTTGAACGCTCAGGCTCTGCATTTTCTCCAATCTCCATCTAAAATAATCAACAACATGCATTAATTTGTGTCAAGATTGGATAATACATTATAAATTTCACTAGTACTGTGAAAAAAGATGGACATATTACAAAATGCCATTAGACCATTTTTCCTAAGTTAAGTCAAAATTTGAGTACCTGATGTCCCACTTCATCCATTGTGTCCTCATTTGATATGACATGATCTATTGCCATGGCCTCGTCTGGCCCCTATAATACACAACATAGTAAATAATGTTTAGTACACCAATTAAATCATTTCAACAAATATGCTATCCAACACAAAACCTCACTTTAGTCATATATGTGACATATTCATATCATGTTTTGGCCATCCTAATTTTCAAACTTTTCCCTTGATCATAGAATCACATTTAATCACCATTCCTGTGCATTTTCAACCAATAAGTTTGACCTCAGAGGCCTCATGGACAAAAAAATGACTTTATCTCCTTTATGTTGTAGCATTTGTGAATTAATAAACACCTTCCTCCTTTGGTTGAGGTTGCTTTCTCTTCTTACCTCTATTATATCTGTAGATTCCGTTGTCATATCTATTTCCACCCAATTTCCTCTCTACGATTTAGTAGTTCTATGCCATCCACATCCTCTCTCCATGGCCTCCTCTAGATCCTGTAATACACAACAATGACAATAGTCACATAACAGTTGTGCACCAAGAGCTTAAAAGGAACCAATCAAGATAACCACACATGAACAACAAATGTGTCTTGATAGATTATATAAATTTCCTATATATTTGCATTTATCCTCTAACCTTTCTACATCAGCCCTCAACTGTGTAGACCTCCTAGTTGTTATATGCAAATGATTTGTATCCTTGCATTCCTATTGGCAAATACAGTGAACTAATTTGAATCCTTGTATAACCAATTTGCAGGTACAGTGAATTAATTTGAGTTTTTGCATTCACAATTAAAAAACACAGTGAGATGGTTTGAATCCTTGAGTTTTAAGTAAAATGAAATGGTTGAGACCAGTGCCTTGTTGGGTAAATGGAGTCAAATGAAAATTTGAGATAAGTGGCTTATATTTGTAGTAATTCTAACTATTTGGCACACTAATATTGGTTAATAACTTGTATAACTGTGCAAGGAAATAATTGACAGACTCTTCTTAATAATCCAACTGACACAACCAGGTTACTTGTAATTTATCAAAAGGATCTTTAATCCCTACTTGAAGGAACCAATTGAATAAATCAAACAAGAACAGTAGATGATATCAAGTTGGAAACAGAATGAAAACCCTAATTATGTGGTTCTTCTTACTGATCCAATAATACTCCCAGATTACTGTGATCTGAAAATAGTGTTGGTAAGATTTTTGGGATATCTTCAATGGGGCTCTCGGTATCACTAACAGTAACACAGGGGAGAGGACCCAATTGTTGAGCATGTTCCAATAGCTGTGATAGTGTTTGTGGACTTAAGGCTCAATATTTTTAAAACTTTAACACTAGTAGTTGTAACTTTAAGGTTGTTAGTGTTGACTATAAGTACCTATAATTGAATGAAATGTGCCCTTTAGATTTAAAAACAACCAATTATGTGATGCCACATCAACACACCAACAAAACATGACTTAATGAACAACTATTGGTCCACCTTTGTTTCGGGAACTATTAGACACCTTAACAAAAAGCATGCTGAGCAACTATTGGTCCACCTTTGGTCAAGAGCATTGCCCTTAGATCTCACTCTAGTTTTAAAAAGAAAAAAATAAAAAACATTTTGAACCATGCTAGATGGTAAAACAAATTTTTTTTTTAATTTTTGACTTTTTTCCAATTAAATCCCAAATATTTGAATTACATTTATTCTTCTAGTTTTCTAAGTCACTCTTTATCCTAAGTAATGCTCCTATGGCCCTAACAGAGATACAAACACATGGCTCCACAAAGAGATAGAAATTTTGGACTAAATGATACAAACTTCTTTCTACCATAATTCATGATTCCATATTATAATTTTTGTTTTTGATGCCATGGATATCACAATTGATAAGTTTTATATTCCTAAAACATTTTGACAATATTTATATATCTAAAAAATGAAACAAACTTCTTTCTACCATAATTCATGATTCCATATTATAATTTTTATTTTTGATGCCATGGATATTGTAATTGATAAGTTTTATATTCCTAAAACACTTTGACAATATTCATATATCTAAAAATGTTGTTTCTTTTATACTTGATCTTAGTAGCTTCTATTATGTTAGTTTATTGTGTCTTTAAAATTTATTTAATAAAGGATGCATGAAACCGATTTTAAATCCTTAAAAATCTCTATATTTAATTGCCTAGTCTTCACTGAGTTTTGACCGAATCTGAGCACAGAATATGAGGTCAAAAAGAGTCCAAACCAATCGGATCAAACCATCATAAATTTTTATATGGCAGACAACTGTGACAAGAGTCAATACTAGAACCTATAGTAGAGGAAATCACAATGAACCTATAGTAGAGGAAACCATCATAAATTTTTATATGGCAGGCAACTGTGATATATCAATTTAAATAATAAGGAAGCACTAAAATGGAGACAACCAAATAATTGAATAACTTTAACAAACAATTGATACCAATATGATGCCACAGAATCAAAGATTTTCCCTTAACGTCTTCAAAATTATGCTTGCAACATGGTCTTTGAGTTTGTAAATATTATGGAACTTTTTCTACTATCTACCCCTACTAGCTTCTCTCTTCCCCCTATATCTTTTTATCAGGTCTTGGTCTCTCTTTTTATAGGAGAGGCAAACAAGCTTCAAACCTGTTACAATAGAAAAGACATACTATTCATAACTGTTAAGAAAATACTTTTAAACTTAACAAAATGTTTCTAATTAGAAAAGACCAATCCGTTATTCACCAAATAGAAACCCGTGACAATTCAAGGCCTGAGCAAGGCATTCTATTTTCTAATGTGGTATCTCCTCTTCACATTCAATCCTCTTCAGAACCAAAATATGTTCATAACTGTTAAGAAAATAATTTTAAACTTAACAAAATGTTTTTAATTAGAAAACACCAATCTATTAATCTGTGAATAGAAGGCCGTGACCATTCAAGGCCTGAGCATGGCTTTCTATTTTTCCATAAGGTGCTTCATTTGTCTGCTAGCTAATTTACTCCCTCTGAAGAATTCATGGCGGTGTTAGTCGTATCAATTGCTCTGCACAGGGACATATTAATTTCAGATAAATGTTCAATATACTCCTATTTTGCATACATGTCAGCATTAAGGGCTATCCCTTTCATGTCATGCTCCATGTTCATCATTTTCTCAAGATACTTGTGAATATTCTGCATGATCATATCTTCATTATTGATTTCTTGTAAAGCAATATTTAGAACTATGGATACATCTTCCTTCCACTCTTCATATTTTCGCAGTTCTCCAGTATCATCATGAATTAAGGGAGTGATATCAAAAGAATTCAACTCCTTATTTAATTTATTATGATACTTTTCATGCATCTTGACCAACTTATCATACATCTGCAATCCTTGTTCTGTTAAAAGTTTTTTGTCTAAAAGTTCCTCTTTCCTTTCCATCATCCTCTCCTGCAATCTTTTGTTTTCTATAATGGCTGAATATGTTTGTTGGAATGATTTCCAATAGGTATTTGCACATTCCCACATCTTTTTGAACCTTTCTTTTATTATTTTAGAGGCCATGGTGTATTTGATGGTCTTTACTTCCCTAAAAAGCTTCTCACATTTTTTCTGGGATTTAGTATGGCATTCTTTCCAATAGATTACATTTGTTAATGCCTCTATCATTTCTTTGTCTTTCTTGATCCATGGGGAATGTACCTCAGATGTAGAAGAAGAAGCTCTTTCCTTGTGGTATATTAATTCTTTCTTCATCTTGTCATTTTCCTTGATTAATTTCTCAATCTGGGCCTTAGTGAACTTTGCTACATTAACATTTAGTTCAACAGTTTCCAAGGGATTTGTGTCTCCTATCCTTTTGACCAAGAGGTGACCAAACATTTGATTTGGGTCACTCGTTATTATTGGTCTCTTATCTTGGGGATAAAAAAACCAAATCAATAAAGTGGCTTCATCTACATTATACCCTGACCCTGAGTTATATACTTTGTCACTTTCTTCCTTTGTCAAACTTAGTGTTTTATCTTCCCTCCTCTTGAACGTGTCAAATACAATGGCAGAGCTCATATCCCAACTTGGCACAAGAAATACCTTGGCTTCTTGGAGTAGTTGTCTTCCTCTTTCTGGAGTAATAGACTCCATCTCTCTGTCAATCTCTTTTTTCAATTCCTCCAAGGCAACAGTTTCTTGCTCAGGGGTAGTATCTTTCATTTTTTGCCTCATTTTATTTCCTTGATATTCATATACAAAAGATTTAAATTCAAGAGTCTTAATAAATTCATCATTAGAGACAAACTTCTGAGCAACCACAACTCTGATGTCATCAGACAGATCCTCAGAAGTCTCAAATTTTACATGGTTCAATTCTGTAGGAGGCTCATAATGTGGAACAACAGGAGCACTTATTGTTTGCATTTGTTCAATCTCATCATCACTCACTTCTTCATCTATATCTGTATCTATAGAAAATGATACTTCAAGGGTTATCTGTGAAGGTATGTGAGTCAGAGGCTGTACCTCTTGAGCTTGTGTCCCAGAGTATTGTATGTAAGCTCTATCAAAAGTAATTAAAGGCACACCCTCAATTATCTCATCTGCATGAGCAATAAGATGCTCAAATCTTGATAGTGGGTCTTCAATTTCAGAAAAGGCTCTTGAGTATGAAGGAACATTCTTGCATTTCCAATCCTCTGCAAGTAGAATTTTATTAAATATAGCCATTCTATCTTTAGTAGAGGCTTTGTCTCAATTTCTAATTATATCTACTTCTAAAAAAAGATGTTCATAACTAGACAAACCCTATGAGACCCTGGATCTATGAATAAAACCCTCTGTATCAAAACCTTTCCTTTCATCTCCTATTGGGAGATCACATTGTGCTAGTTTGGCATTGACTTCTTCATAACCCTCATTCATGACTATTGTGAATTCCCCAAAGCAAAAAGTGCTGGGCATGAATGATTGTTTGTTGTTCCTCTTTAGATGAAAAGCACCAGATTTAGCCAATTGTCTCACAATTTCTAAGTATGCAATTTTATCTGGGACAACCCTAGGCAATAGATAAGGGGAACCCTCAAATCCATAGACTCGTATCATGGTGTAGTCTGAAAAGGCATACCAATCTCCCCAGTTATGATTCACCTTAGTCTTTGGATCATTTTCCTTTGGCCTAAGAAACATTTGTATACTAGGAGAGAGGCTATAGTCATGAGAATGTCCCAATAGTTGCATTAGAGGCTTCACAAAATATTCTTCAAAGCAAAAATAATGAGATCTATCAAAATGACAATTCCATAGTGAAGTCCACATTTGCATTGGTTTTGGGTCCCCATTGTCAAACAAGTCCCGAATTTTCATCTCTGAACTCCACCATCCTCTACCATGCCCTTCATGCAAAAGCAAATGCATTAACAAAGAGTAGTGTTTGAAATTAATCTTATCACTATTATGTTTGATTTTCTCCAATCCATGGTTCAGAGCATTAGCTATGTAACTTGCCTAATCAAAAGGCCTTGCTCCCTTTGTTTGAATATCTGCAGTTAACACCATAGGTGCAATTGACATTTGTGGGAGAACCTCGAAACCTAAGACTTGACCAACAACATAATAAGTGTAACGAAAGTACTCCTCAAATAATTCTTCAGAAAATGGAGGGTTCTTAGCATTGGAAAATTTCCTCATCTGACCCTTGTCATCTTTTAGCCTGTGTAAAGCTAACTTGCCTCTGTTATAACTGGTGTCCATATGCCTATACTCCAGCAATAAGTCTCTGACTGTAATGGGCATGCCAAAGCCACATTCCAATTGAAAAACATTCACAATGAAATCCTTGGAAAGCACCAGTATATTGTCACCAGTGTGTAATCTAATAGTTCTTGTTTTCAGGTCATATTTGCTAGCTAAGGCTTTAATCAAATCCATGTTGATAAAGACATTAGACACTATTAGCCTTGCTAAATTTAACCTCCAAGGGTTGCAGATAGGTTCATACCTATATTGTTTCTTGAAATGATATAGAAATAATTGATACCCTCGAAGAGGGGTCCAAACATCTCCTAACTCCTTATAGTCATCTATCAATTTATCTATGGAGGGATTAGTCTAGGCACTTCTTTTTGGTCTCAGCCCAGACCCTGGGCATTGGTCAATTAAATGTTGATTCAATGATCTTTTCTCAACCTTCTACTTTTTAGCTTTATGTTTCTTTGGATTATTTTCCATAATGCAGACTCCAAAGCTTCTACATAGTATAAATTTATAGTCAGGACTGATATACTTACTTGAAATATATTTCTTGTTGGCCTTTTTTTGCTCCTTGCTCTGCGAGAGGTCAAAATTCCTTTCTCCTTTCTTCAGCCAAGTCTTATAGGGTGGAATAACTTATTTCAATCTCAGCTCATAAATGCACCATCGATGTGTATCTTGCCATCTAGCCGGTTTATTAATTGTAAATATTCGACCGATGTCTTGGAATGTCACATCAATCTTGTCTAACAATCATCATTGTATCATTGAGACTTTGTTTTATATTCCATCAAAGTCCATCCCTTCCATCGATAAATTTCCTTTTCTCAGTCCATTGGTGAGGTTCCATATGAAGTTGCCCCGATGTGCCCTAGTCTAACTGATGTTCTTCATATCCTCAATGTTTTATAGTTATTTCGGGCTATCGGTGGAAATTCATCCTTAGTTCGACCGATCCTTACATGCTACAATGATGCTTTTGTCTTTGTTGGTTTTATCAGCATGTCGGGGGAACCAATATACAAGTTTTGCTGAAGTTGACATGTTCCGGCGATATAACCTTCTTTAGCCAAATCTTACAGGGGTGGAATAACTTATTTCAATCTCAGCTCATAAATGCACCATCAATGTGTATCTTTCCATCAAGCTGGTTTATTAATTGCAAATATTCAATCAATGTCTTGGAATGCCACATCAATCTTGTCTCACAATCATCGCCGTATCGCCAAGGCTTTGTTTTATATTCCACCGAAGTCCATCCCTTCCATCGATAAATTTCCCTTTCTCGGTCCATCGGCAAGGTTCCATATAAAGTTGCCCCAATGTGCCCTAGTCCAGCTGATGTTCTTCATATCCTCAATGTTTTATAGTTATTTTGGGCTATCGGTGGAAATTCATCCTTAGTTCCACTGATCCTTACATGCTACAACAATGCTTTTGTCTTTGTTGGTTTTATCAGCATGTCGGGGGAACTTGTATATAAGTTTTGCCGAAGTTGACATGTTCCAGTGATATAACTGTTGTGATGTTCACAACACACCCCATTATTGCTCCTTAGCAAAATGGGGACCCCTGCTGTCGCTTTGCTTTTTGCTTCTGCTTGTGTTTGTCTGCTTTCTGGCGGTTTGGTAAAAATGAGTCAGGTGCATCATCATCATGAAGGTCAGGATGAGGTAGGTCATCATCATGAGGTCAGTTTGTCAAAGTTCATATTTTGTTTCTGTGACCCCATATTTAGAAAGAGCTTGAAATTCCATGCAGGTTTCCCTTTTACATCACTTGAAAATTCGCCCATATGTGGAAGTTATGACAAGTCAAAGGTCTGGTCAAACATGATTTTAGGAGGGTCATATTTCGTAACAACGAGCAGCATGATCATATTTTAAATATCACCCTAGCGCTAACCTGATGATGACCTCAACTCATCCTCATGCTTCGAAGATGGAAAATGATGGAGACGTCATCATGATATTCGCAAGAGGATCATCATATTTTTATCCTCAGTCATGTTGTCAAGATCATCATGATCTTGATCTATCACCCGATAAAAATCATGCAGTCCCAATATCCGGACGTCAATTTTGGGTGATAGTGTGTTTTACCCGTCAAATGGCCTTATGCTTTTCGCAAACATCATATTCCGAATATCACCCGACATTTCATAATGTCCTCCTGCCGAGAAATATGACCTTTTGCAAATATCCTGATGACGTCATCCCGATCTGATAAACGAAGAAGCAAATATTAGGACGACATCATCATCACATTTCCCTTCGGCAGAATATTTTCCAAAACATGATCCGGTTCACGAATATGATGATGACGTCATATCCTAAGTTCAACAAAAGCCCCGGATATCCTGATGATCATCATCATCCTGATCTTTCGAGAGGGTTACCTTGGCCGCAAAGGGGTCATATTACATTCACCACCTGATCATGCTCCTTAGGTGACCCGATATTACATTTATCCCCTGATCTTAACTAAACATGACGGTGACGTCATCATTTGCATTTTAATGAAGCCCGGATATGACGATGACATCACCATCATATTCCTTTCCTCAGCAGCAGGATCATATTTCATATCCTCCTATTTTCCTTTGACATGATGATGATGATGATTGTCATTCTTTTCCCCAATATACAGAAGCGAAACATCCTGATGACGTCATCTGGACCTTCGGAAGGGGGAGCATCTTATTTCCAAAATATCATGCAGACGAAAGTTTTAAGTCTTGCTATCGGTAGTATGTGAAATTGTCACACCGATGGTGGGCATCGGAGAGATAAGGGTGATCGGCGGGGATAATTTTGCCCTCGCCGATAGTATGGTCTCATGCCGATGGCGAACAGCGAAGATGGTTATCGGCAGCACTCTCGCCGATAAAGAGCATCGGCCAAGGTAAAGCCATCGGCCGAGCGTTTTTTTTGACACGTCGATGGCGATAGTCACGCCGATGGGCGGGAATGTACATAGCGGTGGAATTTTTAAACATTTTTTGGCGCCCATGGCATTTTCCCAGTCAGCGATAGTTGACCCGATGGGTTTTGAGCAGTCTGTATGCGTTTTGAACGCGTTTTAAGAGTATTTTGGACCCGATTTCCACAATTTTGCACAGTCACCTGGATTTAAACGATTATTTTAATTTCCTGCTGTTTATGTGATAAATGTAATACTTATTGCTTGTCTTGTCTTGCAGGCTTGCAGTTGAGGAAGCAGCTGGAAATTCAACACAGTGACCTCATGGAGGAAGAAAATTTGATCTCATGAGCAGGAAGATAAAGATGAAGTACGAAGAAGTCAAGGCCATTCAAGTGAAGAACAAGGTTGCAGCTGAGAGTATTACTACAACAGACAAACAGAAGTTATTGCTAAGCTGCCGGAACTTCTTAGAAGGGGCAATATTTCGCCCAGATTTGACACTGCTCAGAGATATTTTTGAAGAGCTGGTTCACCTGTATTTATTGCTGTAACCAGGGGTTTAGTTAGGTTTCTGCTGTAGTAAGGACAATCAGAATGTCTTTATATTGTGCCTCTCTACACTGTAATACTTTACAATAGGGGCTACAACAGGGATTTTTTTTAGAAACACACAGTGAGTTAGCTTAGCATAGTTCAGAGGTAGAAGAAGGAGGTCGCCTGTTTGTCTGCAGTAAGGTGCGCGTGGAATGTCTAGCTGCCTTACTGTATCTGTAAAGCTTGTAAGTTCTCTGTAGTATGATCAATGAAACTAAGAGTCATTCCTACATTGTAAATCATGTATGACTATTCGTTTCTAATACAATAGAATCTGGAGTTCTGCATCTATCTTCTGAGTGTTCTCCTGCTCTTCTTTGTGTTTTGAAATATTTTCTTTGAGAGCTTGCAATTTTAAATGTATGTTTGTGAAAATGCTCAGAACTTGCATTTAAGGTTTTTACTGTGGATTTGATCAAATTACTGTGGTATTTACATAGTGCATAACAGAAACAATTAGATCCTTTGGTAGATTAAATGAGGTATAGATTAGATCTTTCTAACTTTTCCCAACCCATCTGAAATATTTAGCTAAAAACGTAGAAATCTAAAGGAAATTGTCTCAAATTTGAAGAAGCATGCATAACAGAGTTAAGAGTAGACAGTTTTCATAAGCGCATGAAGGAGAAAGCTGCAATAATTCAAGAAAACCATCTAAAACTTGCAGCACAGTAACACTTTTATGCAAAGGAATGAAAAGTATTGACATATCTCATGCTCTTTTTGCATATTCTTAGTCCAGTAAACCACCAAACAAACCTAAACTACGTAAGGCCCCTTGAACATTACAGCTTCACATTGACCAACTGAACTTGACCAACCGAACCATTGTAGACTTGGGATTAGTTGAATCTCAAATGATTCCTTCTTATCTTTCAAGTATAGTTTCAGTTCATTTCATGTGAATTTTAACTTATTGTTATGATTGCATCAAAACAATCATCAACAGTTTTCTGGCGCTAGAAGGAGGGCCTTCCTGAATTAGGTTTCATTTCAAACTGGCTAACGACAGTAATAGAGTGACTAGGTCTAGGTCCAGTTCAGGAGATATATTTGTGCAACTACCTGATACAAGGCGAAGTAAAAACCCTTTAATTTGGAATCCAAAGATATCGCAAGCAGGAAGTTCATCTGGAACACCTCCTGGGTCACCTTTTAACATCCGTAGTATTATAAGTCCTGATAGATCACTGTTCAGATCTTTAAATCTTGGTTCAGGCACTCCTGGAGGTCTCAATCCTCCTGTAAATCCTAATCCACCAATCAATCCAGGTATTCCTGCAGGTTCAAGTCAAGCTCAAACACCTGCAATGGCTTATTTCGATGTCAATTCTCCCATACTCTTCAATGATTATCATGAGATGCCAAAAAATTGGGAAAAGATATGTCCCAAATACCAGTTGCATCAGGACCCAGAAGATCATATTAGAATATTTAAGGAAGCATGTTTTAGGGCTATGTTAGAGCACGAGGATGTTGTGTGTAGATTGTTTCCTTACACCTTTAATGAGCAGGCCTCTAGCTGGTACGTAAACTTACCCAATGGTTACATTTCTTCCTGGGCACTTATGGAAGAAGCATTTCTGTCAAGATTTAGAGGACCCATTGACCCTTGCACTTTGTATCATAAATTGGCTGCTATAAAACGAGATGAGGGAGAGCTAATTGATAATTTCAATGACAGATTTCAAAAGGCCTATTCTAGGTTGGTAGCCCCTTATACCATAGATGATGCTCCCTTGTTGGCTATGTACTATGCTGCCTTGGATCCTTTAACCGCCATGTTTGTCAAAAGAAAACCTGACATAGATTCAATATCCAAAGCCTATAAAGAGGCAGCCTCAGTGAACCAAGAAATGAGGCATACAACTTATAGTCCATTTGTCAATGGAGGAAATTTTGGGGTGCAGAATCAGGCACACCCATGGAATGGAGTCCCTGTGCAGCATGCTCCACTAGTAAATCCGGTTCCTTCTTACACACCTGTGTATAATCCTACTCCAATCCAAGCTATAACTCCTTACACGGCTAGTACTTCCAATAACAGTCAAAATAATGGTCAGCCTTTCTTCCAACTTCCTAGGGATGTAACTGTGGCAAAAGCACAAGACGATAGGGAAGAGATCAAAGAAATTACTGCACATTTGAAAAGATTAACAACCGAGGTGACACAACTAAGAAATGAGAACCTCTATGGAAGAAGCAACCAAAACTACAATCCACATCAAAATCACAACCAAGGCCAAAATCAGAATTATAGTCTCAACCAAAATCAGCAGTACAATTAGAACCAAAACTACAATCAGCATCAAGGCCCCAGTCAGGGGCAACCAATGCAAAATAGGGGGCCAGTGATAGATAATAGGACCTGGGGCAATAATAACAGAAATCAGAATCAACCTAGGCCACCCAAGACATGGAACACTGGGCCCAACAATGGTACTCTGGCTTCTCCTTTTGAGAATACAGATAATCATGGTGCAAAACAAACGACTAGCATACAAATGGCCAGTACAGCACCCAAAAATTGGTGCAGATTTCACAATACCAATGCCCATGCTGAGCACGACTGTCCACAGTTCCACTTGGCAGCTAGTATTTTCAACATAGATGTACAGCCTCCTACCTCTAAATTTCTCATTCCTAAGGGTAATGAGGTAGTACCCTCAGAATATGATACAGCATTAGTCTTAGAAACGTTTACCTTTGCAACTGTAGAAGAGAAAGAAGATGAATTGCTAGAGGATGAACCATGCTATTGTGAAAGTCTTTATCCTGAATCAGCCTTTGTGTTAAATGCTTTTCAGTTTCCTTTTGAATCTGAAAATGAGATATTAAATGAAACAGAAGAGGTGCATGCCTTTCAACAAACAAATAAAAGCCACACCTACAATTTGAGGAACAACCCTAGGCCGGGAGGACCTTTCACCACTTCCACTCCTCTGAATAACATTAATACACCCCCAGATCAGAATGCTAGCAACAATCCTGCCATACTTAAAGCTAGTCAGCACACAAATAATGGAACAACAGTGCAAAAGGATCAAACAAGTAAGACAGAAGCAATAGAGACAACAAGATTAATGAATTATTTATCAGAGGAAATAAAGAAAATTAAGGTCAGTATACCTCTAAATGAATTATTGAAGACCCCAGGGATCAGAAATGCTTTTTTAAAATCCCTGGATACATCCATAACAAACAAGGTGTTTGCTGATATAACTGTTCCTAATAGTGATTCACCACCTAAGGAGAAAGGTAAGAAAGTTGAGCAGCCTTCCAATACAAATGTGGTAATACATGCGGATAAGAGGGATACCCAACCTTTCTTGTTAACTGTTAGGTTGTGTGGGAAGAATATACACAATTGCATGGTAGATTCTGGTGCTTCAGCCAACGTAATGCCCTTAGGAATATGTAAAACTCTCAGGCTGACTCCCACCAAATCTGCCAAGGTTGTCACGCAATTAGATAAGACTGAGGTTAGCGTGATAGGAGAACTCATGAACATTCAAGTGCAATTAGCTTCAGACCCTAGGGTAAGCCAAATCATTGACATTCAAGTAGTGGATATACCCGTAAATTATGGAATGTTGCTAAGAAGGGATTGGTCCAAGACATTAAACGGATATATGGCTACTGACTTTTCACACATGTGGTTACCTTGGAGAGGCATCCCAGACCAGATCAAAATAGAGGCAGAGCCCAGAATGAAACATATGATAACAGAGTATAATCAAACTAACGAAATATTATATGCTGCTGTTGAACCAGGTGTCTATAGAATTACCAACAATGGGATGCAGATTGAAGAGATTATGATGTTAAACATTAGAAAGAAGTGTGTCAACAATAGAACAGCACTATTCATTGAGTCTGACGGAAATTCTTCAGATGAGGAAAACAATGCAATAGACAAATTTGGTCATGCCATTAGACGAGAGCTGGAAGAGTGCGTTATACACAATCTCCCAGTCCAATGTAAGTTATATAAAAATAGGTGTAGAGTCCATGATAGAAAACATTCTGAGGAGAATTGTGAAATATGCAAAGACATCATTGAATATGAATACAAAAAGTGCATAGGGAGGGTAGAGTCACAAGAGGAAAATGAGAATCCTGATCCAACACAGAGATATATTCAGGATAATATAGATGCCTTGATTCCAGATTTAGGAAAAGAAATAGAGGACAAGGGTAGTTATCTTTCTGAGTTGCAAACTAAAAACACACATATGCAAGATAACCAAATGAAAAAACCCATGAATAAACAAGACAACACCCCATAGGCAATAAAAGGGACAAAGTATGCCAAGGTAAAAGATCAGAAAAGTAAAGATGGCATGTGGACGTTAAAATGTGATGGGTCCAAATCAAAACAGGGCGCAGGTGCGGGTATTGAACTCATAGATCCTCAAGGTAAATCACATTTGGCAGCATATAGATTACAATTTTCCTGCACTAACAATATTGATGAATATGAGGCCCTAATTTTAGGACTTGTCATGGCCATCAAGAAAGGGGTAAAAACCATCAGAGTATTTTCAGACTCTGAATTAGTAGTCAGACAAGTGAGGAAACTATATGCCTGCAATTATAAGAAAATGATTAGTTACAGACATAGAGTATGGGGTTTAATGGATTCGTTTGATGCTTTTAACATAGAGCACATTCCTAGAGAGCTGAACCATAGGCCAGATGCGTTAGCAGTTGCTGCTAGTACATTAGAACCATTGACACTGACAGGACTAAGACGATTTGCTGTTGAGCTAGTTAACGTGCCCAGTATACCAGACAACGTTACACACTTTCAGGTATTTGGAGGGGATCAGCAAATTATTAATTTTCTGACTTGTAATGAGGCATTTGAGGCCCAAATCATTGATGAACAAGAAAGGCCTGAAGTAACATGGGACAAAGAAGATATGATCAACTTAAAGAGCAACTTCTTACCAAAAGGAGTAAATGAATTAGAACACATCTTTGACTTCGACGGAGTAATAAGACAGAAAGACTTACCCAAAACAGAAGGGGGTAGGTGTGATTTACATAACTTAGGGACTGAGCTAAATCCACAAAGTGTACTAATTGGGAAAGCTTGCTCTGAGAAAATTAGAAAAGAGGTTCTGGACGTTCTGAAAGAATATAAACATGTCATAGCATGGACTTATGAAGACTTGAAAACATTTGATGAGTCCATCATAACTCACGTAATACCTTTAAGAAAAGAAGTCAAACCATTTAGGCAGAAACAGAGGCCTGTAAATGCCATTCTAGAGCCTTTAATCTTTGAGGAAGTTAAAAAATTACTGTCCGCTGGAATAATTTTCCCAGTCAAACATTCTGTCTGGGTAGCTAACTTAGTACCAGTGAGGAAGAAAAACAGAGACATCAGGTTGTGCGTAGACTTTAGAAATTTAAACAAGGCATCTGAAAAGGATAATTATCCTTTGCCCCTAATAGACGAAGTACTGCAAGCAGTAAATGGCGCAAAGATGATGTCTTTTTTAGATGGTTTTTTAGGTTATAATCAAGTCTTAATTGATAGAGAAGATAGACTAAAAACCACCTTCACTTGCAAATGGGGAAATTATGCGTATAGAAGAATGCCTTTTGGTCTAATCAATGCAGGTGCCACTTTTCAGAGGGCCATGGACATTGCATTCCGTGGATTATCAGGTAAATGCATTGTTGTGTATATGGATGATTTAACTGTGTATTCCAAGGATGCATCCACCCACGCTGAGGACCTCAGAAAAGTACTCAGGCGATGTGAAAGGTATGGGATTTCCCTTAATCCTAAGAAATGTATATTTGGCGTAACTGAAGGTAAATTATTAGGCCATGTCATTTCTGAAAGTGGAATTTCAATTGATCCGGATAGAATAGAATCCATAAAAAATTTGCAAATACCAAACAGTAGGAAAGAGTTGAAATCATTTTTTGGTAAAATTAACTTTGTTCGGAAGTTTATAACAGGTTTTGCAGAGATCGTGCAGCCGTTGAATGCCATGTTGAAGAAAGATGCACAGATGGAATGGACGCCAGTGGCCAAAGCCGCATTTGAAGATATCAAGGAGGTAATTTCTGATGCTCCTGTATTGGCAAGTCCAGACTACACAAGCTCGTTTTACATCTACTCCTTTGCATCTTCTCATTCTGTCGTGGCTGCCTTGACACAGAAAGGTGAAAATAATGGAGAGAGGCCCATAGCATTTATGAGTGCGCCTCTGAAGGATGCATAGCTGAGATATCTAGATATCGAAAGATAGGCATTCGCATTAGTGAAGGCTGTGAAAAAATTTAGACACTACATTCTGCGCAGCCAGATCAAAGCCATAGTACCAGACGCAGCAGTAAAAATGTTGCTGATGCAAAACGAGCCTGGAGAAAAAAGAGACAAATGGATCACCACACTGCAAGAATTTGACATGGAGATCATTTCCGCAAAGCTGGTCAGAGGGCAGGCGTTGGTGCAGACACTAGCAAACATGGATCCAAATCTGATAAAACAACAATATGTATTGAATTCCCAAGACGCATCAGGCTGGTACGATGATTTAAGCACCTTCCTGATAGCTGGAAAGTACCCAAGCAGGATGAAGGCTTCTCAGAGGAGAGCTTTGAAGATTAAGGCACAAAATTATATGGTGCAAGGAGGTCTTCTATTCAGGAAGAACCATGATGGAATTTATCTGAGATGCATAAACAGAACTGAAGCTGATAGAGTGTTGATAGAACTACATGACAAGTACGGAACCGGCCATGGTTCCCATTTAGCTACAACACACAAAATACTGAGGGCGGGCTATTACTGGCCCACTATGTTCAAAGATACTAAGAGTCACATCAGAAGTTGCCACACCTGTCAGACTGCAGCAGACAAAGGGAGAAATCCGGCCAATCCACTGCAACCTGTGATCGAATCCAGACCGTTTGCACAGTGGGGCTTGGATTTTATCGGAGTCATCAATCCCCCATCTTCTGCAGGACACAAATTTATATTGACGGTAACGGGCTATTGTACAAGGTGGACTGAGGCAACCTGCTGCAAATTTTCCACAACTGAGGTAGTTATCAAGTTCCTTGAAGAAAACATTATCACCAGGTTTGGAACGCCCTATTCATTGGTATGTGATAACGGCCCTGCTTTCTCTTCTTTAAAATTTTCTAAATGGGCATTTGAATATGGGATTATTCTAAGGTTTTCTTCGAATTATTACCCTCAAGGTAATGGACTGGTTGAATCAACAAACAAAATTTTATCAGACATAATCAAGAGGTTAATTGCCAAAAGTCCTAGAGAGTGGAATACTCTGTTAAGATATGCATTATGGGTAGACAGGACCAAGTTTAAAATAGCTTTAGGTAGCACACCTTATCACTTAGTTAATGGGACTGATCCCATACTTCCGGTTAATCTGAGAATACCAACCTGGAAGTTTGCCAATGAATATCTAGGCTTTGATAACCATAGGGAAGCTAGAATAGTGCAAATGTTACAACTAGAGGAGAAAAGAGGTCAAGCCCTCGAGAAGTTTGCTAAACACCAAGTGGTTGTTAAGAGGTGGTTTGACAAAAGGGCGAGAGTCAAAACATTTAGGATATCAGACTTAGTGTTGTGCTGGGACAAAGCACATGAAAACAAAGGAAGCCATGGAAAATTCGATAAATTATGGCTGGGTCCATTACAAGTCTCAGAAATAATAGGAGATAACACCTTCAGACTTAAGACCTTGACTGGAGAAGATATGCCATTACCAGTTAATGGCCAGCATTTGAAACACTACTTCCAAGCTTGAGGTAAAAGGGGGGCAGTCCTTTTTTCATGTAAAGTGCTGTGGGTAATGTACAGTTCTTCTTGTGTGTTTTCTTTTGGGTTGGCTGTTTGTATAGTTTGTCTTCTGTTTGTTTTTTGCTTTTGTTTCTTTCTGTTTGTACAGTTTTTCTTTTGTTGTGTTGTTTGTACAGCTTGTTTGTTTGGTTTGTTTGTTGTCTCCTCAGCAGGGATCTTTATTTTACTTTAGGGTATTAAGGAGCAAAACTAGCAACCATTCAAAACAGTATAAAATTTAGGATATTCAAGTTAATCATTTGTAATTTACATATAACTTGTTACTGTCATGAATGTAGAGAGTTGTTCATCTTCTGAAGTTTTGTATTCAATAAATGTGATTGAGGATTCGAAGCAAGTTTCTCACGATGACACACCTAAAATCCTTGGGTTTGTTGAACTTACCAGTGTAGATATTAGGTGAAAAATCAGAGGTCACCCTTGCTACCATTACAATTCTCAGCTTAATTTCAGCAAGTGTCCACTCCTTGCATCATGAAATTACAAATTGTTATATCTTATGAAATCTTTCAAAATTAGAAAACAAAAAAAATAATAAATAAATAAATAAATAAAGTGGATTATACTGAAAATCCAGATTAAGCCATCTAAGTAACTCTACCGGGGCTATGGACGCTCGCTGGTAGTGGGGCTCTACTATGTATTTCTGCTCCCCCTTACTATGTATTTCTTCTCTCCTTTAGATGTTTGCCCATTTTTCATTGGTCTTCTTCTCCCTCTTTGACATCAATGGCAAAGGTGTATGTACAAAAAGTCAAAATTGTGTCAAAACTGCAAGTCTGTCATATTCTGTCGCATATGTACACATACAATCTTCAAAATAATTAGTTGTAGATGAAAGGATATGCTTATACACAATCTTTAATTTTGTAATCTCTTCATCCCATAAATTCTTAGCTCTTTCCAAAATTTGGATGTGACCATTTATTAAAAAGACTGATTCTTCTGCCTTTTGCACATTAGAGGATGTGTCTATTTGTGAAGCTACCTGTGCTTTTGCTGCAATGCTAACCATTGAATCTAACTTGGGACTAATTAGTTCTCTCAACTGACACATTTTATTTTTCATTTGATCCCTCTTATTCACAAGATTACTTAACCCATCATGAATATTAATTACTTGTATTTCTTTGCTACTCACTAACTTAGGTGCTAGGTCAAATGATTTAGAAATATTTACCAGCTGCAGTTTTAGATCCTTTATCTTTTCTTCTATCTCTTTTGTGGCTTCCGACCAAGATAAATAAAATTTGTACATGTCACTTTCTTCTTTGATATCACTCTATATGCCTTTCATTTTATTGTCTAGTAGAGCTTTGTCATTTACTATCATAGTCTTCAACTCATTTAATTTTTTCTCATCAAATTCTTGTCTCACTTTTGTCTCAGCAAATTTCTCAAAAGATTCAAAATGCTCACTTACAGAATTTATGAGTCTTTTAGTTGACTTATTGAAGACAAAGAAGTGTTCATCTAATATGATGGCATCAGCTTCTCCAAAATGTTGGATGCCTCACCAATCAGTTCACTGTCTTGTATGTGCAACTTCAAAATTTCTTCCTGTGCCTTTGCTTGCACAATTGATACCAATTTAAATTTCTGTACCAAAGACATTGAGTCCAAGTTTTTTGGACCTCACAAAAACTTAGTCTCATCAAAGACTTGTTTCTCTTTTTCCAAAAATTCTTTGACTGACTCCGCAGTGTCTCTTGCTATACCAGAGACTTCTACTTCTCGGTTTAGCTCTTGAGCATCTAAATCCATAGCTTCATTTACGCCATCCTTTTGTTCCGATGTAGGGATTTCCTTGTCTTTTTTCTCTACTTGATTATCAGCCTTATCTATCTTCTCAGTCTTCTCCATTCATGTCTTGTCACCTGTTTGTTGTTCTAGAGTAGGACTAGTTTTAATAGCTGTAGCAGGGGCTTTCTTCTCTTTAGCCACTTTGTCATCTAACCCTTGGTTGAAATTCACTTCCAAAAAAGATGTATCATCTCCAAAATTTGTTTCATCATTATCATATATTATTGGGAGATGAAATTGTCTTAGCATTCTCAAGGTGATTTCTTCAGTCTCCTTTACTACTTTCTCAATGTCATCTGACATGAGAGTGTTCATCCTTTTCTTGGTTCTGAATTCCTTGTTGAGCTCTTTGGAAATTCTTGACTTGTCTTCAGGGGTGATTTCTAGAGATAACATTATCAGTGTGTGCTCTCTAAGTTTGACGTCCTTAGCCATAGCAGCTTCTTTCCTTGAAGACATTATACTGCCTAAGCTGTGGCATTCTCAATGGTCCTCTTATCAGTATCATTGTATTCATCATATAATTGGGCAATGATTTTTAGATTGCCATCAACTGTGATGGCTCTCAAGACTTCCTCTAGGCTCATTATAGCTTTTTTATCTAAGGCTCTTCTTGCCTTGGCCTTTTCTTAGCTTTACCCTTACCGGAGAGTTTTTCCTTGCTATTTCTAGAGATTTTGGTGCTCTTAACCTTCATCTTCTTTACCTCTTCATCTGACTCCGTTTATTCATCTATTTTCCCCAAACTGACATACATCCTTCTTCCTTTTGTTTTCTTCCTTTTTGAGCCTATGTCAGTGGATTTCTTGGTGGATTCTTCCATACTTGCTGATGATGTGGGACTAGAGGAAGTAGTAGCAGAACCTCTTGTTGTTCTTTTTGTTACTTTAGGCCTCTTTGGTTTCTTCTTAGGTTCATCTAGAGCCTTGACTGGTTCATTTTCTTTCTTTTCTTCTACTACCCTTTCAACTTGTGCTTTTTCCCTTGTCTCAGGGCGTAATCCTCTGCCACCCTTCGCATTTTCTTAGAGATTTCAGGTTTTCTTACTTCAACATGAATTTTTGTAGACAGTTCTTCATATGTTCAAAATCTTTCCTCTTTTGGGTCCTTGGGCTTGCTTAACATGTGTTGTGCATAGTTATCCAGTATTGATCCATCTACTTCATAGCCCATTGGCATAACCCAAATAGTTCTAGGCTCAACAACCTCCATCATGCATTGGTCTTTGGTTACAATGAAGCATATGTCATTCTTGTATTTTTCCACAATTGCTTTTGGAATTCTTTCTCTTGATTGCATCATTCTCTGGAAGTTCTTGAAATAGCCCCATAGGGCTGTATTTTGTTCATCATAGCTTCCAATACTATATAAATGATCTCTAATTTGTACAACAACTGGCTGACTATTTAACCAGAACAAGTTCTTCATCTTTGGAAATTCATGCATGAAGTAGAAAAACAAATAGATGATCAATGTACCAAATTCGAAGGGATATTTGCTTTCTTTTGTCTTCTTCAAGGTTTCCATCACCTGCTATCGAAGCAATTCATAGATATCATAGTCTGCATTCTCCTTGATCATCTAATATGTAGTGTATATGGCAGTGCTAGAGATAGAGTTCTCCCGGTTGGTGAAATAGACTTCATATCCCAACACCATGGATGCAAATCTTACAACATGATCTTCAATATCATTGATTGTTAAAGCCCTTTTATAAAATTTCATTCCGGTGATCACCATTACTGTATCATTCTTCATGACTTTCAATAGGGGTACACTACCAGTAGAATTTAATCCAATCACAACCCTAATTGCATCCTTGGTGATCTTGAAGGGCTACCCCAACCACATGAATTCATCATGGATTTTGCTCAAGATGTACCAGACCCACTCATCTTCCACAAATGTAGGAAAGTCTTTATATTGAATGAATTTCTTCTCCTCCAGAGCTTTGTATTCTTCTTTCAGCTCAAATTGATCACCGCTTAGATGATTCTGATACAGGTTTGAAAATCTACTATCACCATGCTCTTCTAAGGCAACATGAATGTAAGCCCTAACATCTTTCGTATGCATCACACCAAACATAATTTTTGAAAATGCACCATTTGGATCGACCTTTGTTGATTTGAATAGATGCTTCTTGAATTTTGGCTGTGCTCTTTCAGTTATATCAATCACATGTGGTGTTGCCATTTTTGCAAAAGTTCAAATAAATTCACAGTAGGGTGAAAAATACCTCTTTTCGCTGAATTAGGGTTTTCTTTGGTCTTGTCTTAATTTTCTTTGGAAATCACTAAGTTGCTTGGAATCTCACTTCAATTTGCCTTAGACACTTTGACAATTTGAATGCAGAATGAATTTTCCATTGAATGAGCCCCTTTTTAAATTCTTGACTTCATCTCCATAAATGCTCCTATTAAAAAGATGTCAAACACATTTCTACAGAATGTAGTCTATTAGGATTGCTTCGCAATGTTTCGCACTTGAACCTTTTTCACCAGACTTTCTTTCAAAGGATCAGTCATATGCATCCTGTCAATATATCTTCATGCCGGATTCCAACACTAACAATCTGGCTAGGGGATTAAGATTTTCATTACAGCTCCCCCTGAGCCAGAGCTCACAAATTCACTTCTTGGAGGAAGTATCTGCACCAGATGCTAGTGTGGATCCATCCTTGACTGCAATCACATCTTTCTTGATCCAGATCTTGCTCATTTCTTTTTTAGTTTCAACCAGATCAACTTTTTCCTTTCTCTTATCATTCCTCTACTCCATTTTCCTTTCTTCAGCATAGTAGTTTCTTTTCACATTCTTGCTTCTGCAAAATCTTGCGACAAGTCCAAACTTGTTACAATTGTAGCATACCATATTCCTTTGTCCTGGATTCCTTCTATTGATTGGATTTGATCTACATTGATTAGCCATATGTCCAAATCTATTGCATGCAAAACACTTTCCATTGAATGACTAAGTATTCCTTGCATGGTAAAAACCATTCCTTACTAGACTTCTACATTCATTTGATCTATGACCAATTTTATTGCAATTGAAACATTGACCAGAGAATGATGGAACATTCTAATTTATTCTACTCCTACACTGAGTAGCTTTTTGTCCAAACTTATTGCAATTAAAACAATGGCCATTGAAAGATGGGTATCTTTGAACATTTGGCTATCTGACCAGAGGTCTTCTAGGTCTTCTTCTTTGATTCCTAAATTGGTTGCCTTTGTTTTGCTTCAACTGAAAGTTTTCTTGACCTCATTTTGAAGTTTCTCCTTTCTCAAGTCCCAAGCCTTGCTTGTCATCTAAACTCTTCTAACTTGTAGTTAACTCCTCAAGCTTTGCAGAGCTTATCTTAAACTTTTCTTCATAGCTCTTAGCTTTCTCCAAATCTAATTTCAGGCTTGCAACTTCTTTTTCAAGTTTATTGTATTCTTCTAATTTGCTTTTTACTAACATATTTAGATCATCTTCTACTTTAGCTCTTTCTACAACTTCCACTTTCAAATCATCCAGGGTTTCATTGGTTGATATCAATTGTTCACTAACCTCTTTGTATTTTTCTTTGAACTTCTTGACCTATTCTTTTAGTTTTAGAATGCATTCATTAGCTTCTTGAATGTTATCCCTCAGATCCCTGATCTCTGCTTTAGATTTTTCAAGATCAATAAGAGTAGCTTCCAGTTCAACATTGTTTTCATATGAATAATTTCCAAGTCTTCTGGATGCCATGAGTGAACTCTGCTAGATCTTCCTCAAGCTATTACGCTTCTTCCAAGGAACGTTACTCTGATACCAATTATTGAACACAAAGAATACTGAGAGGGGGGGTGAATTAGTATTCTACAAAACCACTTAGTTTGTTGTTCCTTAATCCAATTACCAAATTCAACATGAAAGCAGAATAAACATAAGAACAACAACCATAAAGACATAACACATAGACACTAAGATTTTTATGTGGAAAACCCAAAAAGGGAAAAACCATAGTGGGTGTTAGCCCATAGAAATATGAGTTATAACAATACCGAAAAATAGAGGCTCACTACCCAAATTGCTCACTACCAAGAAAAAAGAAGATAGAAGAAGGATTATCTCACTACTAGAAGATGACTGCTATAAATGCATCTACAAAATGCTGAGGTGCAATACCAATTAGTTTAATATACAGATTCAAAAGACTTCATACTGTCTGCTCTGCTCTACATAAACTCTACTCTTTTGCCCTTACTGTCTTCTTCTGATCATAACTCTGCTTTTGAATCACACACACATTTTGTTCATTCACATTGTAATGTCATTTCATCACTCAACACCAAAATCTAACCCATATAAATATCCACAACTTTGACTTCAATCTCAAAATCAGGTCGGTGAGCAAGACAAGAAGCGTGTATACAATGTATTATACTTTTTTGGTTTGATCATGTGTACAAATAGTAATACAGACCACACCAAACATATAATGATATTCCTATAGGTCAACACCAATCATACAATCACTTAGATTTAATATTCAAACAATATATCTTCTCCGCATATGGATTTTACATGCTTGTTGGTCTATCTCTTAAGAACATGCTTGGCCAACTCATCTGTCACATCAAAACTCTCACTATGGACCACAGGAGACTCAAGGATTCATAACCAACATTCATTCTTGACCTCTTAGCGTACCTCTAGAACCGTAAGATAAAATATGTAACTGTGGAGAAATGCGGACCCTTTTTCTCAGGCACTGTACACTATTCCTGTCTTAGTTCTATTCACTTGGACTTAGACATTTCATAATATGACTTTCGAAGGAAGTCAAGTCTTGATCATTGGAACATAACATCATCAAATAGCTATGAACAACATACCTGAACCACATATAGTGATCTTCTACTACAGAGGCATTTTGACCCAATCTCTATCACTTACTCTGTATACAGTCCATACTTAGTCACTTTAGCCTACTAGACCAGAATACTTTTGTGCCTTGTTGTCAAACCAAGTTGGTCTTCCAGAGTAATATCTCTTTGTCATTTCAATGGAATCACTTTGTCTTGTTACCATAAATGAAAACATGCAATCCTTCATCAGAGCAGTGTCTCTTGCCAAAAAAAACCTCAAGTGGTTTATTGGATGCTCGTAACGTGCCGATCCCCTAAATGTTCCCCCACTAGAAACCTTTTTTTAGTGGCCAAAATCATTCTATTTGTTGGCGCAGGAGGTTAGACCTCTGAAGCTGTCCCACGTTCTTGCAATTCAAAGTTGAGATAGCAAATTCCTTGAGATCTTCAGTTCTTTGGGAATTCAAAGTTTGGTGTGCCCGAGAAGTGTGTGCCGTGTAAGGGGGAGCTAGTGCCACCAAACTTCTAAGCTATCTACTCTGAATAAGTGCGGCTCAGATTTATCTGCAGTGGGAATCCAACAAATATTGTCTTTTTCTCGCCTTAGGTTGTACAAGTGCTTGATGAATATTCAAATTTCCACATTTTCACAACAAAACCTTTGGCCATTGTGTTCTCTTGTTTGAAGTGTTTGTATTCTTGTCAAGAAACTATCATTGAAACATTTGACATTTCCCAAAGAACCAATCATTTGACCTTCAAAAATCCAAAAGTTGACATCAAAATCCCAATTTTACTAAAAAATTGCCATCCACTGCCTTGTTTTGGCACCAAAAGCCTTCTAATTGGTACCTAAATATTCCTTGTGACTACTTTAGCACCATTACTCACTATTTTGGTGTCTTATCCTTGGGCTTTGGCGCTATTTTCAAATCAGCTTACACACATGCCAAGGGAATTATTTTGGGACCTTTGAACTCTGCACATTCATAATCTACAACCACCTTGTCAAAATCCACTGAAACCATAGCTCATCTTTGGCCATCACCCATAATCATTTGACCCAAAATTTTCATCCATATTCCCATCTTGACCTTAGAGAATAATCACTTTCATTATTGGACCCCTCACTACCAATCACATCACTAAGCCCAATCATAATCCCCCTTTTTCATAATCACATCTCCATACATAATCTAACTTAACCTTGCATTTTGACTTTCATCTTTTGGACCTATACTTTATCCATCCAAACATTATCCAAACCTCAAAATCTAAACTTCCAAAAATCAAAACCATCCAAACATCCAAAATCAATCTCTCAATCCAATCCACAATCATATTCCAATCAAAACTTTGAGTATAGAACTAAACCTAGATCTTGTCATCCTTTGATTCCTATTTTTCTTATTGGTCATTAGTCTACCTTCAAGTAGAATAATCATTCCCCTTTTGCCTAAGGTCATTAGTCTACCTTATGTAAAAAGAAACACCAATCTTTACAAAAAATCCTAAAGATCTAGATCTACTCGAGCTCACTATTTGATTTGAGTACACCCCAACATCATCAAAATCATCTAAACATCCAAATCACCTAAGGATTTCTTAGTTGATTACTATCCAAAATCATTTACCCTAGTCATCTAAGGTTTCCTTGGTTGATTATTATCCTTAGTCACATCCTCCAAATCATCCCAAAAATCATTTTCACTTACACCTCTTCCACTCCTTTTGGTCCAATTTTTTTTTTTGAAAATCAATCCACCCACCTCCTTAAAGGTCTTAACCTCTAAGGTTGTTCCACCATCCTCATAGTTTTAATATTTACCTTCCTTAGGTTGCTACTTTTTAGGATTTATTCCCTAAAAGTTAAAACCTATGCCCACATCACACCATTTGCCTTAGATTTAGACTTTGAGGATATTATTCTCGTAAATCTAAATCTTTGATTCCCCAAACAAATCCCAATCACCTCATTACATTCACATCTTCATTCCAACTTATCCTTGGGTCCAATAAATCAAACCTATTCTCTAAGGTCTCGACCTTTATCCACCCCAAATTGAATCCACATCATTGCATGCCCATAACAAGATCACAAGCTAAGAAGAATCAAGAAATGACCCATCTTAGAAACAACTTTGACATAGGGATGCCACAAACCGACCAAAGTAATGTCCCTCTCATCCAACAAGTGCTGTCATACGACGCTATCGCTATGCTAAATCCTTTCCCCTTCCCATCACAAGCACAACCATCTAACACCAACCAAGTAGATCAAGATAACTTAGACTTTACACAAGATGCCAATTCTATGAATATGCTTGATAAAGTCCTAAGATTGGACCCTAATAGATATCTTGAATTTCTTCTCCAAAATGGTGCTACAATACCCAATGTCACTACATCTTCACAACCATCCACGTTGCATACCAACCCTAACATATCTCAAGTCTCAAACGTAACTACGTCCATAATCCCCACTAACTCTAATGTCAGCACATCCAAAAATCTCACCAACGTATCAATCACACCAAACAGCTCAAACGTATTAACATCTACCATTACCTCATCTATGCCACAAATCACCCTAAGCATTCCCACCAACACCACACATGCAAGTGTTACCACTAGCGCTCCTCAAATTAACCCCAACACTATAGCCTTCATAAACCAATTATTTTCACAATCACCCCCTAACACAACCAATGCCATCCCATGCGCCAATCTGTCATCTAATTTCACGTATGTACAAAACCCCATCTCCCAAGCACCCGTTGTATCATCTGTCCAAACCACACAACACAATCCCAACCCACAACTTCCACCACACATCTTACAACAACTCCTTGCATACCAACAACATCTCGTGCTTCAAAACCAAAATGCCCAAAATCAAACATCCCAACATCAAACGCCACCTCAAAATCAAATTCCAGCCTTTCTCCAACAACTCATGCAAAATCAGCAAAACCATATTGCACAACCATCTCCCAACCAAGATTTAGCTAGCATCGTCCAAATGTTAATCCAAAAGGTGGATAACATGCAACAAGGAAACAAGAGGAAGCAATATTCTTTCGAGGATATTTGCCCTCACCCATTTGATAGGACATTGTACATGCCTCCCTTTCCCAAAAACATTGAAACACCTAAATTTGACAAGTACAAGGGAAGGGGAGATCCTAGGGAACACCTTCGGGAGTTCTACATCGCTTGCCTAGAGGTCTCATATGATGACACTTATTTAATGAGACTCTTTCCTTGAAGCCTCAGTGATCAAGCCACCGAATGGTTTTCTCATCTTCCTCCCGGCATTAGGACCTTCCATCAACTCACAGAGAAGTTTGTAAACCATTTCTCCTATAATTTCAAATGTGAAATATCAATGACTAATCTTTGCAATACCAAACAAATGAATGGAGAATCTTTCGCTGCCTTTTTGCAAAGATGGAGAGCCTTTGCAAGCAAACTCCCTTGGCCTATCGCTGAAAAACAACTAGTCACCATGTTTGTGGCTAATCTTAGTCAAGAAATGGTTTTCCATTTGCAAATTCAGTGCCCATCCACCTTTGAAGAGGTCATCGAGAAAGGCACAACTATCAAGAGAGTCCTTATTGCCAAGGGAATGATAAAACTCTACGACAACAAAACCAACAACAACAATAACAAGGTCAACAACAACACCCCAAACACAAACAACAACACACAATCAAACAATAAACCTCACTTTTTGGGAAAGAATAAAAACACTCTTAATGACGGTGTCACTGACGTGAAGGCCGTTCAATATGTACAACATCAAACACCACCAAGCACATCCACCGCAAACAATGTCAATGTCCCCAAAGGACCACCCAAACAAAATAATAATCCTAAGAGGAAATTCACACCCTTGGGGGAGCCTATTGAAAATGTTTTGAACAACCTTGTGAAGGTGGATTTAATCATTTTACCTCCTATTAGACCTTATGATGAGAATCAATTCAAATCCACTTAGTTTGATGAAAATATATTTTGTGAGTATCATCGTGTGAAAGGACACAAAACATCAAACTGCATGAGGCTAAAGCACTGCATACAAGATCTCATCGATAGGGGAGACGTTACCATTGATGAACCGCCTAAGAAATCACCAAATGCTAACCTAAGAGCTTACAAAGATCCTCTACTTGACCCAAACAAAGGAAAAGCATGCTCGTCCAATCAAGCCTACAATGTTGTACCACCTCCCGCTTCTTTTGACTCCGTTGTGGGTCGAATAGAAGATTCTTCCAACTACATCAACACCGTCACCATTCGAGCCAAGACCCCAAATTGTGCCGTCACTACTCGCCACAGCTATGTATCCATCCGTGAGGCACCCACCAATGACCAACCGTCCACATCTACATCTACCAATTCACCATCTGCCCATAAATACAACCTCCTAGACCATCTAGGCAAGACCCTCGCACAAATCTCCATCCTTGAGTTTCTTCGCTTATCTCCCCTTCATAAATAAATCCTCGACAAAGCCTTAATGGAAACCCAAGTCGAGCCACCAACTTGAATGTGGATCAATTCCAAGCCATGGTGGGCAACATCACTTCATCGTACCATCTCACCTTATCTGAAAAGGATCTTCTTGCCTTTGATGACTTATATAATGATGCCTTACACATCAAAGTCCACATCCACAAGCACATCATAAAAAGAGTCTTAATAGATGGTGGCTCCAGCCTAAACCTATGCACTCTAAAATTGTTAAAACATTTGGGATACTCTGATGTGGTTGTGGATACTAGTGAATGTATAACTATCAAGAGGTACGATGATACCAAGAGACTGTCTGAAGGCACCATCAAACTCCCTATCCAAGTGGGGCAGAAAATCTTGGAAACCAAGTGTCAGGTGCTTGCTCTTGACCTTCCCTACAATATTCTCCTAGGCTAACCATGGATCCATGCCATGCAAGCCATCCCCTCCACATTCCACCAATGCTTGAAATTCCCCCATAACGGGACAAAAGTTACTATCTATGCCGATCCTTGTCTTTTCCAATATTACAACTTTTTGGAAGGACACGGCCTCACCTTCTACCTATATAACAATGCCACTAAGAAATCTACCTCACAAGACAATCCTACATCATCTGCCTCATATGTTGACCCTTTGAACATTACCACTACATCACAAACATCTCCACCACTCAAAGTCAAGATCAAGCTAAGTGACATTGGGTGTGGCGAATACGACCTACACGATGCTTTTTGCATAGGATTATTGCCCACTCCTAAGACACTTGGTGCTCCTAGGGAAGAGGAGGTCTCCATGGTAATCATCAAATGTAAACTATCACCCATCTTTGAGAAGAAGTACCTCCTTGACTAGGATGTTCTCGAAGATATATCCTCATGGTTATACAAGGAAGAAGAAGTAGAACAAGAAGCCCCTATTAGCCCAGCTGAAATCTATGGAAAGGGTCTCGAGATTGTCAAGTATATGGGCTAGAAAGGACAAGGCAGTATAGACCTTCATGAGCAAGGGATTGTGAAGCCAATTCAAGCAACAAGAAACCCACGTCTTCATGGATTAGGGTATAGGAAACAAGAATCCATCCTTTCTATTGGCAAATGTATCTTAGGTGAGGTTGCTAAGGTCTCCCCTACGATCGATAACATCAATGAAGTAGACCATCAAGACTCCTTTAGTGATTTCACCAAATTCTTTGAAACCTCTGTATACACCATCTATATCCTAACCACCATTCCATTTGACTCCTACAACTTACCTCTTGTTTACCCCCAACTTATAGATTGGGATCAACAAGGATCTCACATCCTTGATGTTGCACAGAATGATGAGACAATAATAGAGATGATGGGGGTTAGAGATCATTTCCCCCTTGGAGACCATAAAGCTGGATACATCATGGAACTCAACACATCTACCTACTTCAGAGAAACCATCCATGGTCTTAGTCACAAAAACATAAAAATAAAAACAACACCCCCTAGTGAAAACCACTCTGTGGCACTTTCAGGTGAAGAAAAAATCAAAATAAAGGATGTATCACCTAGTGAAAACCTCCATGAGGTGCTAGGAGATGAGAGCATGGGCCTTCTTGAAGTAGATGGAGTATATCTAGACAGATCACTCATCCTAGTGGAAGCATCACATGAAATGAATCTTGGAATAGAAGAAACACCGAAAATCACATTCAGAGCAGAGTCCCTTACAACAACATAATAGAACTTCTTAGCCTTCTTTAAGAAAAGGAGCCATAATTTTGCATGGACCTATGCTAATATGCTGGGACTAGATCCCACCTTGGTTGTTCATCACCTTTTGGTACGTCCTGATGCGAAACTAGTGAAACAAAAACTAAGGAAGATGAATCCTCAAATTGTGCTCCTTGTCAAAGTAGAGCTTAAGAAACCCCTAGATGTGGGGTTTATCCATCTAATAGATTACCCCGAGTGAGTATCCAATATTGTACCTGTAGCCAAAGTCACTAGGGGCATCTGGTGCTACATAGATTTTAAAGATCTTATTAAAGCTTGCCCTAAAGATGACTTTCCACTACCAAACATCAACATCATAGTGGATCTCACAGCAGGTCGTGAGATGTTGTCTCTAATGGATGGTTTCTCAGGGTACAATCAAATCAGGATCACAGAGGAAGACCAATATAAAACATCCTTCATATGCCCATGGGGGATATACTGTTGGGTCGTGATGCCTTTCGTCTTGAAGAATGCAGGTGCCACATATCAACGGGCAATGATGGTCACCTTCCATGATCTTTTCCACAACATAATGGAAGACTATGTGGATGATCTATTGGGAAAATCTAAAACCAGAGAAGAACACTTAAACGTGTTGGCCAAGATATTTGACAGGATAGAATAGTACAATGTGTGGCTGAATCCAAAGAAATGTGTCTTCGAGGTCACTTCTGGGAAACTTCTAGGATACATAGTGTTGAGAAGAGGAATCGAAGTAGACAACACTAAAGTCAAAGCTATAATAATGGAGATGCCTCCTCCAAAAACACTTAAGCAGCTATGAAGTCTACAAGGAAAGCTTCAATCTATCTGACAGTTTATAGCACATCTTGCCGATAAATGCCAGCCATTCCAGCATCTTCTCCACAAGAACACAACCTTTGTGTAGGATGGACAGTGTCAGAATGCTTTTGAGCAGCTGAAAGAATACCTTTCTAACCCACCTATCCTTATTCCACCAAAACAAGGAGAACCCCTCCTCTTGTATATTTCAACAACAGAGACAGCTATAGGGGCCTTGTTGGCACAACACGATGAACAAAGAAAAGAAAGAGCCATATATTATATCAGTCATACCTTGGTGTCCTATGAGCTAAATTATACTCCAATTGAACAAGCATGCCTAGTTGTCGTCTTCACTTCACAAAAGTTGAGACACTACATGCTTAATCACAAGACTAAGCTCATTGCCAAGATTGATCCGCTAAAGTATCTGCTGACTAGAGCAACCCCTACAGGAAGAATGGCTAAATGGGTAATGATCCTGAGTGAGTTTGATATTGAATACACAAAGAGGAAAGCCATTAAAGGATAGGTAATTTCTGATCAATTAGCTGAGGCACCAATCCCAATAGAACAACCAACACTTGCAAAGTTTTTGGATGAGTCTATATTGATGGTAACACCAACAACAAAAACATGGAAGATGTATTTTGATGGATCTTAAACACATTGAGGCTCAGGGGTAGGCATTTTGTTTGTTACCCCTCAAGGAGACACCATCCCCAAATCATACAAGATCACATTTCCATGTACAAACAATGTAGCAGAATATGAGGCCCTTATCACAGGACTCTGCATGGTGATTCAATGGAAGATCAAGAAGCTGATGGTCTATGGAGATTCCCAATTGGTCATTCGACAAGTAAACAATGAATACAAGACTAAAGATGACAAACTCTTGCCCTATAAAAGAATGGTAGATGACTTCAAAGATTATTTTGACAATATCCATTTTGAATAGATTCCAAGGTTGAATAACAAAGTAGCAGATGCCATGGCCACGATAGGATCCTTGGTGGACATGAAGAAAGATAGCAAGAAATGTGAGTTCCTAATCGAAGAACTCCCCATACCGGTTTATGATGTTCCACAATTAGAACTGGTGTGTGACATTGTTGGTCTCCTATCTCCCTGGTATCAAGAGATGTACATGCACCTTCATGACAACATCATCCCACCCAACCTATCATCCTCACAACATAAAAGCTTCATCTGCTAAGCGGTCCATTTCATTCTTATAGGAGACACTCTTTACAAAAGGAGTCTTGATGGTATGCTTTTATGATGTCTTGACTCTAGGGAAGCTAAAGTACCCTTACAGGAGGTAAATGAAGGCATTTGTGGGGCACACTCTAGTGGACCTACCCTAGCCAAGAAGATCTTAAGAACATGATACTATTGGCCGACCATGGAGTGAGATGCTTATAGGTTCGTGACGAAATGCTTGCCATGTCAGCAACATGGAGACGTCATCCATGTACCATCACAAGAGTTGCAACCAATAATAACTCATGGCCTTTTTCACAATGGGGACTCGACCTTGTAGGTAAGATCCACCCTCCATCATCCAATGGTCATAAGTTTATTATCACCGCCACTGAATACTTTACCAAGTGGGTTGAAGCAATTCCACTCACATTCACCATAGGTATCCAAATAGCCAAATTCATTCTCCATTACATAATATGCTGATTTAGCATTCCCCATTCCATCATCGCAGATAATCGGAAACCATTTAAAAGTCAAGAAGTCTGCACTTTGTGTGAGAAATTCCAGATCCAACACCACTTTTCCACACCTTATTACCCGCAAGGAAATGGTCAAGCTGAAGCTTCTAACAAAACTATTCTACGCATTCTAAAGAAGACAGTTAATGAAGCTAGTCGTGACTGGCACCTCCAACTTAATCCCGCCCTATGGGCCTACCGCACAAGCATCCGCACACCTACAGGAGCCACACCATATTCCCTAGTATTCGGTTCCGAAGCCATCTTACCTATTGAGGTCGAGCTCCCATCACTAAGGGTTTCATTACAGAATATGATCATTGATGAAGAGTATCAAGTTGCAAGGCTACATGAGTTAGAACTATTGGATGAGAAATGCTTGGATGCTCTCAACCATCTACAGGAATACCAAAATCGCCTACGAAGAAGCTATAAAAAAAGATCAAGAACCGCAAGTTTGAAGTGGGCGACCTTGTCTTAATGGAAAATCAGAAAAATTTGCAGGAGCACACCAAAAAGGGAAAATTTGAGCCCAATTGGCTAGGACCATATGTTATCACAACTAGCTATGGATCATGGGCATATCAACTTGCAACACCTGAAGGGCAGCCTCTAGATGAACCCATGAACATTCTGCATTTGAAGATGTTCTACGCATAACTCATCCAGTATCCCAAAGAAAAAAAGTATAACAAAATAAAAAAATAGAAAAATACCAAAAAATTGAAAAAACGCGAGTGCAATAAAGCCGTCCAATGGTGAAAATCACTTCGATGATGCCTTGGATAGGTACCATGGTGAAAACCTGTCTCAGGAACTATGTGTAGTGGCCAGTTCCACCATCTAATAAGTCCTCTTTCCATCACGACACTCCACATTGCACACATCCCATGGCTTGGAATTTTGAAACATCTATCGCCCACCCCGCATCATCCCACCCAAAACTAATCTATGGAATGAGGATCCTTGTAGGCTTCTTTTGTACAGCTAAAATCCAGAAAATACAAAAATAATAGAAAATCCAAAAAATCCAAAAACAATTGAAAATCCAAAAAAAATCCAAAAATAATAGAAAATCTAAAAAATCCAAAAACAATAGAAAATCCAAAAAATCCAAAAATAATAGAAAATCTAAAAAATCCAAAAACAATAGAAAATCCAAAAAATCCAAAAATAATATAAAATCTAAAAAATCCAAAAACAATAGAAAATCCAAAAAATCCAAAAAATCCAAAAACAACAGAAAATCCAAAAAAAATCCAAAAATAATACAAAATCCAAAAAAATCCAAAAACAATAGAAAATCCAAAAAATCCAAAAACATTAGAAAAGAAGAAAAATACAAAAACACTCACATCATCATCTTGCGCATCATATCCCACATCATCACATCCATCCCGAACCATCCCCACATCATCAAGTCTCACCAGAATTACATATTCATCTCACTCGCATCTTAAAAGTGCCTTGATCCCGTGGACATAGGGTATGTAGGCAGTCTAGAATACAAAGGAAGCATCCAGTACTCAGGTACGAAAAATGCACCCATCCAACCTGTTTGGATGGTCCCTATTTACTGAGCTTACTAAATTCACCAAGCAATACACACGCTAAGCATACGCTCAAAAAATCACATCTCACACCAAAATCATCAATCAACACACCAACTATAATCATCACACATGGCCTGCCTATCTCTTTTGCCCACCTTTCAAAGTTTATCCAAACAAAATCCAACCGATTCGCATCCTAGGATATATCGTTCCTACAATGGACAGAATCCATCATCATATCAACACATATCTTGGCAAGAGAATACAATGGCTATTTGTGATTTTTCGGTTGATCTTTTGATTATTGATTTTTATCTTCTTGTCTTGTTCTAGGTCATTTCCAAAGCTACCTTGATCCCATTATATCATGGTACGTAGCAAGAAATACCTGGAATGGACATGGCCATTGTTTCTGGATGCTGTGCTTGTGGGTTGATTTCATTTCTCCAAGAATAGTATTCATATCTTTAAGATAGGGTCGGTTCTAGCATACTGCTTCCCATTTGCATATCAAGTTATTCATACCATCTATGTACTATGGGAACTTATGTTATGAGTCCCCTTCCCTCATCTAGGCAAGGTTATACTACCTTGGGCATGCATGAAATCAACCTATTGTTTGTGAGTCTAGTCCATGCAAGTGTGGGATAAATATCATCACCCAGGTCCTTTCATACCTTCGTGAAAGGTATCCTACTTTGATATAATAAACTTAGAAATTCTCTCAATAAGTGCAATGTAAGTACTTTGCCTAGCTCATATCATCTTTTTTTTTCTATCACTACCCATCCAACCATATTATCTGGGCTTAGAAGTTTGATCTACTCACACTAATCCATTTGAATCCCCCCATCCATTCTAACCATCCCCCTAACTCACATACCCCCTCTCACTTACCCATTAATCCATTCAACCAGCCTAACACAGCTAAACCAAAACCCCTCTAATGACGTGGTGTCTAATAACCTAGCATTCCATAAACCACCCCTACAATCCCATCCCAACTCTTCCCAATCCATCCTAAACCTATTGTAACCATCCCCCCAACCTATCCCCTATCATCCACCCTCATCACCCAGGGTTTAACACACACATAACATGTATCAGGACTTGTTCATTTCATTAACAATTGCACTAATTCATTATCATTACATACTCATTACATCATCATTTCACATTCACCATGGAGATTCTAAAGGGAACACACCACCTAACAATTTCTATTGCTTGTTCCCTCCCCAACTTTCCCAAAAAGCACTGTACATTGGGCAATAGTTATATTACATGCGTGTGAGATGTCCTCAAGAGTTAACCACAATGATTTCATTGATACACAAATCAAACTCTCACACAAGTGTAATCTGAGCATATATTTCCATTAATTATTCATTTTGCATCCATAATATATGTTTATTAATCTGAGCATATATTTTCATTTCATTCATTTTTGCATCCACAATATATGTTTATTAATCGGAGCATATATTCATTTCATTCATTTTTGCATTCATAATAAATGTTTATTAATCTGAGCATTTATTTTCATTTCACAAACTATTTTGCATTCATAATATAATCCACATCATAATCCATAACAGGCATCTACATACATCAACATTATAACATCATCTGTATAAAGTGCATCCATAATCATAACATGGATTAACATCATAAAACCAACATCATAAAATGCATCTATAGTCATAATCATCCATAAACATCACCATAACATCATAAGCAAAGCATAAACCATCACATCACAATATACAGGATCCATAACATAATCATAACCATCATATGCATATCATAAAAAAAATCATGTCATCATCATGGACATCCATAAGCATCATCAGATATATTGTTGCGAAAATAATACATCACTCAAAATCAATAAAGTCATGATACAAAACTGCCTCTAAGGGCCCAAAATACATTAATGTATGTCAACATATCAACCCTGGGCTAATGAACCCCTGCCTGACTCTATGAGTGAACCTGGTCGTGGCTACTGTTGCTACTGAGGGAGTGGTTGCTGGGTCTACTGGGGTGCCAGTGGTGGAGGTACCATAGGCTACTAAACTAACTGAACATACCTCCTGGATCTATAAGACCCAGACATCCTGGTTCCACTGCGCTAACTATAGCTAGGTATGCGTTGATCCTCAGGTACTACAAAACAATATGCTCCATAATAATACTCAACCTACCTACTCTGATCCAGAAGCTGATTCTGTGCCTGCTATAGTTGTCCCTATAGCTGTGTAAACATCAGACCCATACCAATGCCTACCACCATCCTCTGCAAACTCACCACCTAGGCCTCTGCCTGCTGAGCCCTAGCCTCTGTATTCTATCGTAGAGCTCACTCCAAATCCCGCTCACTTGTCATGGTAGCTAGCTGAGCCTATGCCTATGCCAGCTGCGCCTATAGTGCGCTCATCTGCCCATCTGATCCATCTAACAATACAGCTGCCCCTCGAAATTGCACAAGCTCCTTCTACTGTCTCTGCACTGTATCCTCTAAACTAGCCCCCTGACCTTGGAGAGTATCCACCTCCTCCTCATGATCTACTTGGGTACACTAACGAGATGAGTGCCCCCTCCTCGTATGATACACCACTTGTGCTCCATGAATCAGTAGCTTGAGGATGTGATAAACATCCTCTAGAGTGATGGTAATCTCCCCTGTCTGTAGGAGAAAGGAACATGTCTTAGGTCTCCATCGCTCTACAATAGCTATCATCATCACCTTATGTGCTCGCAGGATGGGCATATCTACTACTATCAACAAACCCAATCTCGTTAGTTGAGCCTGTGTGGCTCCATCAAACCCATCTAATAACTGCATCATGATGGGAACACGTTGCTCTCATGATCCCACGATCCCTCCTGGAACTTGCATCCACCAAATGTGAGTTAAAAAACTTACATTTTCTTCCAAATCAGCTATTTAACACTATTTTCCTCTTTCTGGAGCCAAATTCCATTTGGCACCAGTTTGCTTCACTATTGCGCCAATCCTTAGGATGGCACTACTATTTCCATATATGGCTCCATTCTAGAGAATGGCACCACTCCCTCTCAGGAAGGTGCCATTCTAGAGAATGGCACCGCTTCTCTTTCATTTGGTGTCATTTCAACGCGCACCCGTAATTTAGCAGGTTTCACGTGCCATTCTAGTAAATGATGCCACGCTTCCATATGGCACTAATCGGCATGATGGTGCCACATCCCTAGGTGGTGCTAGTCGAGAGAGTGGTGCCACGAAATCCTCATTTAGCACCAATCTGTGTCCGAAACCTTGGGGCATGAGTTAGTGACAATCCATAGCATTGCGCGCCAAACCCTTCCAATTTCCTCTATGCGGATGGCGCCATTGTAGACAATGGTGCCAATCCGGGCCCATTTCATGCCAATCAGTCTCCCAATGACGCCAAACCCTAATGACCCATTTCCTAGGGTAATAAATGTGATAAATGAAAAAATGACAAAGATAGGGTGGTCGGCATACCTGGTCGCCAGCCTCTGCTGATCTCCTGTAGGAACAGACTCACTCGGACAAGTGCTCAAAGCGCGAGAAGAGTGGGTTTGGGTTTTCCATCATGTCTCCTTTTATCCTTCATCCAAGTGGCTCAATGAGTGCAAATGTGGCACTTTAGGGCCCACTTTTTCTATTTATAGTAAGACATGTCATCCTCTAACACACTTTTTCCTCCCCAGGGTGCAGAGCATAACCTTTTTCACCCGTTTTTCTTCCTGTCAACCTATTTTTCCGTCTATCCATTTTTTTACATCCGTTCTTCCTTTCAAGAGCTCATCCAATTTTTTTTAATTTTTTCATCCAACCTCTTGAGGGGGCATCCCTCATCCATTTCATTCCTTCCCAGTAGCTGGGGCATTTTTTCTTTGACTTGATGCCATTTCCCTGCTAGGTCACGATGCCACGTGAAAGAGGGGCAAATGTAGACACCTAAAAATGTCTTCACCATCTAACCGATCTCTGACATCATTAATATCACTGATTCCCCTTCTAATTAATTAATTAAATTATTGTTTAATTAATTATCTCCTCGAACACTTAATTATTCATCATTTTCCCCTTTAAATTGAATTAATTGAATTAATTCATTAGTCATACCTTACTAACATTAGCCCAATTAATTAAATAAATATGAAAATATTTATTTGATTAATTAACCCATTTCATTAAACCTAATTGATTGAATAAATCATGTTTATTTAATTAATTCAACCTACTAATTAGCCTATCCCTACCCTAGTTAATTAAATACCTATTATTTAATTAGCTAGTCTAACCTAAATGACCTTAGACTTAAGATTAATTAAATTAAACACTATTTAATTAATCTTAACCCATTATTAACCCATTCACTAATTTACTACATCCATATTAATTAGGCTAATCAACTTAATTAATATGGTCAAACCTTGTTTAACACTCCTCCCCACATCCTCTAAATAAAAAATTGATTTTTATGCCACATAAAATAATTTTTTATACACATTTGTCATAAACTCCATAAATGACCTCTTACACCACCCACTTTCATTAATCACCACTCTTCCCAAAATGAATTAAAAATTTATTTTTAATCCTTACCTCTTCCCCATGTGAATTTAAAATTCACATCTAATCCACCTCATCTACCCTCATTTAATTCTCTCCTCTTCCCAGGATGAATTAAAAATCATCTTTATCCTCATCCTGATGATTGAATCTAAGCCCTCCACCTCACATGCATTCCCACCCATTGATCTTAACTTCAAATCTCAACCCTTGGATCAAATCTCCCTCCAAAAAGCCTATAAATACACCCTCATCCAAGCCATTTGATCATCCACAATTTGAGTAAACTTATTATGCCAAAATCTCCATCAATCTCATTTTCTTGAGCTAGGTTTTGTAGTGATTTACACTTAAGTTGTAGAGCATTTCACATTGGAAATCCATGGGCAAAGCAAGAGTCTAAGGGTGCAAGGCTCTCCACCTTAGCTAGGAGAAGGAATCCACTTTGAAGGTATAAAATAGTGATTTTCGTGCATTTATTTAGTGTTTTTACCCTCACTTGATTTTCCTAATCTCATTACCTTTATAGATTTTTGTTTTTGATTAAGCAAGAAGGAAAAGAGGGTCCTGATCCCTTTACAAAGACTGCTCCCTGGGCACAACAAAAAAGGCCACAACAAGCCAGATACAGTGCTTCAACAACAAACACTTAATAGTCTAGAACAAAGTTGAAAACATACTTAATAAAAAGTGAGTAGACTAAAACAAAACACAAGAAACTACTGGAAAATCTTTGCCCATTCATCAGTAAGAAATTTATACATTTCTTCATACTACCCATACAGTCAGTCCTAACCCCATGCTTTTTAAGTTTCAAGTCCTGCAACAACATATGATATTATAATGTATAAAGGTTAATGGAGATGCTAACATGTAGCACAGGTCCCTTAAGTTAGTTATATTGGGTCATGTGGACAACTTGTACAATTAATTATATTAGGTAATGATTAGGCCTACAAGGGGTTTAGGGGTTTACCCCTCCACTATGTTATTAGGAGGAGGTCTATATAAATGAGGGAAATATCATTGTAAGGATATGTGAAGAGTATGGTATTGTCTAATGGATCTCTTGGAGACATGGTGACATGGTGTGGAGTGGGTTCTTCTACAAGAAGTATTGTATAGCTTTACCCTACCTCAAAGGTTTATTTTATTTCTACATATATTAGATATTAGGGCACCTTGGCCCATAAACACCTCTTGAGTTGTGTGTGACCTCTCTTCTACATTATCTTATTTCCATTATTCTCTGCATGGATCTTATCAAGTGGTAAAAAAAACTATAGGTACAAACAAAGAAAATCAAGGAGAGTTAAATATGGAGAAATGATATTCAATTTTTTGAAGATTTGAAACTCTCTATGGATAAATATATTTTTACTTCAAAATTTTATGCTTCAGATATAGATGGGTTGGATATTGTTCTTAGATATCCTTGGATAGAATCTTTGGGATAATAAACATTAATGTAGAAAAAGTTCATGAAGCTTTGGTTTAGAAAGAAAAAAAGTTACATTATGTAATGTCAGAAATTGCATGCCTTGCAATTTCACATTATGTTTTGAACTCACTTTAGTGTCCATTCCTAGAGCATGTTCTAAGACCACTTGGACTCAACTTTGGCTTATTTCCCTTGCATCAAAGTTTTCCAAGAATCTACACTAGAGAATTATTCTCATCACTCTCTTCAACACACATGCCAAATTTGACCAATTTTCCCTATGATGGTAGTGCAACACACATACATTTGTGCAACATGATGGCATCCCATGTTTACACTACCTCAAATATGTGTTATTCTTACAATGTTTCCACCTCATAATGTCTCCTAACAAATGTAACATCCCCGTGGATGCACTTTGCTATCTTTAGCCTACCTTGACCAAATCCAAAGATAAGAGCAATAATTTTTTTTCATAGATGATAGGATCTTTCTTCTGGTTTTCTTTCTCCATATTCATCTCTACAACTTCCATGTAGGACTTCTCCAAGTTCTCACTGTTATTGTGAAAGTTATAGGTTTTTATCAAAAGAACAACTTTCACCATTAAAGATTATGCTTCTTACAATGATTCCTCCAAGCTTTCTTCTGTAAATCATTGAAGGTATTTTCAGGGGGAAGCAAGTAGTAGGTTACTACATGAAGATCTTCCTTAAAGTCCAAATTACCATAAACATGGTAGTGAATCTCTTGGTGTTTTCTTTATCATAATCCTATTAAAATAATAAACTTTGTTGTCCTATTTCTTTATCATTCTATTGATCCTGTTGCAAAAGTGATGCATAAAAAATATTTATATTTTTATCAAATCCAATTCCATTTCCCTCTTGAAAATCTATTGGTGTAGACCACCACCCTTTTTATCAAATCCGCACACTAGGCCTAGTATTATTCCACGTAGACTAGGGAGATACTCCTAGCATTTTGTCACTGTATCCTATTTCCTAGATGCACATATGATAAGAACACACACTCTTTTTTATCTTCTTTATCATATGGATTTTTATGGAGGTTGAAGACCAAATTGAGGGCTTGACCACTCTTGGCAAGTGCCTAAATAGCCCAACCATTCTTTTCTCCCTTCAACTATAGGTATCTAGAAAGTGCTCAACCACATGGAGGTTTGGTTTTGTTTTTCTTTTCATTTATGTAGGTTTTAACTGTATCATTTCATTTCTAATCTTATCTTCATCATTGGGATACTACACTTATTTTCCCTTGTTTCTACTATGTAGGTTTAGCTAGAAGCCATACAAGTTAAACTGTAAATTATTGGGAAGACATGAAACATTCTGGACTAAATTTGTTGGTCATATTATGTTGTATGAATGATACCACAAAGCATGGACATCTACATGAACCATTGGAATCCAAGGCCGAGACTCCCAGCTTTCAACACCAGGTTCTAATTTTTGTTTTATTTTTCTGTATGAATTCCTTCCTATAAAACCATTCATATCAGTTTATTATTTGTAAACTCAAATTAGTCTCAGAAAGTTTTAATATAGTTGCAAATAAGCTCCATTGAAATGTTAATTAAGAATTGAGTAAGAACTCTTTTCTGACATTTATACATTACAAGATGTTACATATAATGAAGACCAAAGGGAAGTCAAGGTAGAGCAAGTCTAGGAATCTACAAAAAATACACCAAAGAATCAAAAGAAAAATAACAGGAGCCGGATGCAAATAAAAAATGGGGAAAATATTGTTCCCCTTCATGAGTCAACAAAACAAGTGGAAAAATGGTGATAGATATAGCAAAGGGTGCAATATATGTAATGAAATAACTTGAACAAGAGAATAATATAATAAGAAATATGTTGTAAATACTTGAGAAATATAAGCCACTTCAAGGGGGGAAACCTCCAAAATTCACCAATGAGAACACAATTCACAATATGATGACTATAAAGTAACCAATAACTCCTATATATACCATAATTAAGCTTTGTATACCACCCAAGACACATTAACCACCTATATAAGACTATATAAATGATTATATAAATTAATTAAGGATTATGCTAGCCATAAGTCACCTACACATATCCCAATACAATAAATGGGTTAAGGGAATAACATGCCTCCCTTTAGAGAAGCATTGTCCTTAACACTAATCAACTATGGATGATTTTGCGTAAAATCTTTATTTTCTCATGTAGCATCTTCGACTGGAGAATTATTCCATTTAATCAAATACTCTATGATCACCCTCATCTGTATTAGTGTAAAAAGAGATATTCCCTACTTAGTCATTTCTAGGTCCTCTTCACACTAGTTACTTAAGCTTACTTAGGTAGTAGTTATGTCATTTAATATTTTGTTTGCATTATTTAGTTGAGTCTATATGAATTCAATAATGTATAACTGTGCATTTAATATTTTTGCACTAGTTGTCTCATGTCATAGAATTAAGACACTTGTCATATTACAAGTTGTCTTACATGCTTTTATTTATTAGTGGTGACTAGGTGCATTAATTATTTGTGTCATCTAGTTAATTTTTCCACTTGAGTCTCACCTCTCACCTTGCCTATATAAGGGAGGTCTATCATTGTACAAATCAATTTAGTTGTAGTCAAGCTTTGCATCTTGTAAATGTTATGCATAATTATTCTTGGCAATATTGCTTTTCTCTCTTGTTGTGGATTGAATTGATTGTAGGTGATCCTGGGAGTGCTTGAGTCCATTATTGATTCTTACAATCTGCAACCTCTCAGTGCATGTTCAAAGAATTCCCTTTGGTTCCAAAATCATTCTTCCCTACTCATCAAGCTTTGGTAATTGTAACTCTTTGTCTGATAACCTTCTTCAAGCATGAAACATGGAAGCTCAGATGTATTTTTGTTGACATAGGTAACTCCAACTTTGTATGTTACATTGCCAATCCTTTGTAAAACCTTATAGGAACCTTGATACTTGGGTACAATCTTTTTTATCCTTCTTCTATTATTTTAGTGGCATTTTCTTAAATGGTTGTAATCTCATAAAGACTCAATCTCCTACTTCAAAATTCCTTTCATTGTGGTGTTGATCATCTTGTTGCATCATTCTATTAGATGTACCATTTCCAAGTTCTCCCTAAGTCTAGAAAGTACCTCTTATTGACGCTAGATGTGTTCTTCAATTGTTTAGACCTTTGGGTGTGCCTTTAATGAAGAGACTATTAACCACAAACTTGTAGACACACAAACTACCAAACTAAAGCCTAAATTCTACTTTCTTAGACATGATACCACAATATCATGATGCCCAGGGATGCACCTACATTAATTTATGCTTGCATCATAGTTCACTTGAAACACCTTGTTAAAATATGGTAATGTAAGTACTAGTTATTTTTTCACCTTCTTCTTCAAAAAATCAAAACTCATATCTACTCTTGATGTCCACTTGAACTCTTTCTTGTATCCCCTCATTGCCTGAATTAGCAACGCATAAATACCACTAATTTTTTTGATGAACTTCCTATAGAAACTTGCCAAACCATGGAAAGATCTTACCTCTCCAAAATTTGTTTGAATATGCCACTCCATAATACTCTAACTTTCTCTGGATCCATCTTCAATCCTTTAGCTGATATCACAAATCCCAAGTATACAAATTCCTTCTTCACAAAACTAAACTTTTTAATATTAATCAACAACTTCTCTTCCCTCAACCTCTACAATACTAGTTATATGTGTCCTAGGTATTCTTGTTTTATTGAAAATTAAAATATCATCCAGGTAAAAAATCATAAACTTATCCAAAATATATTTTAGAACCTCATTCGTCAACCTCATAAATGTACTTGGTGCATTGGTTAACCCAAAGGGCATGACCAACTTTTCATACAACCCTTCATTAGTCTTGAATACAATTTTCCACTCATTTCCCTCTTTAATTTTGATTTGGTGATAATCATCCTTTAAGTCAATCTTGGTGAAATGCTTTTCTCCACTTAAACGGTCCATTATGTCATCCATTCTTGGTAATGGGAACCTATATTTTATAGTGATCTTATTTATTTCTCTAGAATCTATACACATTCTCCATTCACCATCCTTCTTAGGTTCTAGCACCATGGGTACCACACATGGGCTTAAACTCTCCTTGATCAACCCATTTCTCAACAACTCCTACACGTGTTGATTTAGCTCCCTATTTTCTATTGGTTTTATCCTATGTGTCACTTATTTGGTAAACATTCCCTCGGAATTGGATCCATATGGTGATTGATACTCCTTACTAGTGGTAATCAATTAGGCATATTGTTTGATATGATGTCCTTGTATTCTTTCAACAACTTTGAAACTTCTTCCTATGGTATCTCTTCTACATCTATGGTGGTACCTATTTTTTTTATGGTGACACATACTTTAAGAATCAATGGAAAACACATGTTTTCATGTTTGAAGCCCTCTAAGAACTTCCATCCATCCACTAAACAAATTTTGGTTCTTCTACAGATCTATCCTTCTCTTTCTTTTCATGGGATCAATTGGTACCTTTTACCATTCATTTTTAGACTGTAAGTAATTTCCTTCCCATCATGTACAACACCTTTTTCAAATTATCATGGTCTTCCTAATAGTAAATGACACACATCCATTAGTATTATATCATGTACAAAACTTCATCATGGTATGTAGCTATTTTGAATATGACCCAACATTATTCCTTTACTAACACTCTATGTTCTTTTTGTAACTAGGAAAATCTATATGGTTTAGGATGTTCTAGTATTTCAAACATAATATTTTCAACCATCTCTTTAGACACCAAATTAATCATATTACCACTATCTATAACAACTTTACAACACTTGCCTTTTGATTTGCATATTGTTCTAAACAAATTCTTCCTTTATATTGGTTCTTCTGCATAGTCATATTTTAATAGATCTCTTCTTGTAGCAAGTGACTCTACTCTCTCCAGTTCATCATTAGAGATTCCTAACCTTTCAGTCTCCTCATCTGTATACAACTCCCAATTTCCTCTCTAGAATCTTGTTAGGGATTCTTAGCTTATATGGCATTCAAATTCTCAATGTCCTTCTCCACATATGAAACATGTTCCCCTAAAGGGCCTCCCATCATCTCCACCATATCTTCCGTTGCCTATCTAAGATCCATCAATTCTTTGTTGTGGTAAGAATTTATCTCATCTTTGCTTTAGCAGAATGAATTACTTCCTTCCCTATTATTACAATGGTAATTACTGTCTCCTCCTTCCTTTTGGTATGGGATAGTAACCTTAGGGTCCTCTGCATATATTCTCCTATCACCATGGTGAGACATGTCTTCCTAAAACCTTCCTTCTCTACATGTCTATTGGTTTTGCCATTCTCCAAATCTTCTACTTAGTTTCTTTTCTATAATTAAGGCCATGTAATATGCTTCCTCTATTGTTTGGATATTCAACATACTTAACTCTTCCTGTATTGACTCTCTCAAACCATTCATGTATCTATCTAATCTCTACTCCCTCATCATGGTGTCTTGAATGGATTGTTAGTCTATAGTATTCTTCAATATAATCCTTCATAGTCATATCCCTTTACTTTAGATAGTGTGGCTTCTTTAGCAACTCTAGTTGATAATTTACAGGAATGAACTTGGATTTAATTTTGTTCACTACCCTGTCCCACTTCCATACATTAGGTTTACATTTTCTATTTATTTCTAGATGGACTTCCTTCCACCAAATGGTGACATGAACCTTCAAACTAGTCTTAGTAAATTTCACCCTATTCACATCATCAATTTTTTCATACTCAAAATGTTGTTTTAATTAGTTATCCAATCTATCAATTCTTTAGGATTTAGGCTACTATAATAATTGGGAACATCTAATCTAGTTTTCTTACCAATACTTGATATGGATTTCAACATTCTTTCTTGCTTGTCTTCCTCTTCAATCTCACTTTGCTAGACAAGTGTGACTTCCTATTCTTCATCACTTTCATTATCTCTAGGGTCAAGGTTTATTCTACAATCTTCTTCAAAAGCATCCATCCAAATCTTCATAGATTTTACCATCTCAAGCATTTCCTTCATCCTTCTAGAGACATTAACAATAACATGTCCTCTCTAGGGTGCATCTTGGGATTGGTTAAAATTGCCTTAAGTCGTGGTCTGCCCACAATCACCCCTGCAAAGTGCCTCATAGTTTCAGACACTCTATTTACAAGCTTCTTGTGGACTACCTCAATTTGGTAGTCTGTTTACAAACGGTAAGTTCACAAGGATATTCTACCCAACACTCTCTTAATAAAAGATACCCTTATTTAATTATTGCAAAGTACAAAAGAACATAAAACCTTTACTGGGCCAAGTTATGTTACAAGTTCTATGTGCTTAGCTAATTCACATGGGGTTCTCCAACACACTTCTTCTTCTTAGTATGCATTGATTTACCTAACTCACATTATGGTTCAAGTCTCTAGCACTAGGTCAAAACTCCACTTCCTAATCTTTTCCTTCTTTTCTCAAACACATTTAAAAATCACATCGATTAATCTCTAATACTAACTGATGTAGTCATGGATGGAGGGTCCAATGAATAATTATCTAACCATATAGCCCAATGAACAAACACATAACAACCTTAATGAAATAGTAGAATAATCTAATGTTATTTATTGATTCATAGTCACAACATCATTACAATCTTCCACAATAGGCTTCCAACATGCTAGGCCACAATTGTTTGATTACAAATTAACAAAATCATAACATTCAAAAGATTTTACAATACAACACCATACCAAGCTATCTTTATTATTTATTTGCTGACTTATAATGATCTTCAAGGATGTTTATATATCATCTACTATCCTTAAGAGTGATCTCAGTTAGCCACAAGGTGACACCAAGCTCAATGCCTAATGAAATGTATAGTTAGCAAACCATGTAGATGAATCTCCCAAATAAAATGCAGTAAAGATGGATTGGTGGATCTTGATGCAGTTCACACCATAAGCACTCCTAGGTCTATTGTACCTTGATATGTGTCACTTTATTTCCACAAACTTCAAGAAGCTTTTGCAATCCGTGAACAAGGAAACTAAGTGTAAGCCTATTAAGCTTGGTAATAGTTTAGAGATCAAGTTATGCCTTTGTGGTGATCAGAATCTTTTGGGAAATGAATGTGAAGTTGATGGATTAGTGTAGATCATTTATCCAAAATTATGAGGTGAGATCATCAAGTGCAATGAATTGTATTAGAATATGTAGTGGCTAGCTATTGACAAAAAATCAAAAGAGAAGATACAAACAAAACAAACAAGTAAAATAAAATATTTTGGGTGATGCAAGATTACTCTTACACCTTGGAATGCTCTTGCATCAAAAGGTCACCTTGGGCACTTGGAGTAGTACAAAAGGGAGACCACATGAGACTTCCTTGGAATTTGGAATTTTAAGAGTCAAACAATAGACTCAAGAGATGCTCAGGATCACATGCAACAAAAATAACCTTCCACAACAAGAGAGAGAAATGACAATGCTATATTGCCAGAGAATGATAATGATGCATATAAGGTACATGATATACAATATATGACCCACACATAATGTACAATGAGAGACCTTGCTTATATAGGCAAGGTTGAGACCTAGGACAACATGTGATCATGACAAGTGTTTTAATCCTATGAAATGAGACACAAATAATAAATTGCCTAAGTAAACTTAACTAGACAAGTGTGAATAGGACCTAATATGGAACTAGTTAGGTAATATACCTCATTCACACTAACACCCCCCTTTTGTGCAACTTAGGGAGAAGTAAACAAATGCAAAGATACAAAGATGGGTCTCAGCTACAAGGCCATGTTAGGTACCCATGTACAAAATATCTTTCACAAATGGAGTAAAGGAGAAAAACTCGTAGGCAAAAATCCCTCTCCAAAAGAGAGAAAACATGCAAACAAACATGTACAAGTGATGAAGTTATGAAAGGACTCAAAAACAATACCCCCCAAGGAATACATCCATCACAAATATACAATAAAAAGACCCCCCATAAGAGGGAAAGAATGAGACTATATATCCCCCATAAAGAAGTAGCTCTTGTGATGCTCTCAGAAGAATACCAAAGAGAATCCAAAATTGACAAATAACATTTCTCCCCTTGGGAATAAAAAAATCCACTGGTGTATGTAGAAGAAACTCCAAATCCAAAATAAGATATGAGGGAAGAAGTCTCATGAAGAATGATGCATTTGAAAACTACTCAAGTGTCCACATGTCACAATCGATAGATCCCACAAAATTAAGAACTCCATGTCTAATAAAAGAGTGTGACAATCCAAGACAATAGGAAACTTCATGATAAAAAATCTCTAAAGAAAAATATGGTGGGACACCATCTATGCTATAACTATCATTAAAGAGATAAGAAATATCCTCAAGTGTGTCCTCCAAATCTGCAAGATGGGACTCACAAAACAAATCTGAAATACCTATAAAGTACTCATCCCACAAAGATGTATTTGAAAGATAAGATGGTTATGTTTAACAGAAAACTTTCTCTATCTAATCTACTCATAATCAAAATAATTCTATATTGAACATTAGGACACTAGCCGATGAAGACATATATTTCACTTCTATACAATCTGTGAGGGTGAAATGGTTTGGGCTATGTCCCTTTGTTGCAATCGAATGACAAGATAGATAACTAATTTAACTAAAACTGGAAAAGTATAAAGATATACGGAATATTTTAAGAAATGAAATACAAAAATGGAAAGCTACAGTAATATAGAACCTGACACCAAAAGGTGGAGCCCACTGCCAAGGATGACAATGCGTGGTGCAAATGTCTACGTGCCGCGCTAGTCTATACAACACAGTACGGTGCATATCCTAGTTCTCAATCCTCGTGCCTACCTTTTTGGTTGTCTTTTAGTTTATCAGACTTCTTGATGAGACCTACAAACATAGATATAGAGGAAAAGGGTTGGGTTGTATAGGGGCTTGCCTCGGTCAAACCCCGTTTCGGTGTTTCCACCTCAACGACAACTAGATCAATAGATAGATAAAATATCACATGTGTTCTTAATCTTAAGTGTGTCTAAGGTTGTAGAAAATAATGACAAAGTAGTAAATACAATAAATAATAATATAACAAAACCTACTCAACAATTTAGAAAATAATTTCACAACGATTTGTACAAGCACGAGACAAAATGGTAATATTAAATCAACCCACAAAGATGAGCATGATACCAAATAGATCAAGGGGACCGAAGAGTGAAGGTGAGGATCAATCAGAACTTTGTCAGCTCACAGTAGGAGATAAAAGCCACTTAGTAGGTAGTGGTTCCAATCAAGATCCTTCGGAGTTCACTTTGATAAAATAAACACAGTGAGAGCTTGATAAAACTAATCAATGTTGTTGGTTCTCAAATCTTAACAGAGTTTTGTCATGAAAGTAAATCAATATCAATTTCGGCGGAGCTTCACTATGGAAAAGGATATATCCTTCGCAATGGAAAATTAACTTGTTTAAATAGAGAATGCAAGGATTAGAAATCAAGGATAAGAGTCATTTAGGCGTGGATAAGGACTCATAAAATCTTGGCAAATCGTGTAAGCGAAAAGACAACTTCTAAAAATGATCTTAGGATTGATAGAGGCTATTAGGACATTAACACGTGGTGTAGATGTTTACACTTAGCACTAGAATCCTAAAAAATACAGTTCTTAAAAGGTCTAATTCCCTAGGAACAAAGCCAGGATTTAGGTACTTTTGCAATTTTTGGATATGATCAGCATAAAGGGTCAAAGAAACACAAGGTATCTCTCATGGCTTGAGGGTAAGGCCAAGGATAGAAATGATCCTAAAATACACTAGGGCATGGACACCAAAGTGAGTACCAAACATAGCGTGAAATTGTGGGTGAGCATAATTTACGACGTTACATTTAGCCCCCACTTTAGCGGGCATACGACACTACGTGCATATGCATGCTAAAGTATTGAAATGTAGTACTGAAAGTAAAGAATCAGGAAAAGGATAACCAAAAGGATACTATAGAGGATGTAACATGTCACCAAGTGATCGAATGGAGCCCCCAGCTTAGGAACTTGCAACACCACAGTGTTAGGGATCACATCTTGCAAGACCACTTGTCAGAAACCAAAATCATCCTATAAGGTAAAAAGGATGCGTTAGTTATGTTATAGGGTAAAAGGGGGTTGAATGCACGAATGTAAGTACACTAGATCAAACCCTCTTTCACTACAACATTCAAGGACAAAACTGAGCTAAGTCACTACAAGATGAAAGAGGACTCAACTACTGATTTTGTGCTCCTGTTTGTTAAGGAAAGATGTGATTCAACCAAGCTTTTTATCAAACCCTAGGCTAATCAATGCACTAAACCCTAGAATTGAGATAATCAGCTTATAGAAAAAAAACAACAATGGAAAGCTAGGATCTAAAAGTACTAACATGATCAGTGAGATGTCTAACTTGTTTCATGGAAGCTGAAATGTCAGAAGACTCCGAGGCCAACGCCTGAGTCCAAAAAGTCTTGATCTCTAGAAAATTAGAACTAGAAAATGTCATAAATGATGTCTTGATGTAGTATCTAATGTCTGATTTAGCATAGGCACCCAAGTCTTCTGAAGAGGAATTTCTGCACTCTATTTTTAGATCTTGAATTTCTATCCTTTGAACAACCTCCTTGTATCTTCACTTCTTCAATCCTCGCACCTGTAACTTGCACATAAGAAGAAAAGGGGTTTGGGGGTTGTGGTGTTTAGGGATTTGCCTCAGTCAAACCCTAGGTTAGCAGTCAAGCTTTCCCAACACCGTTGTTAGAGAGAGTATGTCTGGTGCAGGTGCACCCTAGCATGAATATGCCCCCATGAGGTAGACTTAGGATTTTGATTTTGTATAGGTATTCTTATGTTGTAATAAGGCTAAATGGTTACACTTAGCTTGTAAAAGGTCCTAGTTAGTCATTTTGATGTCATTTGATACCTAATGTAAAAGTTGCATAAATTGACAAAAGTTGTCATAAGCAACAAATTGTAAAAATGCAACAAATTGTAAGAAGGTGGAAGGTGAAGGGACAAAGTAGTTAGAAAGCTAGTTTTAGGTTGTGGTTTTGGTTATTTAAGGCATATTGAAGCCTCACAAACTTTGAGACAGGTTGAGGAATGATGTATAAGTGAAGAAATCTATAAAATACTCTATTTTTCTATTAATTTCCTGCACCTTCACTACTTTCAGGCCATTGTACGGCCAAGTACTATTCTTAAACCTCTCCTCCTCCATTGGAAATGAAAGCCCTGTGAATCTAGTTTATTTTGCAATTGATTTCATTTGAATCTATACATAATAGTGAAAGTTATGTGCAATTATCTCCTGGTGGGCAGAAACCTTGATCTAGGGTAATAGTGTGCACTAAAAATTGTGTTTCTCAATACTGGACCATTGAAAATGGCTATAAATTTGTGGGTAAGGAGATTTATGTGTGTTCTAAAGGATTCATAAGTTGCAGATTTTAAATGCTTGATTTTGGTTAGTTTTTACAAAGCCCTAGGACTGTTCTAACCCTATTTCAGACTAGTAAAAGGGCAGAAATAATGTGTTTTTGATATTTTATTTTGTGGTGAACCTTCACTATGGTGGATTTAGTTTATGGAAGGTATCCATTGAAGTATTAACACATTATTCAAGTTAGAATTGATGAGGAATGTATGTTTATACCCTTAAATGACTCTGCTCTGTCAAGACTGAGTGTAACAATCACTGTCATGACTGAGTATGGGGCAATAGTGTGTCTGAATGATGGTTGTAAACCCTAGAAGGGGGTTAAATAAGATGCCTTGTATGTTTCTAAATCCATGGTGAAGGCTAATGTGTCCTATTTGGTGAGAATAATAAAGTTGATGGGAGTGAATAGTCTAAAGAGACCTAATTAGGCCTATGAGCAGAGTACCAATCCATGTTTGGAGTTTTTGTTGCAATACAATACATGCAGTTTTCAACATGTTTTGAATGGTTCAAAGAGGGATTTAAATGCATATTAACTCCATGGGTTCTATGCTAGGACTCAAAGTTATGGACTGACTATCCTGAGTAAAGGGCTGCTAGTTGTAGGGGCAGATTGTTAAGGCACTAAAACAAAGTTGTTAAGTCTGAGTTTTCAATGACCTTGTATGGCCTTATCCTGTCACATACATCATTTCAAAGTGTTCCATGTGATTAGTTTGCAGAGATTGAGGGATGAAACAAGTTTTGGGTTTTGTAGTCCATAAAGAGTTAATGTCAAGTTGAAGAAGGAATAAGTGTCATAGCCAAGTGTTGTGAAATATGGTATCAATGGTTTTGATTTTCTCTTTCCTCTACATTAGATTGGTATCAGAGCTAGCAAGATTCTGATTGGTTGGTTGAGTTGTTATTGAGTTACTGGTTGTAGGTGCTTGATCCATCTTCAAACTATATTGAGGAAGAGTTGAAGTTGTGTGTTGGTTACAGACAAGGATGAGTCTGTGTTCACCATCCTCCAATGGAGATTAAGCTGGGGAGAAGGTGCAGAGAGAGTGAGACCACTGAGAGAAAGGGTGGTAGGTGCATCTTCCAAGATCTACTATTGGGTAAGATGGATGGTTTGTTGGGTTTGTGTGGTAAAGCAATGAGGTAGATGGATATCTATCTGAAGAAGCATTTGAGAAGTTTTGTAGCCATTTGAAGAGCTATAAGTCAATTGGAAGAGTATTCCACTAATGGGAGTAGATGAGAATATAAAGACAAAAATTAAAAGCAAGGCCAAGTTGGTGTCAAAGTGAAGACAAAGAGCATGATTCCTAGATGCAGTAGTCCAAGGGAAGATTGAAGAAGAAATGAAGATTCAAGGTTGATACTACATGTTTCCAAAGGGACTTGGAAACTTTTTGCAGGCTAGTTGAATGGTGCAGGTGCACCCTAGCATGAATATGCCCCCATGAGGTAGACTTAGGATTTTGATTTTGTATAGGTATTCTTATGTTGTAATAAGGCCTAAATGGCTACACTTAGCTTGTAAAAGGTCCTAGTTAGTCATTTTGATGTCATTTGATACCTAATGTAAAAGTTGCACAAATTGACAAAAGTTGTCATAAGCAACAAATTGCAAAAATGCAACAAATTGTAAGAAGGTGGAAGGTGAAGGGACAAAGTAGTTAGAAAGTTAGTTTTAGGTAGTGGTTTTGGTTATATAAGGCATATTGAAGCCTCACAAACTTCGAGGCGGGTTGAGGAATGATGTATAAGTGAAGAAATCTATAAAATACTCTATTTTTCTGTTAATTTCCTGCACCTTCACTACTTTCAGGCAATTGCACGGCCAAGTACTGTTCTTAAACCTCTCCTCCTCCATTGGAAATGAAAGCCCTATGAATCTAGTTTAGTTTGCAATTGATTTCATTTGAATCTATATAGAATAGTGAAAGTTATGTGCAATTATCTCCTGGTGGGCAGAAACGTTGTTCTAGGGTAATAGTGTGCACTAAAAATTGTGTTTCTCAATACTGGACTATTGAAAATGGCTATAAATTTGTGGGTAAGGAGATTTATGTGTGTTCTAAAGGATTCATAAGTTGCAGATTTTAAATGCTTGATTTTGGTCAGTTTTTACAGAGCCCTAGGACTGTTCTAACCTGTTTCAAACTGGTAAAAGGGCAAAAATAATGTGTTTTTGATATTTTTTGCGGAGTGAATCTTCAGTATGGTGGGTTTAGTTTATGGAAGGTATCCATTGAAGTCTTAACACATTATTCAAGTTAGAATTGATGAGGATTGTAGGTTTATACCCTTAAATGACTCTGCTCTGTCAAGACTGAGTGTAACAATCACTGTCATGACTGAGTATGGGGCAATAATGTGTCTGAATGATGGTTATAAACCCTAGAAGGGGGTTAAATAAGATGCCTTGTATGTTTCTAAATCCATGGTGAAGGCTAATGTGTCCTATTTGGTGAGACTAATAAAGTTGATGGGAGTGAACAGTCTAAAGAGACCTAATTAGGCCTGTGAGCAGAGTACCAATCCATGTTTGGAGTTTTTGTTGCAATACAATACATGTAGTTTTCATACATGTTTTGAATGTTTCAAAGAGGGATTTAAATGTGTATTTACTCCATGGGTTCTATGCTAGGACTCAAAGTTATGGATTGACTGTCCTGAGTGAAGGGCTACTAGTTGTAGGGGCAGATTGTTAAGGCACTAAAACAAAGTTGTTAAGTCTGAGTTTTCAATGACCTTGTATGGCCTTATCCTGTCACATACATCATTTCAAAGTGTTCCATGTGATTAGTTTGCAGAGATTGAGGGATGAAATAAGTTTTGGGTTTTGTAGTCCACAAAGAGTTAATGTCAAGTTGAAAAAGGAATAAGTGTCATAGCCAAGTGTTGTGAAATATGGTATCAATGGTTTTGATTTTCTCTTTCCTCTGCATCAATGTCCTTGTAGGACAGAGGCTAAAGATAATCCAAATGATGATGAAATTATTCCAACAAAGATGATGTCACCTCAGAGGTGAAGTCCTTAGGAGGATGAAGAGTCTTCAACTCATAAGGATGTTGATGATGATTCCAAATCTGCAACAAACATGTACAACACAAACACAAATTTGCAACAATAACACAATGAATGCCTTGAATGCTCCTTTCCTCAATATCATAAACTTGATATCATCAACTTGTCACAAAATGAATTCAAACACTCACTTATATATGCTTTCTTGTTAAACCTTCACAAATTAATTGAAAAAGCTGACAATGAAGGACCCATTTAAAAGTCCTATGCTGACATGTATTAAATTTTGCCTTGACCAATCAAGGTGGACTTGGGCATGGGTGCCCAAGTCCCAAGGTAACTTTTTGGTCTAGTCTTAAGCATTAAATGGGTCCCTAGTTCCCATTTGACATGGGTTTCAGGGGATTTCTCATCGGGATGAATATTTTTCTTGTAGAGTGTTAACACGGGGACCTAGGAGCTAAACTAGGAGGTAAAAAGGCATGTGTCCACTTTTTACTCCGTAACAAGTTAAAAAATTTCTAAGGGAAAATTAGGGGAGAGGATTGATCTAGAGTGAAAAATGATGGTATATATGTGACCCCCCTATTTCTACTTGCTAACTTAGATGTAGAAACAAGGTAGAAATCTAACACTTCAATTTTCTGAAAAAGTGATGAAAAAGAATTCAGTAGGGTCATTTTTGTAAAATAACACTAGAGTGAAAGGTATATGATAGAATAGAGGGTAGAACCAAGATTCCAACGTGACAAACAACATGAAAATCGGAGTTCACATGCCCAAATTATGAATATTTCTGTGAGGAGTGCTTCAAGAAAATGGTGAGAATTTTGAAATTTTATTATAAATAGTGAGAGGATTTTTTACTAAATTACTATTCATTTGTAAATTTGAATTTGGGAGAATTTGGAATATTTAGAGCACCTTAGAGCCGAAACATGCCTCGATGATGAGCTTATCGAGCACCTATGCTAGACGTGCTAAGGGAGCACGTGGAGTAGGGTGTGAGCATGTGAGAGGTGAGTCAAAAATTTGGATTTGGTTAAATTTACTGCCTCGTTTTGCATGCGGAAGGACTCGCCAAGGCGCTAGAATCCTACCGACGCACTAGCATCCATAGGACATGCTAGCATCTTTAGGACATTCCAACATCCTTGTTAGTTATGATGTTAGGCATAAACAAACATAGATAAAGAAATGCAAATCAAACCTTTATCATCTTGAAAGATACGATGAGTTCAAAGAATTCATGATCCCAAGTCTCCGTGGATTAGTTCATAATCTACTGATGTTGTTCATTGGTTTGATGTGCCTTGTTGTTTTCCATTCAAGGGGCCTTATGCTTCTAATTCCAAGAACTGATGTCTGGACATCCTGAGTATACTTGCTTTCTATAAATCTTTCAACAAACAAGGTTAATCCTACTGTATTTAAATAGATAATGAGGATATTTCCTAAGTTTGATCAATTCTTCTATTCAACAACTGGCATAAGCTAAATTTTACTAAATTTCACCTCTGCACTATGAATTTATCTAAATAATGTGCCTGTAGGTAGATATTTACACGATTATTGTCATTATTTATGTTTACTTACATGATATTTATCATTTCAACATGCTATCTGGCTCAAAATATGCTATGAATATTCAATTATCTATGGGATATCAACATATTTTATTGTATTTGCATAAATGTTTTTGTGAATTTGCAATTATGATAGTGATTTTAAATGAAATCAAACAAATTTGAATGAATGCTTGCTAAATCTTTTTAAAATGAGTGAATCTTTAGCTATTGATCCATATACATTCCTAATACTGTCATGAAGAGAAGGAAATCAAACCATATGTTCACTAGGATGTTCCACAACTAGATATGATTGATGCTAACTTCGATGGAAAAGGAATGAAAGCAACATGCACAACATGAAATGTACTCCAAGGGACACAACAAATCAAAGTACAAGTCAAGAATCCATTCACAGATTACTCAAAGTTTACGATTGTATGTAATCAGAGCTTCTTCTTCATTAAGTATATGAAAGAGATGTACATTTACAATGAGCCTTGAGAATTAGTCCTGATGTTTTAGCAATCTAATCTCAATTAAGTTTCGAATGATTACAAAATGCACTCCGTCTCCCCTTTATAGAGCAAGAGGAGGAGACAGTTACAAAATGATCCTAGGATCAGGATTTATCAATTAGGATCAACAGTCCATATTACTCCTTGACTAGGTCAACGAGTAGACACGTGGCATAGGTTGCCAACTAGCAACCATCTGGTAGCATATCATGCACATGATCATGTCTTATTGCATCAGGCTTATTCTTCATTTTCCTCATCAGTGGACAAATCTTCTTCATTTGTAGGCACACTTATCACTCCCCTGATGGGCTCATATGCTTGTACTATCCTTTCAATTTCCCCTCCATCTTAGACTTTGGCATTGGTGACTGCATGTTCTTATGACTTCAATTGTGCTTGCAATGCAGACCATTTGTTCTTTCTGCTATTCAACACTTCATTATATTTTTCCACCTTTGCCTTCATCCTCATGGCCTTGTTGATCGTATCCTCTGATAAATGATTGAGGGGGTCATCTGCAGCTAGTTTGAAATTGTCTTGGAAGGCCTTAACTACAAAGTCTACATCTTGATTTTCAATCTTTCCTTCCACCTTTTCTTCAAGAGCCTCTAGGATTTCCACTTCATCAGATAAGAGTTTGTGCAATCTAACATTGATATCTCTGAGTTTTGCATTGCACTTCCCAAGGATATCACTCTCAAATCTAGTATCTTCATCGCATATGCTTAACAATGTTGATGTTTGGCTATTCAATACCTTGTTGTAGACCAGGACATTGACATCTATGTGCCTCATTTCTGATAGGGCAGTCAGATGTTTCTCAATCTTGATTGACCTCTACCCAACTTCTTTCTGCAATTTATCTACCTTGCTCTTCAGAGCAGGTTCCAATTATTAAGAGAGGTTTTTATTACCTTCTCTGCCTCTATGATGAATTGGATGAAGCAATTGTCCATCATATGTGCTTTGTGTTTCATAATATCTAGTCTTATTATCTCATCCTGTAATATGATAGTCAGTGGGATGGATGTGCTGACTAACATATTACTAGGGTCTATCAGCCCCTTTATGAATGTATGCAACTAAGCAATGTGCTCTTTGTGCTCCTAATTTTTATATTTCTCTTTCTCTACTCTATTCAATAAATAATCAATTATATCTTTGACCTCTTGGCCCTCTTGTTGTTCTATAGTAAATCCCAAGTCAATAGTGGTCATTTGGAACTCACTAGCACTTATCTCTCCTTTGGCATTGTCTACCATAGGGATAGCTACTTCAGCTGTTCTCTTACTTGTTGTTGAGTCCCTCTTTATTTCCGATGTGACCTAGCCCTTCTCTTTGGCTTGGTTGTATTGGCTGAAAATAATGAAGCAATATCAAAATCTGATGCAACACTAGGAGGATGTGCATGTACCTCTTGTTGCAGCCAATATGGCACCTCATCTGTAGACCCTTGCTAGCTTGTATGTTTAATGTGAACATCTTGTGACTCTATATTTTGTTCCACCCTTGGTGGTGATTTCTCCTTTTCTCGTTCATCAGGTATCTCTTCATTTTCATCTTGATGTGTAGGGACAACTTGTATTACCTTTTCATTCTTGTCCTACTCATCTTATGATGGTGGTGGATCTACATGAGGGTTTGGATTGCTCTTATCTAACATATCCTGATGATCTTTCTGACTATCTTCATTCACATCTTCTCTCTTTCCTTGATCATCACTTGCCTGGGAGCCTTGTTCCCTATCTTTTGGCATACCTGTCTCTTTAGAATCTTGGGATTTATCTATCTCCACTTTATCTAGCTCCCTCTCAGGTACTTGTTCATTATTCTGACCATCATTCTGATTAGGTGCTTCTTCATCCTCCATGTGTACATTGACTTCTAGTTTATTTTGTTTTGGAGGTAGGTCTTCACCTTTACTTTGGTCATCCTCACCCTGATATGTCAAGTCTATCACTGCTAGGCTGGTAACTTGATCTACTAATCTTGCCAAATCAATTTGTTGTGCTACAATTTCAAGATTACCATCTATTATCTCTTCTTTCTCAACCTCCCTTTGCACTGTGGGGGTGCCACAAGGGGTCATCTTTATGTTCTTTACTAGTGTCTCCATGGGACTAGTAGATACTTCATTCACTATATCATCATCTAACAATTCCACTATTTCATCTAATAGAAAAGACTGATCACTTCCTTTATTTTGCGTCTCCTTCCTCTGCTCTTCTGCCAGTTCAGTCTTGAAATGCACTATGGAAGGAATAGATACCTCATGCTGCAAAGTTATCTTGATATCTTCACCACCTTTTCCTTTTAGTATGATGGTGGGGTTCTTTTCTATTGTCCCTATCATTGCAGGTGTTTGTTTCTTTTGGGGTACCTCCTGGGTTTTCTTTTTCTTTCTACTTATTAGGAGATCATCATCATCTATGCTTTCCTCTTCAACCTCATAAGTAGGAGTAGGTCTTGTAATTGGCTTTTGTTGCTCTGTAGGTGCATGAGATGTGGTGGCAGCAGAAGTTGAGGCTAGATCCTGCTTAGGTTGAGGATGATGAATGACCCTTACACCTATAGCTTGGTTTCCCTTCTTGGATTTTTGTTGTTGTCTTTCTCCTTTAGATGCCCTCTTCTCTTTGAAGAAATCATCATATTCTTCATCTATTAACTCTTGTCTCTTTCCCTTCTTATCAATGGTGAGAGCTACCCCCTTTTTCTTCAACTTTGTAACTTCTGCATCCACCGACTCCTTGGTCAATTGCATGACCTTTTGTGTTATCTGCTCTAATGATGTCTCTTCTAGATGATTCCAGTTGGGGGATGATATTGTTTCATTGTATATTTTCTTGCTCTCATATTCTTGGGACATGACCACATCATCATCCTCGTGCAATTGCATTGGCACCAATATGCAATCCAATGTGTGAATTTGTTTCAGAGTGAGCCTTTGATATCCCCTCCTTCTCACTTCCATTTCATCGTCACAATCAGCCCAATAGTCCTCAAGATGCATCTGATGCATTGGTTTCTTATATAGTGCCTGCATCCTACCATATGGGTCATATTGCCTGGATAGTGAAAAAGGCTGCAAAGACATCAACTGCAATCCCCCTATCGCCTCCTTAGCACTTTCCTTGTCAGGGCACATATACCACCCAATCATGATTGGGAACAGAAAATTAGGTATCTTGCCTCTCTCAACATAGGCCTCAAATGAAGGCAATATCTACCTAGCCATCTCCATCAGTATGACCTTATTAGTTGGGTATCTTGGCAACATGAGAGGCTGCCCAGTGAAACCTTCTATTCTTATATATGTGAATGTGGGGAATTAGATGAACCAAGCCCCATGCTTGTATATTATGGCTTGAGCTCCCATGCTCAGCCTCTTTGCTCTGTCTTCTTCCATAGTCCTCACTAAATGAATGGAAAATGAATCATTCACTCTCCAATAGTGTTGGAGAGACTCTCTGTTTTAACTGTGGGTAGTGATCCCATATGTTTACATCTCCAGGGTTACTTCCAACCCCACCTACTATTTCCAAACCACTGAATGTCCCTCTGAATGCACATGCATAAACAACATAGGAGGTCATATGGAACATATTGGTCTTTCCTCCCAGATTCATCATTCCTTCATCCAGACTATCACTTATGATCTTGGCCCACTGGGGTTTTTCATTGGTATCTGCTACCATTTTTATGAGACCATACATCTAATTTTCAAAGGATCCAACATTTGATTTTCCTGTCATGCGGCTAAGCATCACCATCATGTACTGATATTCAAGGGCAAAACCAAACTTATTATATAAATGCACATGTAGCTTTGCAGAAGCCTTATATGCGCTGTTGTTGGCTCTCCATGAGTATATGACTTTCCTACACTCCTTTAGGGTGCTATTGTATTTCTTTTCTAACTTTTCCAGGTTTATTCTGTGCACTTGAGGTCCTCTAGGTAAATTGAAAGCTACATTAATGCCTTCAACTAAGAAGTTTGCATATACCTGACCATGCTTCTCTACCTTTCTGGTGTTGGTATTGTAATTACGAGCACATTCTACTACCAGCTCAGTGGCCTCCATTGCATAAGGAAATCCTCCTACATGCCACATGCCTAAGTTATAAATGTTAATGAGTAGGGGCTGTCTACTCCCCTTTTCTGACAATGTCATCCATGCATCTAGATCAACATTCCCTGGATGAGTGTCATTTATCTAGCCATATTTGAATGATATTCCTTCGAGTTGTATACCCATAGGCTTTAGGAACTCTGTGTCTGACCTATTTTTGCAGAGTTCCATTGAATCCTGCGATAAAACACATGTATTTCTTACCCTAACATGTCATGTGCATATGTGGATCAACGATAATATGAATATCATGATGTTTTGGATTCTTATTCAACATATATCATACATCATCATGTCGATTTACTCTGGTAAAAACAATTTTTACCTGCTTATTTACCATAAATGACAAAAGAGGGTTTCATCATTACATACTTGATATTCGCTACCTTTTAACTATTCAATTTATATCTGGCTATGCACATTCACCTTGCAGTTATCCTTCTCTTTTTGCTGTTTGAATTCACACCCTATTCAGTTTCTTTCATAGATTGCGGTAATATCACCTTAATCACACTGCAACTTTGTAACTTTTTCTTGAATACATGATAAATTCAAAAATGAACTCAAATCCTTTTTTTTAATCAAAGACATTGGCAAATTAGGGTGTGATTAATGCCAAATTGTGGATATCCATTGATCAACACCAAAGCATTGGAGATTTTAACAGGTGGCGCGTGGTGATTTGAAATTTTGAAGATTCACCCACCATTAGAAAAGCATTTAATGCGGGCAGACACATTCGTAGATATCAAGGATATTAGGAACATGAGCCCCAGAAGATGATGACATCATCATGAATATGACCAACCGTTGACCAACGACCAAAGTTGGTTCATTTGACCTTTGTTTAATGATCATGATAACATAGGGTGTTGATATGATTGATTCAATGTGCCACATGGCAGCAACTTATTGGTTCATAACGATTTGTGTGTTATACGTCTTAAAAGATGGATATGGGGATAATAAAAAATATCAGGGTTCTTAAGTATGTGAAACATCCCCACATATTTGAAGATTAGGATGATGTCAGCATCCTTCATTAATGTTTCAAACTAGAGCATAAGTGACATCATCATCACATTAGCAAAGATCAGGGATCTTAGATAATATACGTGATATTGAAGGTTTCCTTTATTTTGCATTGGATCGGGATATTAACAAATATCCAAGATATTGGGAACTAGATGACCCCTTTTGATGTTGAAGATATGATGGCGTCATTGTCATATCGGGTTAAGATGATGTCATCATCATATTAAGGAAGATTAGGGATCTTAGATAACATGACATATATTAAGGATTATACTAATATCGAGTATTTACACTATATCTGAGGTGAGCCCGCACATTGGTGAATATCAGGGATATTAAGAAATATCACCCTTCGGGAATGTGTGCGGGTTCTTGACATGTAGATGCCTTCTGCATTTAAATTTGATGTCTGCATATTAACGAATATGCAGATGTCAAGCTTTCTTGTGTTAAACATACGTCTGGGATATTAGTGAATATCAGGCATACTTGTAAATGTGATGATCCTCCCTGACCAACTGGTTTGACCAAACTTTGACCGGACATAACTTTCTATCCTTAAGGAATTTCAAGGTGATTCAAAAGGCAAAGTTGCTTAGAATTTTGCACTATTTCACTTGGTGTGGTTCATGATGGCAGAATCTAACTTTGGCAATCAACCTTCCTTCTATGAGGTCCATGCATACACAAGGGTGATATCCTATCACTGCACCTGATACAAGCACTTAGCAAAATTTAGAATTCTCTAAATTTTTGATTTGATCTGATGGTAGAGTATTGATGATGTTCTTGATGTGGTTGTAGAGGCCTATGATGATGTGAGAGCACATTGATAGACACCTCTACACATTACTACGAGGTCATGTGAGTGCACTTACAGCTGTAGAGGTTGGTCATCGTTGTGATGTCAGGTTCTGGTGGGTGTATACTATGCCTACTATGAGATTTCATTTTAGCAAGTTGATGACACTCATGGAGTAGTGGGATCCTGATACCTCTACCTTTCACCTACAGACAAGAAATATGATAGTTACCCTAGAGGCTGTGTACTAGATCCTTCGGTTGCTAGTGTGAGGTCACACTGTTACAATCATCGACTCGAGGCTAGTTGCCTATGTCCAGGAGGAATAGAGTTACTACCTAGGCCAGACCGTGCCTACGGATCTCTTGGGTCATATCCTTATCAACTGGTTGGAGTAGGGCACAGTGGTCACACCACTGGTTCATTGCATTATGATTTCTACCATCACCTTGTGTATTACACAAGATGGGCAAGGAACTCACCTTCACAGTGGCCTCATCCACACTATTACGGTGATGGAGGATGAGAGGATGATATTCACATGGGGATGCAGCATGGTCGGCCACGTGTACCATGATTTAGGGCACTGTGTGCATTATGAGGCATAAATCTTAATGACCTGCACGCTTCTTCATGTGTGGACATTTGAGCACATTACGTGCACATGGCCTGTGGGATTCCTGGAAAATGTAGTCTGGTCAGCCCCATGAGCACATGCCTATGCCTTGAGGAGGCCATGGCAATTTGGTGACCTGCTACATTAGAGGGTCACCTTTGACATATTAGAGAGTGGAGATATCCTTTGGAGGCCCTATAGAGCTTTGAGATTCTAGATAGGGCAGGGATGACAGTTAGCGTGGATGCAGAGGGATCAACTTTTTTTGGTCACCTCGATCACATCATAGTGTTAGTTTACTATGATCAGGTCACTAGGTAGTTTGGGCAAGTGTAGGGTGTTCCCTAAGCAGTGCCTACATATGTGCACTCTCATTGCAGTGCCATGAGGCCTGGTGATGAGGTGAGGTTGACCATAGCAGATGTTTCTCTGAGTGATTCTGATGATGAGGTTCAGGATGCAGCACCTATGTTTATTGATGATGATGTGGGGGCTTCCCGAGCATGGTGGTTTGTATCCCGAGTGGGTCCCATTTTTCCTCCAGACCACCCAGTAGGATACTCGAGATCATGGGATGCATAGGGTCTATAGGAGGCTACTTCTAGGGGTGAGGAGCCATCAGAGGAGGAGGAAGGAGGTTATGAGGAGGGGAGATAGGAGGGAGAGAGAGAGAGGAGGAGGAGGAGGAGGCTACACTAGTGGTAGGGAGGTGTAGACACAGGGAGGAGGGCAATGACACAACAGAGGAGAGACCTAGGACTTCATCTCAAGTGTCACAACCACTTCTAACTGCAAGTGGTGTACCTAGCCTTACTGAGAGAGGGGATTTGAGTGGTGTAGGTGCTTTATTTTTTCCACCTATCCCAATGACAACGGTGGTAGCCCCCATCGATCCTGACTAGCAGGATGGAGACCCTGGTGAGACTTTGATTTTATGCTTTGTGATTTGAGTAGAACACTAGATGCTTGTATTATTTTGATTTTATACATGATATCTAATGAGGGATTTGACATGGTCTTTGTTTTCTCTTTATAGTTGGCACACAAGAGTGGATCAACTTCATAGGTCAAGTCTTGGTAGAGATGGTACCACCTGTGTAGCCTCAACAACTAGTGTGGGCTAGTTATAGGCCACTACAGACTATTAGATGGCACATGGACATCTTTGAGCCCATTGCATAGCTTTAGACTGTGTATGAGGAGGACCTGGTGTAGCTGGGACATGTCACAGCTGAGATGGACCAAGCTATGTCGAGAGCATTAGATGCTAAGAAGACACACAATACTCTATAGGTATAGTTAGATCTTCTCCTAACAAACCCTTAGGGAGACCAGCTAGCATCAGTGTCCACCATTGTAGATCCTTGTGCATAGACCCTAACTACAGAGATCGCGAGGTTGCAAGTTGAGGTGGCCCGACTATAGAAGTGTGAGGTGGATTTGAGGTTGGAGGCGACATAGTGGAGAGGTACCGTTAGGGGCCTGCATACACAGAGCAGATCCAGGACCCATTCATGGTCTATGGATTCACAGTGGGAGCCATCTGTCACTCAATCGACACCAGGACCTGAGGCATCTGGTAGTCACAGCCCTAGAGAGTGATTGACTTTTTGTATATGTACCTCTTTTTGATACACCACATTTTATGATAGTGGTGATTTTGTATATCATGTATCAAGACACTTGATGTATATACAGGCTTTTTTGTGATTTTGGTCAATATCTATGTGTTATGTGTTCATATTATGATGTGTTATGGATGATTTAATTAAATTCTTTTGTGATTTAATTTACACAACTTGGTTAAATTATTTAATTAAATGCTACAAAGATCTAAGTAAATGATGTGATGAGACATGTATGGTTAATTAAATACAATTATGATTTAAGTAAACAACGTAATAAGATTGTTTCATAAATACATCAATGATCTAATTAGTACATGTGATGAATGGTTTATGACAATCAAATTATGATCTAATTAAACAATCTTGGTTAAATTGTTTAACTAAATACAACAATGATTTAAGGACAATGGTTAATTAAATACAATTGTGATCTATTTTAAACAATATGATAATATCATTTAATGAAATGCAATAATGATCTAATTAATCATGATAGATTTCTTTACCTGTGATGTTAGAAGGACAACATTATCCAATTAAATATTATACAATATCTAATAAAATATTGGAAAGACTAATTAATTGCATCCACAACTAACTAGAACCGCATGGTAAAAAAGAAAGCAATTTTAACTAAATAGGAAAAATTACTTAACAATTCAAGACAACTAGATATGTGTCAGGAATGAAGCAACAAAAATGTAATAAAGGGAAGAAAAGCATTAAAATACTAAACTATCCAACATTATGTGCTTTTAACAAAAAGAAAATTATCATAACATGTAGAAAGGAACATGATTTAATTGTAATAAATCAAGCTAGGCATAGAATCTATGTAAGTGCATAGCATTCATAGGCTCTTTGAGAGGCTTACTGTCTATTGTAGAGAGTTGATACGCACTTGATCCATATACTTCAATTATGATGTAGGGTCCTAACTAGTTTGGATTGAATTTCTCTTTCGTACCTAGAGGAGAGTTGACATTGCATTGATTTTTGTAGAGGACCAGGTCGCCTACTTTGAACGAGTGATGAATGACGTGTTCGTTGTAGATGTGTGTAAGGTTCTTTTGATAATCTTGGATATTTTCAAGAGCGAGGATGTGTTGTTCATCAAGCATCTCAAGCTGTTGAAGTCTTTGTTCTCTATAGATGTTTTCGTCAATGAGGCCATTGAGGGAAATCTATAATGAAGGAATTTCCAACTCCAAAGGCATGATTGCATTAGAACCATACACAAGATTGTACAGGGTAGTACCTATAGCCATATGAATACTCATGCGATAGGCTCATAATGCATAGGAGAGTTGAGTATGCCAATCTTTACCATGTTTGTTAATAGTTTTTCAAAGAATTTTCTCAATGGTTTTATTAGAAGCTTCTGCCTGGCCATTTGATTGTGGATAATATGGCATAGAGAAGTGATATTGAATGTGAAATTTCTCTAAGAACTTCTTCACTTCTTTTTTCTTAAATGAGGAGCCATTATCAGAAACCAAAGTGGAAGGGATCCTGAATCAAGAAATAATGTTATTGAGGAGGAAATGACATATTACTTCAGAAGTTGTGGATCAAAGTGGAATAGCTTCAACCCATTTAGTAAAGTAATTTGTAGTTGTGATGATGAAAGTGTGACCTTGAGAAGAAGGAGGAGAAAATTTTCCAATGAGATCTAATCCCCACATGGAAAATGGCCAAGGGGATACTTGGGAATGAAGGTTCTGGGTAGGAGCTTGGATCAAATTGTTATGCTGTTGGCATTGAGGGAACTTTTTAACAAAGGTGAAGGAATCTTGTTCCATTCTTTGCCAATAGTAACCCATGTGAAGCCGCTTTTGAACCAAAGATCTTCCACCAAAATACCCCCTACATGCAACTGAATAGGCCTCTTCGAGTGCAACGAGGATATCTACTTTATTTAAACAACAAAGAAGGAGGCTATATTCACAATGGGGGAGGCATATTCACAATGGCATTGATCTTCATATCGACCTCAATACCATGATGCGATACAATAACCCCAACAATTTTCCACTGTTGACACAGAAGACACATTTACAGGGGTTCATGCACATGTTGTAGAGATGAATATGCTTGAAGATGCGGTGGAGGGTTTTAACGTGATCTTGGCACAAAATTGATTTGGCCAAAATTGTTGGAATTGCCAAGGATATTCTGCAACACTTGAATCACTCTCACAATATGGAAATCAATAATAAGAGATAAGAAATCAATGATATTGATGAACCTAATTAAGCATAAACTTATATTGATCTCACTTACAAATTTACATGAGAATGCCTCATTATATAGGCATGGAAGAGGTAATCCACCTTGCACATGGATTGACAAGTGTCCCATGATGTGGCACAAACAAGTAGACAAGTGGCCTATAAGGTGTCAACCTTTGGATCACTTGGAATGTGCAAACCAACAACCTTGTGTGACAAGTTTTGGATGACTACAAAGTGCCTTTTGAGGTGAGATGGAAAGTCTTTCAACCTTAAAAGGTATGCACATGAGGTTTACCAAACAACTTGGTAACCTCTAACCTCTAAAAGGTTGCACATTTAGTTAGACAAGATGTTGTCTAACCTCATCAACCTAAGTACACTTAAGCTATAGTGAATAGATAAAGTATTCACTCTAACACCCCCCCTTAAGTAATACTTGGGGAGATCACAAAAGTGCAATAGATACAAAAATATGGGTCCTAGCTACTAGGCCATGTTAGGTACCCATGTACAAAGTTTCTCATAAAGTGGAGTAAAGGAGAAAACCCTATGGGAACAAAACTCCTCTCCAAAAGAAGAAACAAAATGCATAAAAAGAAAACAAGTGAAGAAGAAGGAGGACTTATATCATTACTCCCCTTGGACAACTTCTATCACATGTGTACAATAAATTTCCACAAAATAGGAGATAAAAAGAGAGAATTGGAAACCCCCCATAAGATATGCTATAGTTCTTGTAGATGCTCGATGAAGTATGTTGAAGCTGCTCTGTGAATGTTGAACAAATAGGTGCAATGAATCTTCCCATGGAAGAAGAAGATGATAATTCTTTGGATGTTGCACATGATTCAAAGACTCAGATGAGGCCCATGATGTCTTCAAAAAATGCGGAAGAATCTTCAAGCCAATGCTGTCATGTGATGAATACTGATGGAATAAATCAGGTATCATAGAAGATTATGTTTTTAGGAACTGTAGGAACCATAGATGTATGGTGATAACTAGAACCATACGAATATAATAGTGTCACTATAGAAGTTGATGTAGGCAAATGAAGAGCAATCATATCTGAAGAATACAAGGCTGATGCAACTACATCAAAGTTGTCATCAAAAAGAAGACTGATGTCCTCAATGTGTGCTTCCATGTCAGCAATTCGGGACTCTACAAATAGACATGAAATGTCGTGTAGATATACATCCCAATAAAAAATGTTAGGAAGACAAATGTGATCTTGCTGCAAAGAAGTACTTGAAGCATGCGAAGAAGCGCCACTACCATCTGATGAAGCAATAGTAGGTAGTGGAGGAATGATTATTTCCTTTATGTCAACTAGACATTCTCTATCTGAATCATGATGTAGGATGTGAGTTGTGATCATAGCAGGGTCATGCAGGAAGGGAGAAACATTGGAGTCTCCATATATGTTCCAAATTTTGATCCATAATGCATGTGGACATTCAATATCCATGATGGCATACAAAGCATCTTATGATATATGTAATTTGAGTAATCCAACAATATGATCATGATTATTAAACCACTTATTCTTCTTAGATTGGTTACTTGGTTCATGGACAAGTCCATATAGATAGGGTGTGAGATTGTGGAACCTGAGATGTTTCAAGATGCATTCACACCAAGACTTATAATTTCCTAGTTTTAGGTGGATTATAGAAGAGAGAATTTGATATCCCATGACTATAAAAAGGTTAATTCCTTTAGACAATGGAAATTCAACACATTAGGAACCCCCTGATTAGGTGACCACCCAAATTTTGGCACTTTATAACTTAGTGAGATTTACAAAAAAATTGGTCTAATGTGTGCAAAATGTGAAAACATTAACTTTTGCAAAAATGGTGCTCAATTTCGAGCTACTGATCAAAAGTTATGAAAAAAACAATTTCCCATAAAACAAGCCTATTTTAATACACTTGCACTAGAAATTAGAAAAAATGCCTATGGAGAGATAAACCTTGCCTTCCAACTACTCATTGGAATTGGCATGGAGTGAAGATTACAATGATTTTATTTGTGAGGGGGAATTGGCCTCTTGCCAACCTGGGCCTCACCCTTCGTCTTTGTCAGGCAAAGATATAAGTGTTTTAAAACCATTAATTCTTCAAATGAAAAAATTGCCCTTTGAATTTGCCTACTAATTTACAATAAACCCCCAAAGTTATGCATTTCTAATATCTTAATAAACATAATTTAAATGCTTATTAAAAACAAAATGTAAATGCTACTTTGATGAGCAAAAAATAAGGCAAAAAATGGGCGGATTATGGTAAAAATAGCCCAAAAAATTGTTGGTGCAACTAAAACTCAGCTCTATAGGCCGAATTTCTTCCTCTTAGGTCAATATTAGGTAGCCACAGGTCAATTTAAGGCAGCTACAAGTCAAAAAATGCCCTGCACATCAAAAAATGCCTTGCCCAACTCAAAAAACATCTTGCATATAAAAATGCCTTGCTGGTAGGGTTTCAACCCACTGAAATGTAAAAACACCTTGCTACTAGGGTTTCGACCCATAGAAATGTAAAAATGCCTTGCTGAGAGGATATTTGAGTTACAGAGATGTAAAACGCCTTGTTGGGAGGAGATTTGACCCACAAAGAGGGAATACGAACCCCTGCAAATTTGTGGATGCCCTTTATGTTGCCTAAGCTACATCCAAATATGCAGGTTGTGAACTTATTGTGGGTGCTACTTCATACTCTTTGCACATGCTATGGATCTTTATGCAGGCTGTGTGAATTCACTCATCCTATCAAATAATACAAATGACCTTTGCACAAAGCAAAACTTGCAAATTAGGTTATCATAACCAACAATTAAACTAGCACTTTCTCTGATTTCAGCCAACCCTTCAAATGCCTGCAAATCTTCAATTTACAAAAAAAAATTGCATTTTGAAACAAAAAATTGGACAAATCTACACAACAAAATCAAAATTTTAGTTTTTTTTTGCTTTTTCGATTTTTCTCGTGAGATTGGTTTCGCTCTAGGATGCACTAATTTTTGCCTCACCTCCTAATCCCCTCAAAATGAAGAGCGTATCTGCAACATGGGTCTGATACCATGTTGGAATTGCCAAGGATATTTTTCAACACTTGAATCACTCTCACAATATGGAAATCAATAATACGAGATAAGAAATCGATGATATTAATGAACCTAATTGAGCATAAACTTATATTGATCTCACTTACAAATTTACATGAGAATGCCTCATTATATAGGCATGGAAGAGGCAATCTGTCATGCCCAAGCTGTAACACTAGAGCATGAACCTCAAAACAAAGATTAATTTCATACTTTAATGCCAAATGTTAACTCTAGTTTCAAAATACAAAACATTATAACACAAAATTTTTAAATTGATATTCCATATGTACAACCTGCATTAGATACAATTATACATTAGGCATGCCCACAATTCACATCTAAGCACAACACATTGGTTAAACATAAAACTTTGATTATTTCATAACTCATTGATAATATTATAACTCTATTTTTAAATTAGTAAAAACTAGGGTGCAAAAATTCTGAATAGATATACAATATGTACCATCAACATTTAATAAAATTATACATTAAACATAAGTTTGTATCATTCATCCTAAATAAAAATCAATATTTAAACATTTCTTATACAATTATACACAACTACAGTAAGCACCATGTGATCATCCATTCACAAGGTAGGAAAACACTTTCTTAGCACTAGTACCCTGCAACAGGTATCAGTCCTAAATCTGCACAACTAAATATAAACATTAGTCTCGCAAAGTCGATAAATAAACTTATTAGATATCAATGCACAAGATGATGAGACTAAAGGCCCTAAGGGGCCGACCTAATGCCTCAGGGGCTCATCTGTGATGGCCTTGCCTATGTATGCATAGCACAGAGGCTTCGTAGTTTGGTGACTTGAACTTGCAACCACAAGATGGTAGCATACAATTCAAAACTTGGGTTAACATATGCAATAGTAGCTTTACAATCTCAAGAAATTATAAGGGAGACTATACCTTTATATCATTGTTTAACACTATTAAACATTATTACTTGGAAATCAATGCTAATCTAAACATATGATATTAAATGGTGATATATGCAAATATAAAAGTACAAATAATCACACAACAAACCAAAAATAAATAGTTCTCTAATTCAAGACCATATCAAGTTGCATGATTATTCAAATAAATGTCATCTTTATCTATGCACATTAAGGACATTACAATGCTTAAAACACATTAATAAACACCAAGTCATTAAAGGCTTTTTGTAGATTAATTCCACAATTAGAATTAAATAGAAATAAAACAAGGAATCATTGACCTATCATGGGACCATTCAAGAGTTTAAAATGATTTTGGGTCTAGTTACACAACTCTATTCTTTGCAAAGAGGAAATAAGAATCTATAGCTCTCCATACATAACTTTATCAAGGAGCTCTCTAAAGGTAACAAGTTAACACTTTGATCATATCTCAAGCCTATAATAGACTAAAATATGGATTGCAATAAGTAATACAAGATAATGATCTTCCACTTAGTCATCCTAAGGATAACAAGGTTGTCCCTAAGGTCTTACATCTTACATAAACAATAATTACAGGATCAACAATGCTTACCTATAAGATGTGGTCAATGAATAATGTAATTAAACTAGAGTATATTAAGGGAAATCCAATTAACTTGCCAAAAGCTTTGAATCATCCCTAGATATTGTTTTAAACCCAACACACTTTAATAAGGAAGTTATTATACTTCTAAAGAACTATGCACACACTTAATAAGATGATAAATTATTTTATTTTATTTATAAATCATTAATTCTTTCAAAATAATCCAACTAAAATATAACTAATTTCTACTCTAAGAACCTAGAATTAAAAGTATATATATAAAGAGGCTGTTATTCTAATACTTGAATCTGAGATAAAGCTTTGCAATGAAAGATTACATTCATTACTATAATTATCATTTCCTATAACTTAATAAAATAACTTAAATTTAAGATATTAAGGAAAATAATACTTATCTATCCAAAAATTATACTTACCAAGAATATATTTAGGATACTAACTAAATTGTTTACTCACTAAAGCAGTAAGATTACAACTATGTTTTTGATATTAATAAGCTACAAACACGGGTGTAGATCCTGATAACAAAAACCCAAAGGGCAACGAAACAGGCCTAAGGCCACGAACAACCCAAAAATAGCTGACTAGTAGCAAGAGTTCATAACAGTGTCAAAATAGAACAAAGTCTAGATAACAGAATATAAGAAAAAAATAGTTGAAAAGATCTTTCTAATCATCATTTAAGAATTTTAGCAGCTCCTCCTTGTTCTCTGTCTTCTCATCCTTATCAGCATTGTGATCTTCTTGCATGGTAGCAAAAGTAGTGGCCGCCTGATGAATAAATTTCAGGAAAACGGTCGCCAACACCTTGACCTTGGCTTCCATAGATGAGAGATGAGTCTTCACCTCCCCAATCTCTTGCATGAGCTTCTTATTAGAATCACCTTCCTTGGCACTTTCCACTTCTTTTTCTGAAGTCTCCAGAATCTCAACATCATCCTATTCAGTATCATAGTACGAATTATTCATAGAGTCACAGTGGCTTGCTCCCTCTTGATCCTGCACAGGGGTAGTCTTAACTTCTTTAATCTCAATCTCATACTCTGGGTCATCAGGGTTTGAAGCAGAAGAGTAGTCAACAATTTTTAACACCAGGGGCTTCCCCCCTACTAGCCTGGGCAACCTACAAATGCTAGGTCTTCTCACTGTAGACTCCTTACCCACAACCACCTCCTTGACTTTAGCCATCTCATCTTCTTTTTGCACTGGGGGTTTGTCCTGGCCTTTCTCTATTTTTGGTTCCACATTCCTCGTACCCACTTCACCCTTTTTATTTTTCTTCTTCCCCCCTTTATTAGAATTGGGGTGGAGATGCAGAGCTTTGCATTTCTTTCCTCTAGAGGGAGAAGGGGAATTCTTTAGCCTGCAAAGACCTTCAACAACATCTTTGTGTGAGGCCCACCCTTGTGCGTCTAGATTAGTTGTGTTTGTACACCCCGTAGATGTGGACTTTCTTGACTCTATCGCTATATTTTGATTTGGTTAGATTAGTATGTTGTGGTTTGACTATATCCTGATTTTAGATTTCACTGATGATTATTTGACATGTGACATTTATTTTGATGCTATTAGAGTTATTAGTTGTGAAATTATTAAATGAAATTGTTATACGATTTTGATCTTGAGTTAGTGTTTAGAAATGCAGTTAAATTATATATCTTATTAATGATGCAATGTGATTTTAATAATGTTTTAAATGATTATGTGATCTCGTGAGTGTATGTATTTTCCTTGCTTCGGCTATGATGTATATGTTGGATTAATCTATTTGTTCAAGTGCATAGGTGATTTTCCATGCCACGGAAAATCAAAGATTGGTCCCACACCTAATGTGAATCCCGTGTTAGACCGATCTAGTCCTAGGAGGGACCAAGATCATGTGTGAATTATATGGTGCTTTCATAAATGTTTGCATTTTATATATTTGGTTTAGGTTCCACCTCTTTTATATTATTTACTTGAAGTGTTGTAAAAATATATGATTTAATAGACACCACTTGGTGTCTTTTATTTTAATGGCCATTTTATGTGATTTTCTACTTCCTAAAGTGTTTATTATGGGCTAAAATTAATCCTAGGTGGTACCCCTAGGGTCTAGGGCCCATTTGAGCATGCTAAACCCTAGGGTAACCTTTGTCTAGTCACTTTAACTTCAGCCTGAAGTAAAGTGATGAAATTTAAATTTGAATTGGAGTGGAGGATGAGTCATGCATTCAAACATGACCCCTTCCTATTCCCAAGGCATGGATTCCCATCACTTTGAAGACTTGGGGAGTCTTTAAGACCCCCAATTGTGTGGAACCCTCCTCCAATGCTCTCACACATGTGTGAGAGCATCTTGGAGTGAATGGGCCTCCCTTAGAGAATAGTGTAATGACATGTGTCATTCCTTATCCTCTTAGAGCCTTCTTGAGAGATGCCACCTCTCCACCTTTGCTCTCACACGTGTGAGAGCACATGTGGAGAGAGTGACGCTAGGATGGATGGGAGAGTGGCACATGTCACCTCCACATTCCATGATCCTTACAAGTGGACTGGGATGATGAATGAGAAGGTGACATGTGTCACCTTCTCATTCCTCAAGGCTTTGGAATGAAGCCTATATTATTTCCACTTTGTGAGAGGAAAGGGGTTCGTTCATATTTTTGGTTTCTTAGCTATCTTTAGAGGTTTTTGGGAGAGAGTTAGAGAATTGGAGATCTTGGAAGGAGGCTTGAAGGAGAACGTTGGAAAGCTCTTCTACAACCCTCTTCCATTATTGGGCTTTCAAAGGTAAGCCTCAAGGCGAAGAGCCTTTCTCATGCATTTTATTTTTATTGTGTGAATGAAATTGCTTTGTGTTTTGAATTTGTTGTTGTGTTTGGGTTTTATGGGTGTTTTGAATGAGACTACCATTCTTGGTGTGTCCATTCATGTGAGGGGTGGGAGAGGAGTGAACCTCCTTGAGGTCACCCTCTTTGTATTGGCATATTGTAGCCTTGAGGGCATTTTGGTGAAGTTTTGGTGGTTATTTTTATGGCATGAGTGCCTTGGTGTGATATATTTCATGGAGGAGATTTTAGGCTTGAGGCCTTGTTTTGGAGTATTATAATTTTCATGGAGGTATTTTTAGGCTTGAGGCCTTGTTTTGGAATCATGAGATTTTGGTTGTAGGAGTGAACCTCTTGAGTAGAGTGATGTCCACTCTCCTACCCCCTCAAATCTATTTTTATGGATTTTGTGTTGTTTAGCCTTGATGGGTGTTTTTCTTGCTATGTGCTTGCTTCTTGTTGTGTATTGTGGAGTGTATTCATGTGAAGATCGACCTCCAAGCTCGGGGGTGACCTACTTGCGGGTCTATGGAAGGGTGTAGAGCGTTTTGGTGGCTTGGAAGTTTCCCCATTATTTTAATTTTTGTAGGTTTAAAGTTGGAGTCATTTGCATCTTTGGATAAGAGTTATCATTTTTGGTGTTGGGTATTGTATTTGGCTACTTGAGAGCCATAGCCAAGAATGACCTATTTGTAGTTTGTCAAAAAGCAATGTAAAACTCTCCTGTTATGTGTTGATTCAATTTATCCTTATTGCTGGTTTCATTTCATTATGTTGCTGTGAGAAAATTTTGCAAATAGAATAAACACATAGTTGCTGGTTTTATAATGTTGCTTGGAGAAAATTTATGTTGGAGTGTTTTGTTTTTGTGATGCTGTCTATTTAGAAAAAGGACAAGAGGCTGAAAGAGAAAATACATTTTAGACTTGTTTTAGTTTAAAAGTAAAATGATTTAGCTGCTGTTATAATAGACTGTTTAAAGAAAGTAAGGTTGTTAAAAAATTCTAGCTATGAGTTTGTCTTTCTTTTAAACAAAAAAATATAGCCTAAGTAGTTTTCGGGTTTTGTTTTCTTCTTATATTTGATGTAAACGAAAAGTTCTATTTATATATTGGACATATAATTATTTATGTGTAAAAAAAAATTACATTCCTATAGATAGTGTTTAAATTTCTGAATATATATAGATATGAAGTCATACTTGACAAGTTGTGTATTGGGTAAACTACTGTTAATAAAAAAAAGAAAATAATAATAAACATAATCTTATAGTAGCAGTGAGTATATGCTTCATATATATATATAAACAAACATTAATTATTAATCAAATGAAACCCCAAGGAGCTCTTTCTTTTAAACTGTCAAAGAAAATATATATAAAAAAAAATAAAATTATTTTAATGACTGTGGCCTAGGGTTTCAACCCCTGTAATGGCCATTTATAAAAGGCAAAGGGAGGGGCAGCGGCTTAGTTGTGTTTGTAGAGGGTTGGGTGTGGATGAACCCCCCCACCCCCACCATTTTTTCTTTCCTTGTTTCGGCGCCCAAAGCGCTACCCTCACACTTGCCCGGTTGCGGCCAAACCTGCAGATACTTGATCTATTCGACCTCCGTGCACCTTCTGAGTGTGCCCTTAACCCTGTCACTATATATATATGCAACAAATACAGTTTACTCAAAAAGTGATACAATATTTTAGTCTCTGGGTTCATACCAGAACAAACAGAAATACCGGAATATTATATTTTTAAATTAAAAAAAAAAAAGGAAAGAAAGAATATAGCAATGGAGGCATTTTACACCTCTGTATTTTGGCCTCCATGGCTGCCCCAATAGTAACCTACAACAAAGAAGAATAAGGGCAGAGAGAAAGAAGAGATGAGAGGAGAAAACAATAGAATAGAGAAAGAGATTAGGTTTTCTCATAAGGAAATGAATATTTTAGTATAGAGGCTTTTAGGGTTTCCTTTATGGAAGTTATATATATATATATATATATATATAATTTTAATATGTTCTTTTTTAAGAGACTTGGGAGCACGTGAAGATTATAATTTCCCTCTACTTTTTCATTTTAATTCTACAATGTGGGGATTTTACATTACTAGGCTTTACGACTTGTTTTGTTTTGATTTAAATTGTTTAGTGTAGTGCCTGTTATTAAATTTATAGGTTTTTAGTGGAAAATTTTGTAGGGGAATATTACTTTTAGCTTGAATAAGTTTTCTTCTTTTTTTGAGTGGGTTCAATTATTTGACTCTAAGCATTTAAAATTTATCTAGTGGGGTAATTTTAATGTGGGGATTTGGTGGACTTTCTAATAAATATGTTAGGTAATTATTTTTAACTAGAGATTTAATAATGTATTGGGTGGAATTTATATGGAGGTTTTAATGTTGGCATTTGTAATTAATTCCGGTGTTAGGTTTTATTATTTTAAATTAATGTCAACTTTGAGGTAATTATTTTAAATAAGTTTAAATTTACTATATCTTTCTAATTCCTTATTTAATTGCCTTTTTGATTTATTGAGTTAAGTAGGAAATCATGTGGAAAATTTATTTAATTTAAATCTTCCTATTTTTGACTTTTGCTTTTTGTGTTAATGCCTTTTTATTTCTTGCTTTAATTTATTTAAGTAGGGTTGTTTGATTTTTGCTTTTTAATCCCTTGCTTTAATTTATTTAAGTAGGGTTGTTTGATTTTTGCTTTTTAATTTCTTGCCTTAATTTATTTAAGTAGGGTTGTTTGAATTTTGCTTTCATTTTCTTGCTAGAGACTTAATATTGTAATGAGGGGATTATAATGGGGATTTAATTTTTGCATTAGAAAATATTTAGGTATTAGATTATTATATTTTAATTCTATTAATGCCTTGACTATTGCATTGTTATAAGAGAAATTTTTATTTTTTTAATAAAATATTTTAATTATTCTAGGGGAATAGTTGAAATTATTATCATGGAAATAAGTATTGTAATTGTCTATATTTAATATTTAATTTATTTTAGTGGAATGGGTTAATTGTCTCCTTATCTTTTTATTTTATCTAAGGATTTAATATGGTAATGAGGGGACTTTTAATGGGGTTTTAAGTTATTACAATTGAGTGTATTCTAGGTGTTAGATTATTAGTATATTTTAATTTAATACCTTATTAGTGTAGTTTAATTTAATGACTTTATTTAACTTTATTGGGGTAGATTAATTTAATTATTTTATTTTAACCTAGGTATTTATTCATAGATGTTAATGGGGAAATAATTAATTAATTGAGTGTATTTTTTTATATTTAATTATTTTAATTTTGGGAAGGCGTGGTAGTAGTTTATTTTAGAATTATTTCCCATGTATGCCAAAGAGGTGTTATGCTGCCGGATTTTTTCAGAATTCTTGTATGGTTAAATCGATGCCTTATTTATGCATTAATGATTATTTCTAATTACTTAGGTATGTATTGTGGTTTTAATCATGATCTAGATGTGTTTAACATAATTATTAATTTTTAGTTCCTAGGGTTTGATCTCGGCACTTGTTGAGATCACCGCACTTCATTTAGGAACTTAGGGTTAGCCTCTAATCAGGTATAACCCTATTGGCGACACTCCTCGCGTCACTTAAACCCCCTTTAGTAGGCTATCATTTCGTTAGGGTTGCGAAAGGTATTTGTATTACCCTGAAGTTGATTGACATGGTTAAACCTTATGTGTATTGCCACTGAGCATGCTAATCCATGCGAGGGGGTTTCTAGGGATGCGTGGAATTTTTTTTGGTATTTCATGTCATGACCACATGGCAAATGTGGACATGACACGTGTGTTGTGTGTTGTGACCACATGGGAAATGTGGGCATCACATTAGGTATCAAAGCCAAGTTTTAAACACTGGGATCACTAGGTGTTATTATCACCGAGTTGGGCCGATAATAGATCATGCATACTTGTGTTGCATGTCTAACTCTAGCTTGTGCAACGATGAGTTCGTAAGACACCTTGCGTGGGAATAGTTTTTTTTCCCTCAATTTTTTCTTCTGCTAACCCCCATGTACGACTTTGTGTCGTAGGTATGTGGGGAGTGTATTCATGATGAATAGAGTAATTGAAGGACTATACAAGTCCCGAAATTGAAAGTTGGTTAGCACCTTGACCTAGTGCTATCCTAAGAGTATGGTATCAAATGAGTTTTTCTAAGTGTTGTTTCAAGCTTAGCCTCGCTCCGTATCCTAGTGTTGGTGCATTTTGATCCTTCTTTAAGGGTTGTGATAACTTATGGTAAGTGCACCCGTGGACAAGTGTTATTATGATAAAATTTTGTTCCTTTGGCTATCTAAAGGTTTCCTTGATGAATGTTGAGTTGTGTTGTCCTACCTTGTAGGAGGAAAGGGATGTATTGAGTGGTACCCTATCTTAGACAAAGACTCACGTACCCTAATCATTTATTGGATCCGCCTGGTGACATCTAGTTAACCTTGTATATTGGGGTAAGATGTACCTTATTTAAATGCCCCTCTGGCTAGGATGCGACTGTGTTGTGAACCTTTAGTTGTCCTTCGCCTTGTTGTAGGATTAAGTCATCCTGATGAGTGTGGTGGTCACTCAAGGAGTGAATAGATTGGTATATTCTCTTATAAGAGTCACTTGGTACCTTCATTTGGAGGATGGTGAAGTGGATGTTAAAAGAGTTCGGCATGTAAAGCCTTTATGACTAAATTCTTGGGTTTTACTTCTTGGGTTTTTTTTAATGAAAGGTTGAGTAGTGGCTTGAAGACCACTTCGTGATTGTGAGTCTTGTGATTTTTGTTGTGCCACGTCAAGTAAATCTCCTTGTAACATGATGGTGTCTAGTGGATAATTGGGCTATGTGCTGCCCATGCATTAATTCATAGTGTGCTTTGTACATTAAGTATAATTGCCTCGCTGGTTGATGGTTAAAAGGTGGTGTATGTGCTTGAGGCTGGGACATTTTATGATAGTCAGGGAGTAGGATCTAGTTGCAAGTGTGATTTCGTATCTGTAAATAAATAGTAATCCAAATTGCACCTTGATCCCTCCCTTGCCGCCTAATTTCATTGAAAATTGCTTACCTTTATGTCGTGATAGGGTGACGAGTTCCCCTTGAAGATGTACATAGGCTTTGGTGCTTGGAAGGCTATAGTGAAACCTTGTGATGGGTGGTAATAAAGAAAGTTAAGTTTAAGTTTTGGTTGTCCTATCGGGTAATGTGGAAACCCTCTAAGTGGTATCTTCTTGAACTATTAGATGTTGGATTTTGGTGACTCTTGAGGTGAGTCCCTTGTGCAACTGATTGCATGATTCCTTGAAGGAAATCCTAATGGTTATAAAGATATTATTTTTATGGATTACAATAAGTATAAGTGTTGAGTTGAATAAGGAATCACACACCTTACTTTAGGGTAATGGATGTGGTTTGTTCCTTATAGGAGTATCTTGGAAAGGTTGGGAGTGTAACGATGCGAGGGGAGATTAAGTCTGTGTTGAGGGTAATAGTGAGTTGGTTGTGATACCTTTTGGGTGTTAGTGGTTGGGTATTATGATCAACCCGTATGATCAACATAGATGCATCCGATGGGTTATTTTCGGGCGATATAAGGCCATGTATGGAACTTGAAAGAAGTTTGTAAGCCGCCTTGGAAAATTATTAGAATTTTGGAAGTTGATAATTTTAGTTGGATTTTAGTAGTATCCATGAAGATGTGGTTGTGTGTTCCTTACTAGGAAGCATGAAGGAACCCACTTTGAAGGTGACTCTTGGGATACATGACTTTTGGCAATCTTTTCCAAGCATGTCCTAGGTTGCCTGGAAGTTGTAGGTGTGTGTAGTTGGGGTGTTTCATGACCTGGGTTAAGAGCGTGACCACTATCCCTCTCCTCTCATTTGTTACTATGCTATATGCATATAATGTTGTAATGTGTAATTTTGGTTAAATTGTTGAAGTTGATTATCTACATATTGATGAAATTCTATTGTTTTCAAAACTAGCAGTTTTGATTCTATTTATTTGGGCTACTTACCCGACTTACTTTCTTATAGTCCTCTTACCTCAAGGACTTATTTTATTATACGTCGATTTAAATTTGGAATGTTGAATTTGGCACCACTTTTGATATTGACTTATCTTTTAAATTTGTATAATCTTTTGGATCTTAATTCTTTTGAATTTTATTCGTTAAACTTATTAAGACTTATCTTTTGCAAGATTTTACTTTGAGGATCTTGTTATTGTTGGTATTGCTGGTACTTGTGTAGTGTTCTGAACTATGTAACCTACGCTACCCATAAGGGTTGCTTGGTGAGAGGAAGATGGGAATAGTCGGTCTTGGCTGATGTCGTAAGCTTGAAGTTGTTGGTGGAACGCTAGTGGTGGTTCGGAACTTCTTTGTTGACCTTGTGTCATGTTGAGAAGTGTTTTGGTGCTATCCTGTTTTGGGAGGCCAAGTCTTTATGATTCGAGAATGGGTACTAGTAAGGTCCAAAGGAGTTGATAGGTTGGAAAACCTTCAGATCCTTTCATTGTTGTGTGGATATACTATCCACGTGATGTTGGCTCCCTTGTTTTAAGAGGCTTTGTGATTGCTCTGATCGACTAGAAGTTGGATCCGTGTGATTTGTAATGGTATAGGTGTTTAGCTTCACCCCTTGATGCTAGGGACAATTGGACATGTTTGGTTCCTACTTGTTCTGTAAGTTTGATTTAGGTAGTCTAGTAGGGACCTGTGGATCAATGGGGCAGCTGAGACTTGAGAGTCTCATACTTTTTGTTTGGGATCTTGTGTGTATAGCTTAGCATCGGTAGTAAGCTGAGTTGATGCATGGTTGGGGCTTGAAAGTTGGTTTTGGGGCTAGTTGGTTGGCCCAGCTTCCTTTTGGTTGATCTATGCTAGTTAGATTTCTGGAGGAATAAAAGAGACTCGAGGTATGAGTCAGATAAGTTATTGTTGAAGGCCTCTCGTAACGATAACCTTCTGGGTAGTCCCCATCATGCTTGACCTTGAATTACTTGGCAGTCTATCCTTGGGCATCTAATGCTCGTGTCTTTTTAGGCTCATAAAGTGTTGGATTATGTGTCATGTTAGATTCTTAACCCCTCCTAGTTAGAGGAGGGTATCCTTGAGATTATTGCTAGGCATTACTATTTAAGTTCTTTTGGTTCCTTACTTTTATGTCAAAATCAATCTGAGTCAAATGCCATTTAGGATTGGATTGTAGGTGGGTTACTCTATGATTCTTCCATGTTAACTTCTAGAAGGAAGTTTAGCTCTAGGGGAGGAGGATGTGAGGCCCACGCTTGTGCGTCTGGATTAGTTGCATTTGTAGACCCCGTAGATGCAAACTTTCTTGACTCTATCCCTATATTTTGATTTGGTTAGATTAGTATGTTGTGGTGTGAAGTTATATCCTGATTTTAGATTTCACTAATGATTATTTGACATGTGACATTCATTTTCATGCTATTAGAGTTATTATTTGTGAAATTATTAAATGGAATTGTTATGTGATTTTGATCTTGAGTTAGTTTTTAGAAATGCAGTTAAATTCTAAATCTTATTAATGATGCAATGTGATTTTAATAATGTTTTAAATGATTATGCAATATCATGAGTGTATGCATTTTCCTTGCTTTAGCTATGATGTATATGTTGGATTAATCTGTTTGTTCAAGAACACAAGTGATTTTTTATGCCACAAAAAATCAGAGATCGATCCCACACCTAATGTGAATCTCGTGTTAGACCGATCTAGTCCCAGGAGGGACCAAGATCATGTATAAATTGTATGATGCTTTCATAAATGTCTGCATTTTATTTATTTGGTTTAGGTTCCACCTCTTTTATATTATTTACTTGAAGTGTTGTAAAAATATGTGATTTAATATACACCACTTGGTGTCTTTTATTTTGATGGCCATTTTACGTGATTTTCTACTTCGTAAAGTGTTTATTATGGGATAATTAATCTTAGGTGGTACCCCTAGGGTCTAGGGCCCATTTGAGAATGCTAAACCCTAGGGTAACCTCTGTCTAGTCACTTTAACTTCAACCTGAAATAAAGTGACGAAATTCAAATTTGAATTGGAGTGGAGGATGAGTCATGCATTCAAACATGACCCACTCCTATTCTCAAGGCATGGATTCCCATCACCTTGAAGACTTGGGGAGTCTTCAAGACCCCCAAGTGTGTGGAACCCTCCTCCAATGCTCTCACACATGTGTGAGAGCATCTTGGAGTGAATGGGCCTCCTTTAGAGAATAGTGTAATGACATGTGTCATTCCTTATCTTCTTCGAGCCTTCTTGAGAGATGCCACCTCTCCACCTTTGTTCTCACATGTGTGAGAGCACATGTGGAGAGAGTGATACTAGGATGGATGGGAGAGTGACACATGTCACCTCCACATTTCATGATCCTTACAAGTGGACTAGGATGAGGAAGGAGAAGGTGACATGTGTCACCTTCTCATTCCTCAAGGATTTGGAATGAAGCCTATATTAATTCCTCTTTGTGAGAGGAAAGGGATTCTTTCATATTTTTGTTTTTTTGGCTATCTTTAGAGGTTTTTGGGAGAGAGTTAGAGAATTGGAGATCTTGGAAGGAGGCTTGAAGGAGAAGGTTGGAAAGCTCTTCTACAACCCTCTTCCATTATTGGGCTTTCAAAGGTAAGCCTCAAGGCAAAGAGCCTTTCTCATGCATTTTATTTTTATTGTGTAAATGAAATTGCTTCGTGTTCTGCATTTGTTGTTGTGTTTGGGTTTTATGGGTGTTTTGAATGAGGCTACCATTCATGTGAAGGGTGGGAGAGGAGTGAACCTCCTCGAGGTCACCCTCTTTGTATTGGTATATTGTGGCCTTGAGGGCATTTTGGTGAAGTTTTGGTGCTTATTTTTATGGCATGAGTGCTTTGGTGTGATATATTTTATGGAGGGGATTTTAGGCTTGAGGCCTTGTTTTGGAGTATTATAATTTTCATGGAGGTATTTTTAGGCTTGAGGCCTTGTTTTGGAATCATGAGATTTTGGTTGTAGGAGTGAACCTCTTGAGTAGAGTGATGTCCACTCTCCTACCCCCTCAAATCTATTTTTATGGATTTTGTGTTGTTTAGTCTTGATGGGTGTTCTTCTTGTTGTGTGCTTGCTTCTTGTTGTGTATTGTGGAGTGTACCCATGTGAAAATCGACCTCCAAGCTTGGGGGTGACCTACTTGTGGGTCTATGGAAGGGTGGAGAGCATTTTGGTGACTTGGAAGTTTTCCCATTGTTTTAATTTTTGCAGGTTTAAAGTTGGAGTCATTTGCAGCTTGGATAAGAGTTATCATTTTTGGTGTTGGGTATTGTATTTGGCTACTTGAGAGCCATAGCCAAGAATGACCTATTTGTATTTTGTCAAAAAGAAATGTAAAACTCTCTTGTTATGTGTTGTTTCAATTTATCCTTATTGCCGATTTCATTTCATTATGTTGTGAGAAAATTTTGCAAATAGAATAAACACATAGTTGCTAGTTTTATAATGTTGCTTGGAGAAAATTTATGTTGGAGTGTTTTTTTTTGTGATGCTATGTCTATTCAAAAAAAAGAGAAGAGGTTGAAAGAAAAAATGCATTTTAGACTTGTTTTAGTTTAGAAGTAAAATGATTTAGCTGCTGTTATAATAGACTGTGAAAAGAAAGTAAGGTGGTTGTTGAAAATTTCTAGCTATGAGTTTGTCTTTCTTTTAAATAAAAAAATATAGCCTAAGTAGTTTCCGGGTTTTGTTTTCTCCTTATATTTGATGTAAAAGAAAAGTTCTATTTATATATTGGACATATAATTATTTCTATGTAAAAAAATTACATTCCTATAGATAGTGTTTAAATTTCTAAGTATATATATGACTGGGGCCTAGGGTTTCAACCCCTATAATGGTCGTTTATAGAAGGCAAAGGGAGGGGCGGCGGCCTAAGTCACTGTTGTAGCTGTGTTTGCAGAGGGTTAGGTGGGGGACGAACCCCCCCTGCCATTTTTACTTTCCTTGTTTCAGCGTCCAAAGCGCTGCCCTCACACTTACCTGGCCGCAGCCAAACCTGTAGATACTTAATTCGTTCGGCCTCCACGCGCCTTCTGAGTGTGGCCTCAACCTTGTATATATATATATATGCAACAAATACAGTTTACTCAAAAAGTGATACAATATTTTAGTCTCTGGGTTCATACTAGAACAAATAGAAATACTGGTATATTATATTTTTGATTAAAAAAAAGGGAAGAAATAATACAACAATAGAGGCATTTTACACCTCTGTATTTTGGCCTCCATGGCTGCCCCAATAGTAATTTGCAAAAAAGAAGAATAAGAGCAGAGAGAAAGAAGAGATGAGAGGAGAAAACAATAGAATAGAGAAAGAGATTAGGTTTTCTCATAAGAAAATGAATATTTTAGTATAGGGGAGAGGACCTAGTAGTTGTGCACCCTAACTTCACGCCTCTCAAAATCATATGTGGCAATTTCGAATCACTTCAAAAATTTTACAGTAGCTTACTTGGTAATGCCCCTGCTTATAACTAAGGTTTCAGGGCCACATCATCAAATATGATGCCACATCAGCATGCTTTTTGTTGAGGTGTCAAATAGTGCCCAAAAAAAAGTGTGGACCAATAGGTGTGAATTAAGACCCCCTTTGATGGTGCGCTGATTTGGCATCACATGATTGGTTGCTTTTTAAATCTAAAGGGCACATTTCATTCAATTATTAGTACTTATAATAACACTAACAACCTTAAACTCACAACTACTAGTACTAAACTTTAAAAGTATTGGGCCTTAACTTAAAAAATATTGGGCCTTAAATGCACATTTACTGTCTCAGCAATTGGAACTATCCCACCTATTGGGTCCTTTCCCCTAGAGGCCTTTAGGGTTTCTTTTAGGGAAGATATATTTCTTTTTTTATTTTAGTATGTTGTTCTTTTTGAAGAGACTTGGGAGCACGTGAAGATTATAATTTCCCTCTACTTGTTCATTTTAATTCTAGAATGTGGAGATTTTACATTACTAGGCTTTAAGACTTGTTTTGATTTAAATTGTTTAGTGTAGTTCCTTTTATTAAATTTATAGGTTTTTAGTGGGAAATTTTGTAGGGGAATATTACTTTTAGCTTGAATACTTTTTTTTTTTTGAGTGGGTTCAATTATTTGACTCTAAGCATTTAAAATTTATCTAGTGGGGTAATTTTAATGTGGGGATTTGATAGACTTTCTAAAAAATATGTTAGGTAATTATTTTCAACTAAAGATTTAATAATGTATTGGGGGGAATTTATATGGAGTTTTAATGTTGGCATTTGTAATTAATTTTGGTGTTAGGTTTTATTATTTTAAATTAATGTCAACTTTGAGGTAATTATTCTAAATAAGTTTAAATTTAGATCTTTCTAATTCCTTATTTAATTGTGTTTTTGATTTATTGAGTTAAGTAGGAAATCATGTGGAAAATTTATTTAATTTAAATCTTTCTATTTTTGACTTTTGCTTTTTGTGTTAATGCCTTTTTATTTTTTACTTTAATTTATTTAAGTAGGGTTGTTTGATTTTTGCTTTTTAATTCCTTCCTTTAATTTATTTACGTAGAGTTGTTTGATTTTTGCTTTGTAATTTCTTGCCTTAATTTATTTAAGTAGGGTTGTTTGAATTTTGCTTTTATTTTCTTGCTAGAGACTTAATATTGTAATGAGGGGATTATAATGGGGATTTAATTTTTGCATTGGGAAATATTTAGGTATTAGATTATTATATTTTAATTCTATTAATGCCTTTATTGCATTGTTATAAGAGGAATTTTTTTTTTTTTTAACACTCATAGTGATGTAAAATATTTTAATTATTCTAGGGGAATAGTTGAAATTATTATCTTGTAATTGTCCATATTTAATTTTTAATTTATTTAGTGGAATGGGTTATTTGTCTCCTTGTCCTTTTATTTTATCTAGGGATTTAATATGGTAATGAGGGGACTTTTAATGGGGTTTTAAGTTATTACAATTGGGTGTATTTTAGGTGTTAGATTATTATTATATTTTAATTTAATACCTTATTAGTGTAGTTTAATTTAATGACTTTATTTAACTTTATTGGGGTAGCTTAATTTAATTATTTTATTTTAACCTAGGTATTTATTCATAGATGTTAATGGAGAATTAATTAATTAATTGAATTCATTTTTTTATATTTAATTATTTTAATTTTGGGAAGGCGTGGTAGTAGTTTATTTTAGAATTATTTCCCATGTATGTCAAAGAGGCGTTATGCTGCCAGATTTTTCTAGAATTCTTGCATGGTTAAATCGATGCCTTATTTATGCATTAATGATTATTTTTAATTACTTAGGCATGTATTGTGGTTTTAACCATGATCTAGATGCGTTTAACGTAATTATTCATTTTTTGTTCCTAGGGTTTAATCTTGACACTTGTTGAGATCAGCACACTTCATTTAGAAACTTAGGGTTAGACTCCAATAAGGTATAACCCTATTGGTGATGCTCCTCGCGTCTCTTAAACCCCCTTTAGTAGGCTATCATTTCGCAAGGGTTGCGAAAGGTATTCACATTATCTTGAAGTTGATTGACATGGTTCTGCCTTATGTGTATTACCACCGAGCACGCTAAATGCATGTGAGGGTGTTTCTAGGGATGCATGGAAACGTTTTTAGTATTTTGTGTCATGACCATATGGCAAATGTGGACATGACATGTGTGTTGTGTGTTGTGACCACATGGGAAATGTGGGCATGACACTTTGCGAGCTTAGCATTGGGACCCATCAACAACCCCAGAATCAGAAATAATAGGGGTCCGACCAGCTTGATGGGCCCAAGGGGAAGTGGAATTCTTCTTCTTGTTGGTAGGTGGCGACTGATCAGGAAAGTACTATACACTAGCCATGTATCCTCGTCGGGGTTCGGGGGCGGTAGCCCCTGAGAAAATTTTTTTTAGGGCCGACTTAAAAAATCTTAGGGCCGACTTAAAAAATCCTATTTTTTATGACCAACATAAGAAAACCCTAATTTTTTGTAACCGACAAAAAGGCTTGATAAAAAGCGGCCAAGGGTTAGGGTTTGAGTATTGTATTGTAGCATTTGCAGCGGTATTGAGTTGCAGGGATTGCTGATTGTAATCGGTTTGATTTACTGGATAATAATATTGGACTCTCTATTTGGTGGATGTAGCCCGAGTTTGGGTGAACCACGTTAAATCTTGTCTCTCGCTGTTATTAATTCTGTGTATTTCTATTTCTCTGTTTAATCTTTATTTGCATTTAATTGATATCTTCTGCCAGCTAACCCTAACAAGTGGTATCAGAGATAGGTTGTGTTCGATTATCATCTGCAGGAAAGTCTCACGGTTGAGTGGGAGCAATGGCGGACGAGGGTAAAATGAAGGTTGATAAATTCAATGGGCAGAACTATCAGTTATGGAAGATGTAGATGGAAGATTACCTCTATCAAAAGGATTTATGGAGGCCGTTGGAAGGAGTAGCCAAGAAACTGGCAACAATGTCTGATGAGGATTGGAATCTTCTTGACAGAAAGGCACTGGGAACCATTCGGTTGTGCCTGGCACCATCGGTGGCATTCAATATAACGGAAGCGAAGACAACAGATGGTCTGATGAAAGCTTTGGCTAAATTGTATGAAAAACCCTCAGCCTCAAATAAGGTATTTCTCATGAAGCAGTTGTTTAATTTGAAAATAGTTGAAGGTGGATTTGTGACAGGTCTTTAAATGAATTTAATACGATTGTCAGTCAATTGACTTCTGTAAATGTAAAATTTGATGAAGAAGTTAGAGCTCTCTTGATATTATGTTCATTGCCTGAAAGCTGGGATAGTTTGGTAATGGCGGTTAGTAACTCTGTTTCTGGTTCAAATACCCTAAAATTTGATGATGTTGTTGGTGTTATTCTGAGTGAGGAAATTCGTAAGAAAAGCTCAGGTGGATCCAAATCAGGCAGTGTTTTGAACGCAGAAAGTAGGGGTAGATCAAAGGAGAGAGGAAAAAGTTCTGGAGGTCATGGGAAGTCACGAGGAAAATCAAAGGACAAAAGATCCCAAACCAGAGGACAGAAGGATTGCTGGTACTGTGGAAAACCAGGTCATCTGAAGAAAGATTGTTGGTCTCAGAAAAATAAAGAAGGAGACAAACAAGAAGGCAATAAGGAAGCAAATGTGGTAAGCAATAAGTCTGAAGATGATGCTTTGATTCTTTCCCTAGATAATGCTGATGATTCATGGGTTTTAGATTCAGGGGCCTCATTTCATGCTACGCCCCATAGAAGTTATTTCCTTGATTATGTCTAAGGAGATTTTGGGCTGGTTTATTTGGGAGATAATGAACCCTGTCAGATTGTTGGAAAGGGAAGAATCAAGATTAAGTTGCAGAATGGGAATCATTGGCTACTACAAGAGGTGAGGCATGTTCCAAGGCTCAGTAGGAATTTAATTTCAGCAGGGCAGCTAACTGAACAAGGTTGCACTGTTACATTTACTGATAAAAATTGGAAGGTTTCAAAAGGTGCCTTAGTAGTAGCAAAAGGTGTAAAAGTAGGCACCTTATATCTTTGTACAGGTCATACTGTTCCTTCTACTTTAGATTTTATAGAGGAAAAACAAACAAGTTTAGGAACAGTTGCTGCAGGTTTGTAGGAAGAGACTGGAAAAGTTGCTGCAGGTTCTGAAACAACACTGTGGCATAACAGACTTGGGCATATGAGTGAAAAAGGTATGAAGGTACTTCATTCTAAGAAAGTTTTACCAGGTCTGAAATGTATTAATATGGATTTCTGTGAAAGTTGTGTGTATGGAAAATAAAAGAGAGTCAGTTTTCTCAGAGATGGGAAGCAAAAGAAAAATGAAAAGTTGGAGCTTGTGCATACAGATGTATGGGGACCAGCTCAAGTATCTTCTTTTGGTGGCTCTCGGTATTATGTTACATTCATAGATGATGCAACTAGGAAGGTCTGGATTTATTTCCTTAGACAGAAATCTGATGTATTTGAAATATTTAAGAAATGGAAAAGCTTGGTTGAAAATGAGACAGGTAAAAGATTAAAATGTCTCAGATCTGATAATGGCGGTGAGTATTGCAGCAAAGAATTTGAAGACTATTGTTCCTTTAATGGAATTCGTAGGCAGAAAATGGTTCCAGGGACTCCACAGGAAAATGGAGTGGCTGAACGCATGAATAGGACAATAATGGAGCGTGCAAGGACCATGAGATTGCATGCTGGACTGCTTTTAAACATGTGGGCAGAGGTTGTCAACACTGCTGTATATTTAATTAACAGAGGTCCTTCAGTTCCTTTGGGCTGTGGTATTCCAGAGGAAGCATGGACTGGCAAGAAGGTGAGTTATTCTTTTTTGAAAACCTTTGGCTGTGAAGCATTTGCACATATAGATTCTGAAAATAGAACCAAACTAGATGCGAAATCAAAAAAATGTACCTTCGTTGGATATGGCATTGATGAATTTGGTTATAGGCTTTGGGATTTCAAAAATCAGAAAATTGTGAGAAGCAGGGATGTTATATTCAATGAGAAGGTGTTGTACAAAGATCAATTGCAGCAACATGAGAAGAAAGAAAAGGATTATGTGGTGCTGGATGATACTCCAAATAGTGATGTTCCATTGGCTCCTCATGCTCCGCAACAGCAACCAGAAATACCACAAACTCCAGTGAATGTTAGACGGTCAACAAGGATAAGTAGACCTCCTGAAAGGTTTTCTCCCTCTTTGTATTCTATTTTGTTAACAGATGCTGGTGAACCAGAAGGGTATGATGAAGCTATGCAGGTGAATACACAAGTTCAGTGGGAGCTTGCTATGCAAGAAGAAATGGACTCCTTGCTGAAAAATCAGACTTGGGAATTATGTAACTTACCTGTAGGTAAAAAGGCTTTACCAAACAAATGGGTTTACAGGCTGAAAGAGGAAGATGGAGGTAAGAAACGATTTAAGGCCAGGTTAGTTGTAAAAGGATTTGCACAGAAACAGGGCATTGATTTTGATGAGATATTTTCTCCGGTTGTCAAGATGACTTCTATTCGTACTGTTTTAAGTATTGTGGCTGCTGAAGATTTGCATTTGGAACAGCTAGATGTGAAAACTGCCTTTCTCCATGGTGATTTGGAGGAGGAGATATACATGGCATAACCACAGGGATTTGAGGTCAAAGGTAAGGAGAAACAAGTGTGCAGATTGAAGAAAAGCTTGTATGGCCTGAAACAAGCACATCGGCAATGGTATTTGAAATTTGATAGTTTTATGGGTGAGCAAGGCTACAGTAGGTGTAATTCTGACCATTGTGTTTATTTTAAGAGGTTGGATAATGACAGCTACATCATTTTATGTTTATATGTTGATGACATGCTTGTAGCTGGGTCTAACATGGATCACATCAGAGAGTTAAAACATCAGTTATCACAGTCATTTGATATGAAGGATTTGGGGGCAGCAAAACAAATCCTTGGTATGAAAATTTGCAGAGATAGGAAGAACAGAAAATTGACTCTATCTCAGGCTGCTTATGTTGAAAAGGTGTTTCAGAGATTCCATATGGAGAATGCCAAAGCTGTCAGTACACCTTTGCCTAGTCATTTGAAATTGACTAAGGAGATGTGTCCAAAGACATAAGAGGAGGAAGAGAAAATGTCCAAGATACCCTATGCTTCAGCTGTAGGAAGTTTAATGTATGCCATGGTATGCACAAGACCGGATATTGCACATGCTGTCGAAGTCGTTAGTAGGTATATGCGTCATCCCGGATTTGAGCATTAGAATGCGGTCAAATGGATTCTCAGATATTTGAGAGGTACATCTAATAAACACTTATGTTTTGGGGGCTCTAATACTGATTTAACAGGTTATGTAGACTCAGATTTGGCAGGGGATATTGATACCAGGCGGAGTACTATAGGTTATGCCTTTACTGTAGGTGGAACATCAATGAGTTAGATTTCTAGGTTGCAAAAGGTGGTTGCTTTATCCACCACAGAAGCAGAATATGTCGCTGCAACAGAGGCAAGCAAGGAGATGATATGGATACAATCTTTCATGGAAGAATTGGGTAAACAACAGGCTAACAGTTCTTTGTATACAGACAGTCAGAGTGCCATACATCTTGCAAAGAATTCTGCCTTGCATTCAAAGACCAAACACATACAGTTGAGGTATCACTTTATTCGGTCGGTGTTGGATAATGGACAGTTAAGGCTGGAAAAGATACATACAGATAAAAATCCAGCGGATATGTTTACAAAGGCAGTGACAAGGGAGAAGCTGAGCTCCTCTTTAGCTTCGATTGGTCTTCTAGACTGAACGCAATAAAAATTGAACAGTAGAGTCCAGGGTGCTTATTTCTAGTGGGAGCTGCATGCACAGCGGTGTCGTCCAGGATCAGTCTCCAAGTGGGAGATTGTTTTGGTGTGGAGCCTGATCAGTCTCCAAGTGGGAGATTGTTGGTAGGTGGCGACTGATCAGGAAAGTACTGTACACTAGCCATGTATCCTCGCCGGGGTTTGGGGGCGGTAGCCCCCGAGAAATTTTTTTTTAGGGCCGACTTAAAAAATCCTATTTTTTATGACCGACATAAGAAAACCCTAATTTTTTGTAACTGACAAAAAGCCTTGATAAAAAGCGGCCAAGGGTTAGGGTTTGAGTATTGTATTGTAGCATTTGCAGCGGTATTGAGTTGCAGGGATTGTTGATTGTAATCGGTTTGATTTACTGGATAATAATATTGGACTCTCTGTTTGGTGGATGTAGCCCGAGTTTGGGTGAACCACGTTAAATCTTGTCTCTCGCTGTTATTAATTCTGTGTATTTCCATTTCTCTGTTTAATCTTTATTTGCATTTAATTGATATCTTCTGCCGGCTAACCCTAACACTTCTTGTGTGGTCTAGATTACAACTATATTTATCACATTATCTATTTCTGTATAATCCTGTAAGAATCTAAATTCATTAAAGAATACTAATTTATCTTTCAGAAAAAAAAGCTTCAGCATAAAATTCTTATTGCCCTATTATAATAGAAAGATTGCAGAACATGTAAACATTACTAATTTCAATCCTAAAATAGTTAAATCTTTTTTTTTTCCTAAAATCAAGAAATCTAATTAAAATCAAAGTTATCTAATAATAGAACAATTCTTTCATTCCATTTTAAATATCATTCTAATCTTATAGACATCAATATATCATAGGGAAGAAAATCCTCCTACTTGCAAAGAGACTAAAACATAGAGATATACTTTTTCTAAAATTAATTCTAAAAGGCTAAATTTTATTTAGTTTAAAACCTCACGTAAAGAGAGGAATTTCTATTATTTCATAAAAGAAAAAGGAAATAGAAGAGCTAAACGTTTTAAAAGGAAAAGAAAGAATAGAATACGCAGAAGAAATCTAATTTTGTAGTTTGAAATTGTTTCCTATCATATTACTCAGAAATCACTCATATTACTCAGAAATCACTTGTTCTAGATTTAGAAATATAAAAGGCTAAATGTAATTAAATTTGTAGGAGTGAGCAGGGGTTAAATTTAACAGTTGTATAGCTGTATTTAGGCATTTTTGCTGTAAAATACAATCGAAGATTTAAAAAGACTGTATCATATGAAAGGAGAGATTTTGGACAAATTGTCAAAATTTATATACGAGTATGATGATATATGTATTTGATTTTTATACGATTTACTTATACTAAGGCATGTCATAGTATTTGAAGGGCACTATTGAATAGATAACTGTCATTAAAAAATTGCTTGACAGGCAAGGTCGACTGTCAAATTTAAGCCCTGGGAGTGAGGTTCAAAAGATGATAAGACGTCCATTAACTCAGTCCAAGATTAAGCTTTAAATAGAGAGGGTAGACTATAAAATAAATCTGGCTACTCAAGGATATTAAATTTGACGATAAGGATAATAATAAAACAAAAAGATTTTAATGATAAATCAAGCAGAAGGAGGTCGATCTGGTGGAGTAATTCTTAAAGGATAAAATCTAGCAATGCAATATTTTGCAGAAGTATAAGTCTATATATATATAAGATATCCATGAGGTAGTTAAGAGGTTGACGAGATAGAGAAAACATCTTCAAGAAACTATAGGTCACAGTAAATATTAGATGAATATGTCTAACTCAGGATTGCTTTGCCAACATGGGTATTCTAGTTTTTAAAGGGAATTAATCAATTCAAAGAATATCTATATTGAATGCTAAAAAGGAAGTTATTTTCATTGTATTCCAAATCGACTTGATAGAGAAGTTGTCTTCCATATCGATATGATTAAAAGATTTAATGGTATTTGGCTATTACATGATTCTAACAGAAATTTGTTATATATAGTATTTTCTTTTAAAAAAAATAATCATAAGTGGAGAATACTCCTGTCTAAGCACTATTAAGGCGAAAAAACTAAGCATAGGCAATATCTAAGAGCTCCTATATAATGGGACAATGATTCAATCAAGAAAAGATTCATGAAGTTTAATATATATATCCAAAATGATATTTGACTCGATAAGATTTCTGCATAATGAGAAAGCATAAACAAGGCATTGTAGGCAAGGCACTGGAAAATGCATGCGAACTGTTTGATAGTATACCGAAAAGGATGGCGGCCTCATGGAATGCAATGATTGTAGGGCAATTTAATTTAAATTTGATAAGAAAAATAGTTGTATGTGCTTTAGAATATATGCGTACAAACATATAGTTATGCTTTGTGCAATATCCAAAATTTAAGACTCCTTTGCTTACAAAGCAAGAAGTCCTGGAACAAATTCTTTTTAGTCTTGCTCATGGAATTAGAATTAGTACTGAAATGGTGATGTACTGTGGACTCATGCATAATAGGAAAGGTAGACATCTTAAAAGTTTAGTTTGAACTTTTATTTCAAACTCGTAACTCGCCCATAAACCTAACAACGTTAGCTAGAAAATTTTACATTTGTGGCACATACGGGTAAACTATTATAAATAACTATTCTATAGCACCAGTTGCCACTATATGAAAGCTATTATGTTCAAAGGAAAACTGAACCAATATAACAGTTCCTGTCAATTCCAATGCCCTTATCCACAAACAGGTGAGCAGTTTATTTTTACATTTCTCAAGCAATAACAAAACACATTCTTAGAAGGTTTTTAGCATAACAAATAAGTCAAAACTAGACAAATTTCTTGTACAAAATCATTCTGATGGTAATGGAAATGTACCTAGCTTCAACTATATGGAATACTAGGTAGGGACTATTTTTTCTCCTACAACAACTCCAAACACTTCTGAACAACCAAACAATTCGCCACACTATTCATGCAATAATTCTACTGAAAGTAAAATATAGTAACCTGTTGCCTTCCTTTCCCCCCTAAATTTTCCATTCTTGTTTTGTAGTTAACCCCCAGATAAGTCATGTTGCTGTCCTCCTAATTTCTTCTTCTAGAGAGAGATGACGATTAAAAGAGAATACATGATCTAGAACAAAAATTCTTATTTAAGAGTTATTTGGAGCATCTCCTTCTAACGCACGCTCAAGAAGGGAAATAAATGTATTCCCATTTTTCCCTTATTTGAAAATTAAATAGCAAAAAGTAGTTAAAGCTATTTTCTAATTTTAACCTCCTCTACCAATTCAGGATTCCTCAAGGATATTTAGTCTTTATTATAGAAGCCAAGATTCCTCATAAAATTAAATGCATTAAAGATGAGAACCTCCACTTCACCCACTCAACCAAAATAGCCTCAAGAGAATCTTTCTTGAATATGAATAATTTAAAATGCATTTACTTCAAGTTTCTAATTTGCACTCATAAATCCAAAACATTCATTTCTAACTGAAGTAACTAATTTTAACTCTTCCAAATTAATAAAATCAAATGCAATATTTATCTTCCGTGAGAATTTTCTTTTGCATTGAAGTCATAATTGCCATTGAAATATGCTACAATAAAGTTTAGAGAGGTATCATACTTTAAAACTCTTCTACCCACCAAGGCATTACATAGGTATAATGGCTCTTGAAGACGTAAGATGCAGAAAGAACACATGCATACTGAAAGTGATGTGAGATATGATGATACCTGTACGCCATAAGTATTGCTCTCCCAATATGGAAGCTAGAGGTAGAATGTCCCTGCAAGGCGAAAGCTATACACACAAAAGTTTGTCTAGTCAACACATAAGAGAATCACACACTCCCTATTTCCATAATATGATAATCACACATGATTCAATATCCAATATAATCTCCAATCCTAGATTACCTAATTAATTGTTTGATCTATTTACAAAACATTCTTAACAATATCAATAATTCCATCATTACAATTAATAAGTAGGGTTTAGGTGTCCTTACACAATCCAACTTGCACATGGATTGACAAGTGCCCCGTTATGTGGCATAAACAAGTAGAGAAGTGTCCTATAAGGTGTCAAACTTCGGATCACTTGGAATGTGCAAACCAACAACCTTGTGTGACAAGTGTTGGATGACTAAAAAGTGCCTTGTGAGGTGAGATGGAAAGTCTTCCAACCTCAAAAGGTATGCACATGAGGTTTACCAAACAACTTTGTAACCTCTAACCTCTAAAAGGTTGCACATTCAGTTAGACAAGATGTTGTGTAACCTCATCAACCTAAGTACACTTAAGCTATAGTGAATAGATAAATTATTCACTCTTACAAAAATATCATCGACGTAGTCCTCTAGGATGTTGTGAATAAAATCATGAAAGATGAGGGTCATGGCCCATTGGTAAGTCACATCAGTGTTCTTTAAACCGAAAGACATGACCACCCAACAAAAATACCCCAAGGTGATGTAAAAACAACTTTGTACTAATCCTAGGGATTTATGATGATCTGGTTGTAACCAGCAAAGTCATCCATGAAAGAAAGTAAGGCATGGATGACAGTAGAATTTACTATCATTTCAATGTTTGGAAGGGGGAAATCATCCTTGAAGGATGTCTTATTGAGATCACGAAAGTGAATGCAAATTCGAATATGATTGTCAAGTTTTATGACAACTACAATATTCGACATCCAAGGTGAGTAGTCAATTGGGCAGATAAAGCTGGCTTGTAAAATCTTCTCTATCTCATCTTTGACCATTAACACTACCTTGGGATTCATCTTTCAGATCTTTTGCTTGACCCATTGGGCATTGAGATATAGCACGATATTGTGTGTCACAATCTGTGAGTCAATACTAGGCATGTCCTCATATGACTAGGTGAAGATTTTAGGGAATTTGTGTAGAAGAGTGGAGTGATCTTGTTGTTCTTCAAGATCTAAACTTCCGATTTGAATGACTTTCTTTATTGACCCAATCCATAAAGACATCGATAGTGTCTCCCACTAGGAGAGTGTTGCGGTTTGGGATATCAGGGGGATGAGTGGATTATTGAGGTGTGTCATGAGATGCTTGGATGTCATCTGATGAATTAAAGGTTTCTCCAAAGTATGCATGAGCATTTAAATAGTTGGGGAAACCTTGATCATGATGATATTTGGGCATGTGGTCATAGACACCGAAGAACTTAGCCAAAGCCTCATCCGTTGAGAAAGAGTCAAGAGAGATAGTGTTAGAACTAGAACTAGCTTCAATTATCCTAGGATAAACTAAAGAGAGAGAAGAAGTTGGAGAAGAAGAAGTTATCATGTTAACATTTAAAGAGGGATGACAAGAGGTGCAAGAGGGCTGGGAAGGATGGTATCCGAGGCCTTTGGAGTAATTGTTTGGAGTAGATTCCAAAGGCACCTTGATGCCTTGTTCTTTTTGGCCACATCCATTACCTCTGTACCCAATTCAAGACAAAATGTGAAAACCACGACCATAATGTGATTCTATTTCCATAAAAGGTGGTGGATCACCATTAGTGGCTAGTTGATGTTATATGTATAGTCACATGTATCTATTGAAGCAGAAGGAATAGAAGGTTCCAGTTTCTTAGAAGAAATAGGTTGTGAAGAAGAAGTAGAAGTTACTTTCAGAATATGAAGTTTAGATGATGTGACTTTATACTCTCCAACAAATGAAGGAGTAAAGTCCAACGAACCCCAATCATCACCTAGATATGTGTTTGGAGATGAATCACTTTTTTTATCTGCATTGTAATCAACAACGCAGGATTGCAAATCAACTCTTGTTGAAGATGGGATTAAGTTTTGCATTTTTTAGATATAGCAGGTTGATTCCTGGAATCCACATGTTGGAAAGATTCTAGATTTGGATCAGCCATCACTATATAAGCTTTGCTGTTATGAACAAATTTTATCGAACCATGCAAGGTAGACAGAATTGCGCCCATGACAGGAATCCACGGTCTACTAAGAAGAAGGTTGTAGGAAAAAGTGTTAGGCATAACATGTACAATAGTAGGTAGAACTACAGGGACCAATGCAATTGGTAATGTGATTGTGTCAAGTGTCTGTCTACCGACATTGTCAAAGCCACAGATAGAGAGAGTGTTAGGTGAAATATAAGACATATCTATATATCGAGCTTATGTAACAGGTCTATCCCACAAACATTGAGACCTGATCCATTGTCGATAAGTGTACATTTTAGTCCATAGTTATTGATGACTACAATGATTAAAAGAGGATCATTTTGTTGTTGAACCTCTATGGAAGGTAACTCATGCTTTGAAATACAATGTTTGAAGTAGTCATATGCATACAATCTAACTAGGCTGCTACATCATTCAGTTGGACAAAAGATGGAACTACTACCTTTTGTAGAGCCTCCTGGAGCATCTTGTGGTATGCAGGTGACATCAAAACCAATTCCTAGAGAGATATTTTTGCAGGAGTAGTACAAAGCTACTCTACTAAATCGTACTCTCTTCTAGTGTTCTAAGGAATGTGAGTAGCTGAAGGAAGAAGAGGTACAAAAACTAGAAGTGAAAAAGGAATAAAAGAAGATTGTTTACTTTGCTTGTTGAATCTAGTGTTGTATGTGTGAGCAACCCCATGAAAATGAGGTGGCTGCGACACATTTGAAGTAATTGATCTTGCAACATTGGTGAAGTAATTAGAAGGTTGAAGTGGGTATTGAGCACCTCAAACAATGATTACCGATTTAGATTGTTGTTCTCTCAGAACATAGATGAACCATGATTTTTGGTTTCATAGGTTTTTGTTGGGAATTGGAAATATAAATTATGTTTATCAATTTTTTGAAGAAAGATGTTTTAGGAATCGTAGCGAAAGATTCGACAGAGATGAAGTTGTCAAGAACTTCATCTACCATTCCAAAATCATCGCTTCTATATGATTCATCATAAAAACTAAAGGTTCAGAGAAAGAAATATGGCATAATCAAACATTTACTTATTTACAAACAATAAATGACAATACGTTATCAGAATTTATGAAGAGAAATGTGTCAGGTTCACCATAATGTTTAATAGAAAAAATTCTCTAACTAATCTACTCATAATAAAAACAATTCTCTATTGAAAATTAGGACACTAGCTGACGAAGATGTATATTTCACCTCTATCCAATCAGGAGGGTGAAATGGTTTGGGCTATGTCCCTTTGTTGCAATCGAGTGACAAGATAGATAACTAATTTAACTTGAACTACAAAAATACAGAGATATACAAAATATTTTAAAAAATGAAATACGGAAATGGAAAACTATAGTAATGTAGAACCTGGCACCAAAAGGTGGAGCCCACTGCTGTAGTTTGTATAACACAGTACAATACGGATCCCAATTCTTGATCCTCGTGCTTGTCTTTTTGGTTGTCTTTCAGGTTGTCAGACTTCTTGATAAGACCCACAAACACAAATATAGAGGAAAAGGGTTGGGCTGTATAGGGGCTTGCCTCGGTCAAACCCCTTTTGCTATTTCCACCTCAATGATAGCTAGATCAATAGATAGATTAAATAGTGTGTGTTCTAAATCTTAAGTGTGTCTAAGATTGTAGCAAACAACGACAAAGCAATAAATACAATAAACAATAATATAACAAAACCTACTCAACAATTTAGAGAAAGTTTGCACAACAATCTCTACATGTAAGAGATAAAATGGTAATATTAAATCAACCCACAAAGATGAACATGATACCAAATAGATCATGGGGACCGAAGAGAGAAGGTGAGGATCAATCAGAACTTTGTCACCTCACAGAAGGAGATGAAAGCCACTTAGTAGGTAGTGGTTCCAATCAAGATCCTTTGGAGTTCACCACACTTCGATAAAATAAATGTTGTGAGAGCTTGATAAAACTAATCAATGGTGCTAGTTCTCAAATCTTAATAGAGTTTTATCATGAAAGTAAATCAATATCAATTTGAGCAGAGCCTCACTACGGAAAAGGATCGATCCTTTGCAATGGCAAACTAACTTGTTTAAATAGATAATGCAAGGATGAAAAATCAAGGATAAGATTCATTTGGGTATGGATCTAAGGACTCATAAAATCATGATGAATCACGTAAGTGAAAAGACAACTTCTAAAAATGATCAAAGGACTGACAGAGGCTATCGAGACATCAGCGTGTGGCACATACATTCACACTTAGCGCTAGAGTCTTGGTAAATACAGTTCTTAAAAGGTCTAATTCCCTAGGGACAAAGCCAAGATTTAGGCACTTTTACAGTTTTTAGATATGATCAGCATAAAGGGTCAAAGCAGTGCAAGGCATCTCTTGTGGGTTGAGGGTAAGGCCAAGGCTAGAAATGATCCTAAAAACACACTAGGGCTTGGACACCAAAGTGAGTACCAAACATAGTGTGAAGTTATGGGTGAACAAAATTTATGATGTTACAGGTTCCTATTGAATAAGATCAAGGGAAATCTCAATCAATGAATGTGAAGGATCAACAAGTGTCTCTATAGTAGGAGGAGTGGAAGCCTTATCATCCTCATCATCCAAATGTGCAAGGTATTCCAAAGAAACAAACTCCTTTTTTGTATCATAGTCATATGGTATATTATCTGAATCATCAAGAGGTACAAGATAATCTGAAACAAGATCATTTGGGAAAGGCTATATATCAAAATCTCCATATATCTCCCAAATTTTGGTCTACATAGCATGAGGACATTCAACGTACGAATCTGAACACAAAGTGTCATCATCAACATGGTAACCAATCACTGCTAGAACATGATCTTTTTGGAATACCAAACAAACTACTTCCAATAAGTACCTGGTTGAGGAACAAGACCATATAGATTTGTTAAAAGATGAAGCCAACACAAGTGTTTCACAATACCATCTATCCATTGTTTATAGTTCCCCTTTTGCAAGTGTTATGATGAAAAAGAGTGATCTTGACTAAGAGATTAAACTAGGTCAAAACCCTCTTCCATAAACATTGGGGCATAGACACATATGCCCATGCTACATTAAATTTGGCCCATGGCCTTATTAGACCCTACAGATTGGAAGAGTGCCTATGCCTTGTGCACTTATTTTGACCTTGAAAGGACCTATAGAAGTATGGGCCACTGAAACACTTCATACTCCTCATTAAATTCAGGTACTTATGCATTGAAGGTTTGCACTATTCCAACTACCTATATTTGACTTTGGCTTGCAACATTAATTTTTGGGCACTATTATCCACCTGTGTCATCCTACAACAATGGCATGATTTTAGGCACCTAGGAAATCATGCCTTTTATGAAGCTTTTACAACACTTCAAAAGTGTTAACCTTTGAATTTACTTTTGGCACTTTTTGATTTTTGATTTTATTTCTGCCTGATTTTCTTTATCTATTTTTACCTTATCGGCCTCCTCACCAATCGGTGAACCACATGGTTTGAAAACTATCCACATTGTCCCTTTATCTTCTTCTATTGATGAAATTATCCCTTTCCTAACTATTCTACTTTTCTCGTTGTTGCTGCATTTTTTATCGGCAAATCATCCTATCGGCAAAATTGAGAAATTGCAAACTGATCAGCAAGTTTGCAATTTCACAAACTTGTCGGTCCACCGATTTCTCCCTTTCTCTTCTTCTTGATTACTTCTTTGCTTTATCTTTCTTTTGTTGGTGAATTTACCTTTTGGTGAACCACTTCCCTACCGACAACTTGTCTTTCTCGTTGCCTTTGTCAGAGTTTCTTCTGTCGAAAAAATCTCTCGGCGATGAACTATCGGATCCACAAACTTTGACTTTGCCGACCACATAGACAATTTTCTCTCTTTTGCTCCTTTTCTCTTTTATCGATGAAATTGGCTTTTGGTGAACCATCTCCCTTAGCTAATTTCTTTCTTTCTTTGTCAATGGGTTGTCTTGTTGGTGAATTGACCAACCGAAAAACCTCTCAGTCAGTGAACTTTTTAGTTCGTGAACTAATAAGTTTGCCGACGAGCACTTAACCCTTTTTCATTTGTCCTTTCTTCTACTTTAGTTAGCACCTTCTTCTTGAAACTTCCTCCTTTGTCGATGATTTCTTTCATCGGTGAACTCATCAGTTGATGAACCAGCAAGTTCGTGAACCAAACATTTCACTGATAGAACACTATCTTTTTCTCCATTCTTTGCCTTAGAGAATTTCGTCTTCCCACTTTATCGGTGATTTCATTGATCGGTGAACCTGTCGATCGGCAAAATTTTTAGTTCACGAACAACCAAGTTTTTCGATAAGGCAAAAAGACCAAGGTAACATAGAAATTTTTGGGATTTTTAAAGGGGGACTTCTTCCATTTAGGCTTTCTCAGATCAGATATTTTTGATGGAAGAAGTACAAGATTTAAGGGGATCTTTCGGCTATTTTGGCCTGGGCTAAAATAGGACAACATTTTGGAAACTATGTAAGGGTGTTTGCCTGCTAAACATAAGGATCCAGTGGTCTTATCAATCCATTGGGCATAGAGTCAAAAAGGGCAGCGACAACACTCAAACAAGGGGGCTAGACCAACATAACTAAACATGCCTCCACAAAACACACCGAAAAACAAGGCAAACAAACTCCTAGTGAAGATGCTACCTATGCAAGAGAACTTGGAGGAAAGGAAAACTAGAATAGAAACCTATCCTAAACCTAAACTAACTAACCAAAAAACTCACTTAAACAAAGCCATTAACTTGTTCTTGAAAGTAGCTGACTTTTCTTACCAATTTACAATGCTTTCCCAACTTATGGATAGCTAACAAGATGTGGAAAAAGAGTGGGCATGCAACAAATTGATGAAATGCCACTTTGAGGGTAAAATAAAATTCACGTACCCACATGAACTGATTGTTGATGCAGTTGTTGCGAGGTGAGTAGGTGGGTTGATTCTTCTCATCTTGATGCTCAACTTCATGCTCAGGAGTGTTGGTTCTTCTAGATGATTGCCTAATTATCTCTATAAAGTAGCCATATTTAATGCTCAAGACTCAGATCAGTGGCCAACAAACAAGAGTCAATGAATTGATCTCCTTTGCACTTTAGGCTCTGCTAGACCTAGGGGGTATTCCCTTTTACAACAATATCAACTGATCAAACCCTAATCACTACAGGATATTGCAAAAGTAGAAATGTTCTCATATATATATGCACCAAGACTGTGAGATTAATTCAAAACTAGCTAAGTCTTTGGAAGTTATCTCATTGCTGGCTTTGAGAACATATATCAAAACAACCTAAACGAATACAAAACAAAACAAAATAATTCAAATGATTTATCTTTTAGGGTTTAGTTCTGGATCTTGGACAAAATGAAAGACCGATGCCTATCTAGGGTACATAGTCAAATTATTTCCTACAAGTGCCTATTTTTGACATATAAACTTCAAATACAGAGGACTGACCTATATCACTGCCTTACAATGACAAATCCAAAAAAGAGTATTTCACACATTTCTTCTTAGTAATCCCTAATGAAATACATAACTCCCTATATCTTATTCAAAGCATTTTAATCCATTACTTGAATAGAAGCAACAAATAAGATATGCAATACAAAAAATGTGCATAGATAAACTCAGATACCCTTGATTCCTTTATTTATAAGAGAAATGCATTCATACAAGGAGACAAATGTGAGAAACACATGCTAGATGTATTTTTCATATGATTCATTCTAAATTGAAAAATGTCTTACAGAGATTTTTCACTAGCAAAAATGTCTATCTGCAACCCAAAATATTTAATTTCAGAGTATATCCACCCAAGAATGACATTCTAGAATCCTTTTACAATGATAGAACAAGTTCTTATATGGAAGACAAGAAACTTGTCAGCATAGGACCTAACTCAACATAGTTAGTTACAATCTTGTCCTTTACATTAAATGAATTGAGACATAGGAACATGCGCTCAGTTTACAACAAAGTATGCCCCCTAAAAATAGCTCTTTGTAGTAGTTGTAACCGTTGAGAAGACCAAACCTAATGTTGATAAAAAACCTTTTGAAATTGCCTTTACCAAAATTAGACTTCCAACCGCCTTGAATTCCAATCCTATGTTTTAATAATTATATTTCTTGGTCCATGCAACACACATCTTCTCTATAGGCCATTGGAATGGGATCACTTTAGCTATTTTGTCATTATTGGTAGTATACTTGGCATCCAAGATTGCCCTTGTTTCTTTTCTGAAACTGTCAAGATTCACCTCTAAAGAAAATAACTCATCTAGTCTGCTATTCAATTAATCTATACTGAACACATCATTAGCACATATGGCATATGAGAGATCAGGGACTAATGTTTTGAACTGCTCCTTCTATTGATCAAGAGGCTTTACCTGTTTACTATCATCCAGAATCTCTAGCATAATCTTCTTGTCAATATGCTCCAGCAAATGCAACTTATCTCCAACATAATTGTCAAACCTTAACATGTATGCAACAATTTCTTCCAACATTATAATCATGTCATATGTTGGTGCAATCTCAGAGGGAGATACAGGGTCAAATCGGGTACATTTGTGAATTTGCCTTATTGTTGCAGTCTTGGGAAACCATTTATCATCTATCCCTTTCAGATTGTCTTTGTCTTGTACATGCTTATCAAAAGTTGTTCTCAAATCTGAATAGGCTTTCCATGCAACATCAACCTTATTTACTACCTTGGCAATTCTGTGATTAATCAAATTATTAACAAGCTTGCCAGTTATTTCAATCTTATTTTGTGTAGCCCCTTTCAATTGATCTTTGAGCTCCTTTATTTCTGAAAGAAAAGACTCCCTATCTGATGGAAAAGGTTTTGTAGAATTGGAAGGAGTGGAAATGATTGGAACAAGACCTCCAAGCTGAAGAGACTTATAATGATTCAACTCTGCCACCGTCTGTGTATATTTCTCATTCAACTGGTCATGTTCCTTCTAAAATTTCATAGTGGTAGCTTCAGTGAATAGAGCTGTGTGCACACTCAGGGAAGTAGCTTGAGGGGTAAGTGTGTTTGATAACCTCTTGACAATAACATTCCCTGTCAAGTCATGAACACTATCTACTACTTTAGGTTTTTTTGTATTTGGAGTCATTGCCCATATTGCCAAAGTTTCAAACTTAGGGTTAAACCCTGAGCTAAAGAAAGCCTGGTTAGCTTGCTCTTCTATAGCAAATACCTCTTCATCCTGTCTCCTTATAGTGTCCAGGACAAGTGCAGTGGCTATATCCCAATGTGGTAGCAACAACAAACCACTACTATCAACCATTTGTCTTCCCTCTTCATAAGTGATTTGACCAATATCCCAACTCACCTCATGCAACACATTTTGAGTGATTTCCTCATATTGGTCAGGGTGTGCATTTTTTTGCCTCCTTAACCCTTTTTTGAAACTCTACACTCCTCAATCTCAACAAAAACCCCTTAAACTCTTGGGATTTAACAAATTCATCATCAGACAAGAATTGTGTACAAGCTAATGCTTATATGTCATTTGTTTCATCTTTCCCTTGTCTAAGACTTACATCCATTCTATTCTCAGGTGGAGGATTCACCACAAATCTTACAAGTGAGTCCATGGGTTGGTTTACTTCTTCTTCTTCTCCTCCTGGTGTACTTTCTGCAGTACCCTCTAAATTGACCATCTCAATCTCTGTATCCCCACATTCAGAACCAATCATTTTCCTCTTCTTAGAAGAAGATGGTAGAGGAACATCAACATTTTGAGATTGCTCAGGGGTAGTGGACTCACATTGTATTCTAACATAGTGTGGATATGGAACATCCTTATCATATGGAGGCCTCTCTTCTACTAGAGGAGCTTTCCCAATCAATGTCTCATCATGAACCAATATCATAAGTATCTTGATAATAGGGTCCTTCTCTTCTGCAAAAGCACTAGGTTAATTTGCATGCATCCTGCTCTTTTGGTCCTCTACCTCCTTAACCCTTTCCCATCTACTTGTCTTATCCTTTACTTCCTCCATAAAAAACAATTTTCAAATATATCTTCCTCAAACAGGAGCTTGTGTGCAAATGCAAGTCTCTTGATATTCAGCCCGATCTTGTTGATAAATCTCTCTGGATTAGACACTCTTGAGGGATCTTTCCCCATCTTGTATGACTGTAAGATTGGGTAGATCTGATCTAGATCCTCCTTATTTGTTGCCCAAAAATCACCAAACTTTGTAGAGGTGGGGAAGAAAGACCCTTTCTTTTGTTCCCTCAAGTGAGTCTTGTTTGACTCATTCAGTTGCCACATTACCTCTAGGAAAGCAAGTCTCTTTGGGACATACTTTGGTAACACATGAGGGCTCAATGTACATCCATATACCCTGATAGCAGTAGTGTGGGTGTGTAGAAACTAGTCACCCCAATTATGCTAGATTTTCATCTTAGGGGTCTTATCTATTAGCCTCAAGAAATCCATAATTGCTCTTGGTATTCTGTCCTATAAAGGCTCAATGTAATTCAAAAGTCTTTTAATAAAATGCTCCTCAAAATCACATAATTGGTAGTATTACAATGCTTATCCATCATATGAGTCCAACATTGAATAGGAAGGGAATTGCCTTCATTATCTACCTAACTGACCTGCAAGGCATCATGCCACAAACCCTTCCCTACATATAAAAACATATGACACATTAGGGAGTACCACCTGAATTCCATCTTAAACTCCATCTTGTCTTCATTATTCCTAATGGCCATTAACTACTCATTCATTTTATTTGCATTATACGAGGCATAATCATATTCAGTATTCACCATTTGATCTTGAATATATGCTGCCATAAGCATAAGAGCAACATGCATGTTCCCCTTTGCATCCTACCCCAAGACCTGACACAATGAATGATAGGTCTTAATGAAATAGTCATAAAAATAGTCAATTGCTAGAGGTTCCTTCTCATTAGGAGAGATCTTGATGGGCCTGTTGTCTATTCCTCTCACCCTGTGATTTGGAAGCAATACAATTCTGTAACTACTTTTATTTTTTACTTATTTATCATTGAAGGCCTCAAAATCTATGCCCTTACTGGCTATAGGGTTCAATCCAAAGACTTTAGAAATGTACTCCTTTGTTATGCCGATCATTCCCACATTATTTCCTGCCAATACCATTTTCCTCTGTGGGTCATATCTCCTAGCTACAGCCTTAACAAAATCAACATCAATGAACACATTTGGCACCAGAAGCTTCTTCAAATATAAGGTTCGTGCATGTGAAAGGGGAGCCCTAGAACATCTCTTCCTATACCAATGATCAAATTACACACACCCTCTTACAGGATTTTTTGTATCTCTGCAACCCTGGGCATTGTCTAATAATCTATCATTTACCCCTCCTGGGCCACAAACATTGAAAGGTCTTCTCAATGACCTAGGCAATTGTATTATTAAATCCTCATTTAATGTTCTTTTTGATGTGGATGACTGACCCTTTGATCACCTCATTTTTTGAATTACAGGTTTTTAGGGCTTCTATGAAACTAGGGGTTATAACAATTGCCTGATTCTATTACCCTTTTCTTTTATGCGAGCAGGAAAACACTTAAAAACACCCAACATAATCAATTGTCCTAATTAAAACTCAAAAATTTTACCAACCTGGATGTCTGCCTGTAAACCCTAATTTTCCCCAGAGAAATGTCGAGAGCTCGAGTTGCTAAGAAATTCTTTTCACAACATGGAATGATCATCATTACAATTCCAACATACTATTTATTTGCATCGGGCAACCATGCAATTGATTAGTACTAGTCATTTCCACCATTACTCCTTGTTCACTTGAACAGTGCCTATAATAGTCAAATTCAAAATTTTGAGTATTAGTTGTTGATGTGAGGCTTGTCGCTATAAGATCAGTGGCTCAGAATAGTCTGGGAGATTTGAAAATCCACCTTGCACGTTGAAAAATCATCAACTAATTATCTTCAGCCATGCAGGACAACTTTCCATATCAACCCTTAGGATTTGCCACATGTCAATGTTTCACAGCCCTGGGCTCCCCATCGGGTCCCAATTTTCTGACGCTACAAGCTCATGCTATTTGTCCATGTGGAACATACTATCTTTCAAGCTTTGTATGTATTTGATTGAATAGGTACATGTGGCAAAAAATTGCAACATCACAGAGATGACTTAGTTCTAACATCCTATCATCCGCAGTAGTGCGCAACCAACCAAAACACACACAACTGGACCTCCCTTACTGTTGGCTTTAGCAAGACTGTGGGCCCATTGGACAAATAACATTATTATGTAGTAGTAGAGCCCTAACAAGGTACACATTTCAAAAGCTCACAAGCTGATGCTAAGCCGCCATGAGTCACTATCACATTTGACTCTAGCACTATAGACCTATAGACTAATATTTCCATTGTTTGACGGGTAACAACAATCGATAGCCTAAGACAGAGGGGTCAGTAAAGCACGACATATAAAGGCTTAAGTTGTAACTTAAACGATTGAAAACTGGGGCCAAAAGGTCAACACTAAAATATAACACAGAACATTTAGGTGATCAGATGACCTAGGTTTTTTATCCTAGGGCACAAACATATAGTCTGTGAAGCACAATAACCCTAAAATCTAAGGGAAATCCAGGGAATTTGACCCAAAACCCTAAAATTTCATCACATACCACCAAGAAGTGAGCATGACAAGTGTTGACTCTTCATGGTCTGCCCCTAGTTGGGCTAGATGTCAGATAGGACATCCCCTTGAAATGACATGCAAATCAACAAAGTTGATCTTGTGCCTTTGTTTTGATTCTTCATCATTCTGTTACTGATCTGAATTCTTTGGCCCTTGTGGTTCAACTAGAAATATGGTTGCCTCCACCTTGGGCTCATGATTTTCTAAGTTAGGTTCAGAAAATGAGCCCTACACATGCTCGATGGTGCAATCTCCTTCACCAAGAAGTTGATATCCCTACTAGATAATCAAGAACAAATCTTTAATTTGTTCCTACCCATGTTCAATCCCACATCATTATCTTCTATAAAAAATGGGAGCTCCTCAAATAGGTCTGCATCGTCAACCTCTGCATTTCCCAATATAGAGCTACCTATTTGCTCCTCTTCATGGGTTGAAACCTCATTATCATTTTTGGCCTCAACCTGTAACAATTTGCCATCATTTTCAATACCCTCATGTTGTGATTCCTTTCCTTCAGATACTTCTTCCCTCAAAACATGATTGCCCTCATGCTCTAGCCAATTCAAAACACAAATTCAACCTACATTTGCCTTTGTCATCCCATAGGTTGTTGATTAGGTCCAATCTATTGTTTTAGAACTGATGACAAATTTTGGACCATTGAGGCTTGATTAAATGCTCCATTTGGGCCTATGTTTTGCTTATGAGACTAATTGCATATTTGATGCCACTCATAACCCTGAGCTAGGCTATTATGAATTAGAACAAGTACTCCCGATGTACTTGCAACAACTGAGTTCATGGAGTTCAAGGGCCTAACATAGCTAAGTTGATTTTGTCTTTGACTGCTCCCCTCACAAGGTTGCCCGCTAGGCTGATAGGGCTGATTGGAAGCTCAGTATGGCCCATTAGCTGTAGGAATTGGTGCCATAATTGGCTAGATGACTAGGGCTTATGGGAATAATGGCATTGGAGGCCTAGGAGACAATCTATCCAGCCAAATTCAAACAATTCTCTGTCCTAATAGCTACCTCATAGGCATTAGGTAGTGCATCCCCTCCTAGAGATTGAATCATGACAATGATATCACTATTTAGGGATCTCAAATAATATAAGAAGACAACATTAGGGGAAGGTCTTACTAATGGTGGGATTCTGTACCAAGTCTTTTGAAACTTGAAATTAAAATCCACCATGAATTCATAAGGAGCCCTTTTAATAGTGGCCAATTGATCCATCAGGGACAAATGATCACCATTATCTTCAAAACACTGACATAGCTTATCTCCTAACTCATCCCATTCATGAATAGAATTTGTAGGTAACCCCCTGTACCACTGGAGAGCTTTTCCTTTCAAGGAAGAAGCAAGGAGTCTTACCACGACATTATTTTGGGTAACATTGTAAACAGAGCATACATTAGTAATGTCTTGGATGTGCTCGGTAGCGGTAGTAGAATTTTCACCAGTGAAAAAGGAAATAGCCTTTAGAGCTGAAATTGGGATGTCATCATGTTATGCAAGGTCAAGAGGGTTTCCACCATTGAAGGCCACAAAGGTTCTGTTTCTTGATAGAGCCATGACAGTGGTGTGAACATTATGATGGGTATATGGAAGCCTATTCTTGTTGGAGGGAAAAGGCCATAACTTCCATAATGGCTTGACATACTAGAGCATTGAAAAGTAGAGATGCATCAAAATATTCTTTGAAAATAAGGGTAACGGGTCTTCTTTGAAGACTATGAACACACCAAAAGAGAGTCACCAAGTGATTTGAGAACCTTGGGGGTTGAAAAAGATCAAGAGTATCACCAAACTCTGACCTTTGATGAAGCTTTAAGCATTTGGGTTGTTTTCACCAGCAGATTTCATCAACAGAGTCACCATAGTGCTTGTTGAATGCATTCATAACCACAAATGAACTAAGAACATCACCAAATCTTATCAGTTCAACTCTTACTCTGAGTAGAGGGTCCCACCAGGCCTGCCAGAAACTATTATCAAGTAGAATTGCACCCTGCTTGAACCCTGTTCAAGCATTCCAATGACACAATGGGATTGATCTCAAGGTGTGGGACCTTGCAGATGAGATCAAACCTCTAGAGAAGGCTAGTTCCTCATTCTAAACATAAGTGTTGACCTTTGAATTTAATTTTGGTGCCTTTTGATTTTTGATTTTATTTTTTCTTGATTTTCTTTATCTATTTTTACCTTATCGACCCCCTTGTAATCGACAAACCACCTGGCTCACAAACTATCCACATTGTCCCCTTGTCTTTTTCTATCAGGGAAATTCTCCCTTGTCAAACTATTCTACTTTGCTCTTTGTTACTACCTTTTCTGTCAACAAATCGCCCTATCGGTGAACTTGAGAAATTACAAACTAATCAGCGAGTTTACAATTTAACGAACTCATCGGTCTACTGATTTCTCCCTTTCTCTTCTTCTTGCTTACTTCTTTGCTTTATCTTTCCTTTGTTAGTGAATTTACCTTTTGGCGAACCACTTCCTTGCTGACGACTTGTCTTTCTCTTTGCCTTTATTAGAGTTTCCTCTGTTAGAAAAATCTCTTGGCGGTAAACTATCAGATCCATGAACTTTGACTTCACTAACCACATAGTTGATTTTCTCTCTTTTTCTCCTTTTCTCTTTTATCGAAGAAATCACCTTTTTTTGAACCGTCTCCCTTAGCTGATTTCTTTCTTTCTTTGCTAGCTAGTCACCATGGCGGTGAATTGTCTAACCGATGAACCTCTTAGTTAGCAAAATTTTTAGTTTGCAAACTAGTAAGTTCACTGACAAGCACTTAGTGTGATGCCCCGTCATGCAACCCTAGAGAGTTAGGCTAACAAGAACAAAAAAAATATAGAAATAATTTTTTATTTTTTTGAAAGCAAGAAATTGCAATAACAATAGCTAAAGATATCATTAAAGACAACATAAACAAAAATGCACTTCTAACTTCTCTAGGGAAACATAACAGCATCAATGGATCGTAAAAGTCTTAACAACACAAGTGATAAACATCATACTACTACTACAGAAAAGAACAACTTTTTCATTTGCAAGATAGTTAATTTACAAAGTTACAATACGAGATTACAAGACCAATCATGTCAGTTTACAAATGAATACATAAGAAAGCATACCACAACTCCGAGAGTGGAAAGCAATCTGGAACTGGAACACCTGCACTGGACTCGAACTGAATCTCCAAGTAAACCAATGGATAGCTCTGCCACCCAACCATGTGGAACCCTAAGGTCCACCCCTCCAAGCTAGGAGATAACAACGAGGATTCCACTAAACCAAAGAACACAACAACATGCACTCAAACGAATACAGACTAGACACAACCAACCATCAAAACATGACTACAAAAAATAAGGTAACACTCCAGAGGCAACAAAGGGACATAACGAGGGAAGTAGCTAAGCTGCAGTGAGGAGAGTGTCATCACATGGTCCTAGTCATGGGTTATCTATGGTTATCTTGGTGACCCCTCACTGGCACCGGCCCCATAGGGTGACACATGTGGAGCCGACACCTCCTCTCATGTGGACGAGGAGGTCGAACTTGCCAACTAGGCCTTCTCATCCCATCCTTAGTCTATGAGAGCACTCAAGATGTGGGAGAGGCAACATGCTTATCTTTGTTATATGAAATACTACTCGACCCACCTAGATATATTTTTAGGTTATCACTTGATTACAACTTCCATGGGGTTATCCAGGCAGCCACTTTGGGCACCAGCCCCACCATGGAAGCCACTCTCCTTCCTACACTAGAAACCCTTAACCAAAATTTGAAACAAATGACATGCATGAGCGAGGGACTACAAGACATCTAACTTTTCAAAACCCATCATGTTACATAAGCAGTTATAAAGTTCCATATCCACAAGTCTTTTTCGCATCTAGAACAAACTTGAATCATTAATCTCATTCCATTGTCATGCCACAATTTTGAACCAAGGACTAAGAAGCCACACCTTTGGAGTTAGGTAGGTTGAATACAAAACCAATATTAAAGTAGCCATTATCTGACAAGGACAATGGTTACGCATCTTGACACCAAGGTAGTTATGACATCTCTCAAGATTCCCACTTCACCGTTAACTGAATCATAGACATAAACTCAACTCCAAAATAGACACAATGATCCAATACAGGCATATAGATACGACAAGGAGGGTAATCAAGCATAAGAGATTCAATGTATTCCTAATTTAATCATGAAATCACTATGAAATTTTAACTTCATTTCAAATAAAATTCAAGTTTATGGAATTAATAATCTCTACAACTCCAAAAATAAATTCCTAACTAATTTCCTAACCACTATATTCTTCTAATAAAACAAACCATAATATATTTGCGAAGCAAGAATTTCCAACTAAGATCCACAGGTTACACATCCTAATAAGAACAACTACAAATGTATAAATATTCTCGCTATGATAATAAACTTTTCGTCAACCATCTCACTATTAAATTTCTAATAAAACACTATCAATACAATATATTTCCTTACAAATATAGATTACCATCGACATACTACTAACTACAATTCTTTATAAAAACATCTGCAAATTACAAAAATATATTTCTTTTCCCATAACCTAATTTACTATCTAACATTTTAAAATTTCAAATTAAAACATTATATCCTTATATAATTTCCTATAAGCATCGATTCCCAACTAACCTTTTACCAAATATCATTTCGAACCAAACACTATAAGCATATATATGTATTTATTCCTAACATTTACCACTTACAATTTCAAAACAAAATATATGTATTTCCTTATGAGCATGAATCACCAACTATCAATTACCACCTAAATTTTCTAATATAAACAATTATAAGTAACTGTATTTTCTTACAAGCATCTATTATCATCTAACATTTAAACAACACAAATTTCAAATCAAACATCATAAAAATATACGTATTTCCCATAAACATGAGTTTTCTCATCGCTACCCACTGTCTACACTACTTAACAAACAACTACACATTACCTTTATTTGGCTATAAGTTTCAACTTCCCCACTTTGCATTATACGACTCCAAACAATACTAATATTTTGCTAAAAGTTTCGGCTTTCCCATTTACCATACTACGATTACCATTTTCTATTAGAACAAACATATTTCTCAATACTACGTTCGAACTACAGTCAACCAACTTACGACTACAATTCCAATTACTAGTACATATTCTACACAATGAACATCGACCTTCTAAGGAATATATTATAGTTAATACCAAACTCAACTTGGAGCGAAATAGGCAAGGAAACTGTCAACTAAATTTCAGGGTTGACACACACTACAGATAAACGCGAGCCAAACAACAGTCAGTGGGAGTCAAGATAGAAGTTTCCCAAACGGCACCCAAAACATTATATTTCACAAAAATCACACAAGCTACAATCTGAGAGAGGAATCTCATGAGTCTGCAACCTCGACATTACATGGGGAGACAACTCAAGTAGCAATGACATAGAGGAGATCCCAACACAAGGAGTAGTCGGCTAGAGAGAGGGATATGAGTAAAATGATCACAGAGGATACGATACCACATCACGCCATTCTACTACCAGATTGAATGATGTGAGGTAGGACAAAGACCAGGTAAAAACAACGTTCCAACCCTAAGCTGTTGTTGGGACAACAATAGGCAGAGAGCTAACTAAATACAAAGAAATGTTACAAGGGCTTGTGGAGATAGCGACTGGCAAAAGGTATGATCATGTAGTTTGAGAGAGCTCCCAATCCTCCCTATGGCGTTCGGTCTAATGGGTGGGAAAAGTTTGAAATAGGAACTTTGACAGAGAAGGAGGAGGATTGTAAGAGAAGATCAACCCACGGTTTCAGGCAGGGACAAGCATACAACAATCACCCTTATAAAAAAAATAACTAAGGTAAAAAAAATCACAAACAACATTACAATTGGTTGCTGTCGATATTAGAAACAAAGCAAGTGAGTTTTGATGCACATCCCATCCAGATGGGTAAAGCAAGGAGAGACCGATCTATGGCATAAAGATTTAAAATGGGGCATTAATTTCTTTTGATTGAGATCACTTGGAAGGGTTACAGTTGATTGGGGTCAAGATTTCAAGGAGGGTTATGACAAAACTTAATCAGAGGAATAACATCTTGGAAGAATCTATAGAGGTTGAAACAACATTTGATCACACAGGGCACAAGAAGACACAAGCTACAAAGATATTTAAATTCCAAGTTACAGGACATGCAAATTTGACACACAGAATATGCTGCATCAAGTTTTAAAGTACAAGCTACATAATTGCAAATTTTCACAGAGAGAAACAAAACCACATACCCGAATTTTAGTCCCACTTCAAATTTTCTCCAATTCCTGCAACAAAATTCTTTGTTTTTCTCCCCAATTTTTGAATTCTCTTTCCAACCCTCTCTCAGAACAAAATCCCCCAATTAAATGGCTCAACCCATAAATTATCACGGACATGCATCCATTACCCAGAATCCCACTACTCAGACAAATTTTAAATTCTTACTTTTTATAAAGATTCCCAAATCTAGAATCATATCCGACAACCAACAACCATTAATTTATAACCAATATTATTCTTTAATTAACTAGATACTAATAACCCGAAACCACAACTTATGACACAAATACTCATGGATAAACAGATAATTAATTCTAGTCTATTTTAAAATTTTACTAAGGTGTTATTCTAAGTTCAAGGCTAAACCAAATATTATCCAATAAGAACATAATAGAAGCATTATTATTTTAATAATAAATCATTAAAGTATTAACAAACTACACATAAGCATAATTACACACAACTCGACGATACTCCACAACACAAGATTACCAACAAGAGGGCAAGGAACAAGCATCACAAAACGACACGAGACCACAACAACAGACAAGGACCGACCTAGTGGATTAAACATCGTGTTATCTCCCATCACTGATATCCATTGGTATAAGAGCCTGCTCAAACCTACTATATCAGGTGGAGTCGAGGCTTGGTACCTGCAGCATACATCCGAACAATTGATTGTATATGATCAAATACATATATGTCAACACACAGAGAGTCAGAGAATCACAACATAGTAGGGTGCTCAAAATGAGTAGTACTACACCGTCCTTGCTCTTGAACAAGATTATAACCACTGCATTTGCATTGAGATATCAACAGATCAAATAAAACATGCTAGTATTAATCCATTACTAATCATGTCCAACTCATCATAACTGAAGTAATAATAATGTCATCATAAACTCATAACACATGTCTAACTATATTAGTCGAACATAGTCCATCCAGATCCAAATAAGCATAAACCATAACCTACTAATCAAATGTCTCAGAATTGTATAAATGCAATGAAAGACTAGCAATTATCTCAGAATTGACAGAGATAAATATGAAACTAACAACTATCACAAGCCAAAATGTGAGGGGCATTACACTTAGTCTTTCTTCATTTGTCCTTTCTTCTACTTTAGTCAATGCCTTCTTCTTGAAACTTCCTCCTTTGTCAGTGATTTCTTTCATTCGCGAACTAGCTAGTCAGTGAACCAGCAAGTTCACGAACTGAACATTTCACTAATAGAACACTGCTTTTTCCTTTGTTCTTTTTCCTTAGAGAATTCTACCTTCCCACTTTATCTGTGATTTTTTCGATCAGCGAACTTGCCAATCGACGAACCTGTCGATCGGTGAAATTGCCGATCAGTGTAATTTTTAGTTCATGAACAACCAGGTTTGTTGATAAGGAAAAAAGACCAAGGCAAAATAATTAGAAATTTTTGGGATTTTTAAAGGACTTCTTCCATTTAGGCTTTCTTAGATCAGATATTTTTTATGGAAGAAGTGCAGGATTTAAGGGGATCTTTGGGTTATTTTGTCCTGGGCTAAACTAGGACAAGACTACCCAAGAAGGAGAGTTAAACTATAGGGGTTCTACCCTTTTGTTGTATAGGCAAGAGTCAACCAAATCCAACCAAGATCAAGCAAGCAAATCTAAGGAAAATGACCAAAACCTAGATGACAAAGATTAGATAAAAACTAACTGTTGGAAATAGATATTGGAAAACCAAAAGCACAACAAAGATCAAGGTGCATATCAGAACCTGGATCTGGAAGCAAAAACACCAAAGACCAGGGCACTTGGGCACCTTAGACCCTAATTAGGGTTTAGCAGTATCTTAGGATATCTCTAGAGCTGTACCTGTAAGCTCTAACTTCTTCCTAGAAATTATCTTCAGAAACCTGCGTCTCTGACTTGCACACAAGGAAAGAGGAAAAGGTTGTGTTGTGTATAAGGGCTTGCCTTAGTCAAACCCTGTGTTGGTGTTTCCACCTCCATTACAATGATGATTAGATCCAAGAGTGTGTGCCCTAGGAGGCCAGAGGCTAGATCTGCAATATATGAAATAAATATGAATGAAAATGATGATGATTACCACAAGAGGTAAAACCCTAGTTGATGAAGATAACTCAAGATCATACACCAACAAGGATAGTGATGGAGAAGGCATGAAACTTCCTTCAAGACCTACAAATAAAATTTAATAACATCCACAATTAGATATCACTTCCAAGCATGAAGAATACTTTGTCATAGAACACAAAAGCATAAGGTAATTCCTTCTCATAATAAGCTATAGTTATCATGTAGGTGTAAAATGAATTATAAAACTCTCTTATATATGCATTCTTGCTCACAAATGATGAATAAAACCAAATGGGGCTGACATATACAAACTAGGGAGGTGTTCTAAGCCAACACCATAAGAGAGGGTCTAAAGATCCCAACTAGAGTGTCAAACTCTGGGGAGTGTCAAATGTTGTGGGCTTAGTCTAGTCCTAAGTTTATTCTATCGGGTTTATTCATCAGGATTGAGATTTTATCGTTTTGGTAAACTGGGTTTATTCATCAGGTCTAGGCAGTTTACAAAGGTAACATTTTAGGTCCAACTAGGTGCTAAGCTTAGTGTAAAATGCTAGTGTACACATTTTACAATGTAACATTTAGCCCCCACTTTAGCATGGGTATGAACTTATGTTCAAACTCACTTTAAATGATGGAGAAGACAAATTTCAAACACACAAACATAGAAGCTCAAAGAATTCTGCCAAGTTGTGGATTGCAGTAGCCCCCAAGCTTAGGATTCTAAGGTTCCAAACATGTAATAAAAAATATTTTCAAACATGCAAGACATTACAACATAACTAACACATACATAGAGTACTAAAAGCATACATAAGAATACACACGAAAGACACACAATACACAAATGTAATACATGTCATACACAATGCATACACGCTTGACACAAAGCATACACATAAGGCACAAAGTATACACATAAGACACAATGAATACATATAAAACACATGGAAAACATTACGAAGACACACAAAACACAAGTTCAAACATAATGCATAAAACAAGCAAATAAACAAACATGAGAACTCACATAGGAACAAACACACAAGACACATGACTCTGACGCTAGCTTGCTCTATTGCTAGGGGTCATGTGGAAAGAAGTGCTACCATGGATCACACACTAGTAAGGACTTCCAAATTACTAGGTGAACATGACAAGTCACATGAAGTGCACGGGCTGGCCAACTTCGTTGCACTAGGTGGCTCATGGACCAAAAGGAAACATCATGGGCTAGTGAGGACTACCAAATCACTAGGTGAGTTCCATGCCAACAACAAATATGTAATCAAAGAGAGAGAGAGAGCATAGCATGATGTATGCCCCTCGCTTAAAGTGCTTGCCAACTCCTATCAGGGAGAAATTTCTTTAAGGTAGAACAAATCACAAGACAGACACAAGAGATTTTTAGAAGCACATGCCCATAATATATGTGTTCCCAAAAAAACTACATTGCACAAAGGGGTTCCCCCACAAAAGGAAAACTGAGGCGATGCTATAGGCATGATACACAATGGCTTCTGTAGTCATGGAATGATGCCGAGCATAGCAACAAGGTTCCACATAAATCAAAACATACAAATAAGCAATAAATTCTACTAAGTAATAACACAAAGGGATCTACCTAACTGGTGTCAGTATATGAATGGTTGTACAAATAGGAGAATTCTCAAGACTATATATGTATATTTGGAACTGTCACCATCTGTCAGCTAGTAGAACTATGGATACAAAGGAAGAAGTATCACATGAAATCAAAAGAAAATCCTTTGGGTCAACAAGGGAGAATGCCAAAGCATCCTACACCTTGCATCATCCCCAAAGGACACAACAACAATACAAATTATGACATATAGAAGAATGATGATACAAATAGAGAGAATGTCACAATGGATTGTAGTCCCTTTGTATCCTTTCACCTAAGGGTCATCCAAAGAGAGCTTAACAATAACAACAACATACATAAAATATCAAGCAACATATCATGGGGGAAAACAATCACATGCACTTATAACATAATAAAAATAAGGTACCTCATTTGTGAGTCAACCTAAAGTAAATCATCCTCCTCCCAATCTTGTTCATCATCCATTTGGAAAGATGGAGAATATGCAAGAGGAAATATAGAACATGAGGTATAAGGAACAAGAGCCATACTTGTATTATCTTTAGATTCACTATCAGTATGTAGTACAATAGGTTTCATAGTAGCTTGTGAAGCTTCATCTTTCTCTAGGAGACAAAACTGTAGTAGATGTCTCTTTTGTATCCGTCGGTGATAAATGCTTGTGAGGAGGGAGATTATCCTCTCATATGGCAAGGCGAGCCATAGAATGACGATGCTTCTTTCTTTCTATCGCAATGTTATTTCTCTTAGCTTTATTCATGATGTTTGTTAATGGAACCATAGTATCTTCCAATGTGGGTTCCTTTTCTTCCTTTGCTTCAAGAACATTAGAAGAAAGAGGAGGAACCACCGAAGGCTGGGAGACTACGAGGGAAGGGTTCCTCAATGCAAGTTGCTCTTCCTTCTCAACTTGTGAAATAGATGGAAGTACATGAGCATGCTCAAGCGATTGAGAAAGCTCAGGAAATAACACCCATGCAATCGATTGATTTCCACTAGTCTCCGTAGAGGCAGGAAGGAGAAAAGTAATATTACGATTGCAGGGAGGTTTGTTTTGTACTTGAAGTTTACCTTGTTGTCCTTGGAGGGATGGAAGGGGAACCTTAGCATATCTACCATATGCTCGAGGATGGGGAAGAGCCTTCGATTCGGGCTTAGCTTCATTCACCACCAATGGGATAGGAGGAACTATTGTCGTAGCCTTATAAGATCGAGGAGGTTCAGGGACATCACAAGGAAGAATATTACTAGATAACTCTGCTATTTTCTTTGCTTTAAACCTTTAATATGATAAGATGAATAAATTCTCTCTAGCTTGAGCGACTCCAACTGGTTGTGGCCAGAAGTAGTCAAGTGTGAAATGTCCATTGCGAGCATACTAACTGTGATGTACAGCATGCACCTATCCCTAAAATGGAAACTTTAAGCACTTGTGAACCATAGAGGGGACTACCTTTATAGAGTAGAGCCATAGGTGACCCAACTTCACATGAAATAAGTCTGATGTAGGAATGATGACAAAATTAACATCCAAGGCTCTTGGCCTAACCTTGACTTCAATAGTCAAGGCACCAAGAGTTGGAAGGATGGACCCATCATGTTCTCTAATAGCCATCTCTAATACATCATAGGTATCTTGATGTAAACCATGTATGTAGAGAAACTCTTCAGTTACTATATTTACCATGCATAAAGGATCGATCATAGCACCTTGAAAATGTTTATCATTGATTCAAATAGTAATGTAAAGAGGTCCATTAGGAGCTTCAATAGTAGAATCATGTGGAGTAAAAGATGTAGTAGGTTCCGATTCCACTTGCTCTTTATGAGGGCAAGAATCTACCATGCAAATATTAGCAACATTAGATTCTTGATGAGGTAAAGGATCAGTATATATTTGAAGATTGTGATTAGGAGCATCTACTAATTTATTCCCTTTATCATTCACACCAACAACCTGGATGATATTGGAGTCGATGAGGTCTTGAACTTCATGTTTAAGATGCATACATATTTTAGTGTGATTGCCAATGGAGTGGTGAAATTGACAAAAGGCCTTCGAATCAAAGGAAGATGATTGTATCTTACTTGGATCGAGGGATCTAATAGGTGGAAGCTTGATGAGATTGCTTTGTAAAAATTGTGTCATGATAGCGTAGAGAGACTTTGATAATGGTATGAAGTTTCTTGTTTTCAGTTTTAATTTATACATGGTACGAGCGGGAGATGATGTTGCCACCACATGTTTTCTTATGTTACTAGCTAAAATTTTATTTATTTTGATAAAGTTTTTATTTTGTCTTTTGAAAGAATGATTGTGAGAGGCTTCAGATTGACCAACTAGAGCCAATGAGGGATTATGTTCATACTCACTAATCAAAATTTGATAATCATGAAGAGTCATGCAAAGATGAGTGAATTAGTCATATCACATCAAAAATATCTTATCATCAATGTGAGGTTGTAAGTTTCCTATAAAGATTCTTTGTACATTAGCATTTAGAATAGAATATTGGACTTGTGAGAAGAGGGCTTGATAACGACACGTAAATCTATTATTTTTTCTTTCAACTTCCTTGTTTGTAATGAACCAAGTCTGTCAAAGAGACTTGAGGCCCAATGTTAGCTTGAAAATACTCGAGGAACTTATTGACTAATTGTGAGAAAGAAGTTATAGAATTAGGAGGTAGCAAACAAAACCAATCCAAGGCTATGTCTTTAAGTGACTTAGGAAAGAGTTTTGCCAAAATCTCATACTCAAAGAAGAAATTGCTACACATATTGGTAAAGGCCACCACATGGTTGTTAGGCTCTCCCTTCCCATTTTATTTCTCAAAGTGAGGGGCCTCAAACTTCCCAAACATTTGAGTTCTTAGGATGGAATAGGACAAAGGGATATGAATATAATGTATTGTCATATTAGGTTTAGGTGGACTATTGCTTATGTTGGCCAATTGTTGTTGGATGGAGGTCATATTTTTAAATAATTGATTTATGACAGGGTCAAAAGCTGAATCAAGTAGAGGTTGGAATGAGTTGGAAGGACTGGGTGATGGTGTATGAGTAGCCTTTTGGAATGTGATAGGAGGTTTAGATGTAGGTGGGGTAACATTAGGTGTGGAATTTATGTAACTATATGGAATGATACTATAATGGCAAACAAGATTCCCAGTAGACAACCCAACACATGTGGTAGCACTATTACTTGGTTGTGTGGTAGTGGTGAGAATAGTAGAAGTATATGTAGGAATAGGGAGTGTTGGTATGGGTGCTGAAACTTGAGTCCCTATTTTATTAGGAGTGACATTAGAAATTATTTCAGCACAACTAGACACAGACATAATGTTGTTATGCACTATATGACATCCTTAGCTATGTGTTTTGAACTTAGGCTATGTGTTTTGAGCTCTCAGGCTCTCAACAACAGGGATGACATCCTTAGCTATGTGTTTTGAGCTTACAAATTTCTATAAATTAGCCAACTCCGTGTCTAATCTTTGAATTTGGGCTTCAGAAACATGAGCCACAAGGTCATCAATGTTTATGGATTCATGGAAGTTTGATGCTTCAGGAAGATGCAAAGTAGGGATATTAGGAAGAAGTGTTTGACCTTCTTGTGTGATAAGACTAGGAATTTGGGGTTCCGATGTATTGGTATCAATGCTATATGCAAAGCATTAGAACCCATGATTCGAAGACTTCTTCACACAAGAATGTTAGAATCAGGGCATTGGGTCACAAAGATCATAAAGCATCTATAAACCTTAGTAACACATGAGATGCACCAATATAAGAAATGAATGATGTAGAGAAAGAAGGATTTGAGTTTTTGTTTAAGTGAAGCAATGTTTTGTTCAAATGTAAACAAACATAATGCACATAATATATCCTTGATCAAATTCAATTCTACTCAAATCCACCTAGATATCAATAATGTCAATGCTTGAGTCAAACCCAAATTTCAATGCTTTTTTTGAAATGCAACAACTCAAAATTGTTCCTGTTATGTTGGAAAAAGTAACCTTGGGGGCTTTTTCCTCTTAAGGTTTCGCTCCCGGGCCCTTTAGAATGCATTTAGAGCATCTTGCATGATTTTGATGACTCCCAATGAGAAAACCCTAAAGTTTCATGGCAAATAGGACTTAGGGGATGCACTTAACATAAATCTTGTCTGAAATAGGAGCAAGGACTTGGGCTCCTGTGCCCTAGTCTTTCCTTATTTTAGGTTAGGACCAATTTCAAAGTGTTAATTTATGACTATTATTTAGGTCCTATGCCGACACGGTAAGTTTGAATTATGAAATTCTTAGTGGGAATGTTTGTAGTTGCATATATAAGCATGATTAGTGATTCATTTATAAACTAGTTGGGAATTGGATGGACATTTTGATTGACAAGATTTTTTGAAAGTGATTCAAGGCATTCATTGTGTGGCAGAGCAAAATTTGTGTTGTTCTTGTGTTTGTATTTGCAGATATGGCATCCATCTCCTCGTGGCATGAAGAGCATCTGCCTTCCATGAGATCTTCACTACAAGGTGATATCAATTGTGTTTTCTATCATTTATCATTTGGATTTTGCCTCTATCCTACAGGGATACACACTCTTTATCTGAAAACAGTGCTCAGAAGACTTGAATGTCTCTCTGGGGCTTGACTGAGGCAAGCCTCTAAACACCACAACCCCAAAAGCATTTTTCTATGATTGTAGGTTACAGGTTGTGAAAGAAGAAAAAGTGGAGTTGTAGGAGAGTAGTGTAGATTGTCAAAATTGTAGATCAGAGATGAAAATAGGGACTTGGACTCAGGTGCCCGCTCATTAGTCCTCTGGATCTCGCAACAAAAAAATCTCTGGAACAACAGGAATAGGTTATAGACAAGATTCCTAGATCTTGACAAAAATTGTGGCACTAGACTAGGGTGCCCGCTCATTAGTTCTTGACCTTTCCATTTTTCAGACTTCAAAATCTAGTACGCATTTGATTGTCATTTGATATCTCTGCATGCGATCATTTTCCGTAATTTGTTTGTTTGTTCATGAATTTGCATAATTAGGGTTTTGAGCATAATTTGGCTTAATTGAATAACAAAATCATACAATTCCAATCTTCCCCTATGTTCCAAGTGACAGAAGCCCTGTAGTAGGTTCCTCTACTTGGCTGAAAGTCCTTGAATGTTTAGTGGTGAAAGGAGGATCAACACAAACCATTAAAATCAAACCCTCTTCATATTTTACCCTAAACATTTTGGTGAACCCATTTTTTTATACTTTTTAACACCTTGCTAAGTGTTGTGCCTCATATTTACATTTATTTCATTCATTCATATTATTGTTCATCTTATTGCATTTGGAAAATTATAAAAAATTGAAAATTTTGAAAAAAATTGAAAAAATTAGCATTTTTAGCTTGCATTTTCAAATAATTTGGATTAATTGGCATTTAATTTCAATAAATTTCTGTCATTATCATCAGATCTGATCTAAAATACAGATTTTTTTCATTCATCATTCATTTAGATTGCATTTTCATGCTTAAATTGATAAAAAATGCTTGAAATTGTGCATTTTTCCATATATATAACCTAGTTTTGCATTAGCTAGGGTTTGTAGTCAAAATCTTGTTTCATATTTTACTACCCTTTTAAAAAACTCATTAGGACTGGTTTATAACTTTAGTGTTTCATCATAGTGGTTTGCTTGCAAAATTTCATGTCTAGGGTTTGAAAACCTTGCTCTTTCACTAGATTTTGGCCTTACCATCTCTCTAGATTTGCATCATAGGCATGTTGTAAAGGATTTTTATACACTAATTAGATTTTACCAGGGTTATTATTTTCTTCCCCTCCTCAAATTCTTTACAACACCCTTTTTATTGGGCCTTTGCATTGAAATTTGGTGAAAAATTGCATATTTTGACTATATTTGCCCTAGGGTTTGACCTAGATTTGCACTCCAAGCATGTTGTAATGGATTTTATGGATTTAGGTGACTGATATTACTACTATAATCTTCTACACCTCCTAAAATTCTTTACAACACCCCTTTTATTGGGTTTTTGCATTGAAAATTTGTGAAAAATTGCATATTTTAGTCTATTTTCACTAGGTTTTGACTTGTCATCATTCTAGATTTGCATCAAAAGTGTGTTGTGAAGGATGTTATGGCTTTATTGGACTGATATTAGATATATTATTTTCTTCACTTTATCAATTTCCTTACAACACCTTTCCTTTCACTTATTTGCATTGAAAAAAGTCAAAAAATCAAAGCATTTTTTAATCTTAAACATATCTTGCTCCTTGGGTCTGTTCTATTAGTTTGTACATTATGCATTGCATGCTTTGGTATGAGTATTATAACTCACTACCCTAATAGAAATATCACTTTAAGAAGAAGTATAAGACTCATGGGATCTAGTGCTTTCGAAGAAAACAATATTCCTACCTCTAAAAATCCATTGAATACATTCATTACAAAAGGAGAGACACAAATTTTGCAAGATATTATACCTCATACAACCACTATGGAATATCAAGTATTTCATGATGTCAACGACACTATTGAGGTGGTCACACATGTACCTGATGAACAAATAAAAAACTTGATAAAGAGTTAGCCAATTTTTAAGCATTTGTTGAAACTGAAAGGATAGCGGAAGAAGCTATACCTATGATTCACATCATAAGAGAATTTATAAAAGAAGGACAAGATGGTATTAATGTTATTCAAGGTTTAACACATATTGTGCAAACTAATGTTATGTCAGTGACTAAATGTGTAAAAATTATTAATAACATGTCGTCACCGTCTCATACACAAGTATCGGCACCTATACCAACCACTAGAGTGTCTACATTTACATCGACAATTTTAACAACTAATGCAAATGCTTGTAGTAATACTACCACGGGTATTTGAGTATCTAATGGAACTAGTTCACAAAATTACAAAGTTGTGGGATTTAATTATCAAAACTTGGTTTCCAAGGGGACCTCTTCTATGAATACTTATTCTCAACCACCTCTGCATCCCACCTATCATATATAACCACTCGCAACCACCTTCCACCTATCACTATGTCTAACCACCATTGAACTATTCATAGCCTCTACTTATCACAACTTAGACTCAATCACCTCCTCACTTTGGTTCTAATTCCTCGCAGCAAACCACATCTCCTAATGATACCATCTTAAACGAACTTCTGCAAGGCATGACTTCTTTACAACAAAAAGTGACAAATTTGACAAATTATTCACAAACTAATATACCAACTTATCATGCCTGAAATCCCCTATCTTATGTAATCTTGAGAACTCCTATGCTCGAGAGGTTTGAAACTCCTTGCTTTGAAAAATATGGTGGAAAAGGTGATCCTAATACTCATGTGGCAGCATTCATGGCTATGTGTAGTGATTTCTATTTTGAAAAGGATTTGTTAGCAAAACTTTTCCCACGGTCTCTCAAAGATACTGCTTTAGAATAATTTTTCTCTTTTCCTCTGAATTCAATATACTTTTTTTTGCAGTTATTTGATCAATTTTTACAACATTTTCAAGCAAACATTGGACCTCAAGTCTCTTTGATCGATTTAGTTCATTGCAAGCAAGGTTTGAAAGAGAAGTTAATTGAATTTATTAGCCGGTATTAATGTCTCTATGCACAAATTCAATTTCAGATGAAAGATGAGGATGTTCAGAAGGTGTTTATTACAAATCTACAACCTAACATCTGTGATAAGATTCTCTTGATGAAGTATAACTCCTTTCAACATTTATGTACTGCCCTTCATGATTATCAACTTTCCTCTAGTTAGTATGAAAATCAAAACCCATCGGCTCAAGTTGGTCAATCCACGGGACCATCACAAAACAACTTTAAGAGGAATACTAATAGGAGTTTCATCAAGATTATTAGACCAGATTTGAATAACTTTTCCCAAGTGTCTTCTATCACTAATCCGAAGAAGGCACCATATCAGCAAAGAAAGTTTACTTCGATATCTAAGTCTTGTCATTCTAACATGAATCAAGCTATGAGCAATAATCTTATGAAGCTTCCCCCGATTAAGCTTTTGGATCCTAATAAAACTCAAGGACCTTATTTCGATGCTAATGCCTTTTGTCATTTTCATCGACAAAAAGGGCATGATACAAAACAATGTATGCATCTTAAACATGAAATACAAGACCTCATTGACTTGAATGTTATACAGGTATCAAGTGTGAATGACAATGGAAATAAGTCGGTTGCTCCACTGAATCAGAATTTATTAATCTTTACTAATCCTTTCCCTAAGCAGTACTGATAACAATATGATGGAACAAAGTATAGTGGAAGTAGACGATGAGGATTATTTGGAATATGGTAACATCATGGGTATAATATAAGTGGATAAGGAAAAGTTAGATAACCCACCTCGTCCATGCAGAAAAGGAATTTATGCTGAGGTTCCTCCTCCATTACCTTTACAAGGATCGGGAGATAACCAAAATGCACCAGAAAGACAAATAGAACTATTGAAACAAGAGACTATAACAAACAAAATGATTGAAATAATACAACATAGTCCTTGTCACTATGGTAGATGAAATCAACAATGAAAGCTTGCTAAAAATTAGAAAAGAGTACGAAGATTGTCATGAGTTGGAAATAATAGTGGTTCTCCTCCTCATAAGCAACAAAAAGTCTCACATATACAAGAATTTGAGAAACAAGCATTACAAGGATTTCACGACAACAAACAAGACTCTCATAAGAACCCCTCAAGCTTTGCACAAAACTTGATAGAGCATCTCTGCAAGATGCTCGCAAGTTCTAAATTCTAGACTGGTTTTGTTCAACAGGTAAGTATTTCTAAGCCTGGTGGTCACTTATGTGGTTAGCATGTTTGGCTTGTGTATCTGACCTCCCCTCTCGTGTTGTGTTTCCCCCATGATGTGTTATGTGTTGTTTAGGCCTCCTAGGATGCCCTTGATTCTCTTGTAAGGTCCAAAATACTGGGAGACCGCCTCTATTGTGACCCTTCTTCTATTTGTATAATCATTCTTCTATATTGCTTCTCCTCTATTTTCACTATTGTGTGTTGTGTCTTACGGACATAGCGTTGCGGTTGGTGACTTGGGGGCACCTTCCTACATGACTGTCCCTAAGGCACTTTTTTCTCCTTGATTTATTGTTTCCCTTCCTCTAGCATTTCTATCTAGCAGGTAGATGATGAAAAACATATTATACTGATCTGGACCTAGTATCCCTTCAGCGAGAAATCATAAAGTGGACCAAGTCCATATATGATGATGGGGTTGATATATATTATCCGACGCTTGGCTAGTAGAATCACTCCATGTGATCTTGATGTTGTCTTATTGCACTTACAAACCATAACAATACTGCTTCTCCATGCACTTTGTTTATCTTTGAATCTCGCCTTGGTTACACTTAGTTTTGAGATTTCTGCGGTATAGCCCCACGGTTATATTCGGTCTCCAAATCCATAATATAACATCAGCTCTTTGTGTGGATGATCATATGCATTGTTGTTTATCATGATTATATGGATGCTAACAGTTTTCTTGTAGGAATTTGTTTATGGGAGCATTTGATGATTGTAAAGTACATGTCACCTCCAGGGGGCATGGGCCTTGTGAGAGTCCATGTTCCCTTGTGTGATTTCTTCCTACCTTAACGTGCTTGATATCATTACATGATATCAACCACCTTAAGGTGGGGGCATATATAAGGTAAGCTGTCTATTTTAGATGCTAACAAAGTGTTTGTTCTCAGGTCCAATCTTAAAGACTGGTGGCGATGAGTCCCTCCTACACTCTGAGGTTTGTTTGAAATCTATTGCAATCATTTAAGCCCTTTGCAGAGGTGGGGTATCGTGTATATCATTTTTTATCTTAAACCCTCTGTGGGCGGGGATGGTGTATTTCTCGTTGAGAGTACACATCCTATCATTTTCAAAAAGTCCTCTTTGGAGGTGGAGAGCAGTTATGTGACTAACTCAGCCCTTAAGCGTGTCTTCAGTGATTGTTGTAGTGAAGCCCAATCGTCGGTGTGTACCTGTAATGTGCCTGAGATGGTGATGAACCTAGAAATAGGAACACCCAATCGCTTGTCTGTCATGTTTTCTCTGTGTCTTCCAAGTGTGTGTGTATTGTGTGTTTGTTCCCAAGCATAGTCTTAAAGATTGGTGGCAATGAGTTCCTCCTATACTTTGGGATTTGTATGGTGTGCTTGATTTGTATGGTGTATTTGATTTGTTTTACGTGTCTATTTCCCCATATGTAGTCTTAAAGACCAATGGCGATGAGTCCCTCCTGCATTATGGGTGGAGTGTTTACTTTCCTTGCACTTGCATCTGCATTTCATATATATGAGAAAAAAATAAAAAGAGAATCATCACTGTCTTCACTACATTCACTATGTTTTGTGTGTCTTCAATGCTATCTTCTCCATGTTTTGTGTGACTGTAACTATCTTCTCTGTGTTTTGCATGCCTGTTACTGTCTTCTTTGTGACTAGCGTGTCTTCTCCATACTTGGTGTGTTCACTGTGCTTGTTGACCATACTTTAATGCATGTATTGGCCTTGTGTTTATACATACATTAAAGTGGGGGCTAAATGTTATGTTAGAAAAAGTAACCTTGGGGGGCTTTTTCCTTTTAAGGTTTAGCTCCCAGGTCCTTTAGAATGCATTTAGTGCATCTTGCATGATTTTGATGACTCCCGATGAGAAAACCCTAAAGTTTCATGGCAAATAGGACTTAGGGGATGCACTTAACATAAATCTTGCCTGAAATAGGGGGGAGGACTTGGGCGCATGTGCCCTAGTCTTTCCCTATTTTAGGTCAGGACCAATTTCAAAGTGTCAGTTTATGACCGTTATTTAGGTCCTATGTCGACACGGTAAGTTTGAATTACAAAATTCTTAGTGGGAATGTTTGTAGTTGCATATATATGCATGATTTGTGATTCATTTATAAACTAGATGGGAATTGGATGGACATTTTGATTGACAAGCTTTTGTGAAAGTGATTCAAGGCATTCATTGTGTGGCAGAGCAAAATTTGTGTTGTTCTTATGTTTATATTTGTAGATTTGGCATCCATCTCCTCATGGCATAAAGAGCATCTTCCTTCCATGAGATCTTCACTACAAGGTGATATCAATTGTGTTTTCTATCATTTATCATTTAGATTTTGCCTCTATCTCGTAGGGATACACACTCTTTATCTGACAATGGTGTTTGAAAGACTTGAATGTCTCTCTGGGGCTTGACTGAGGCAAGCCTCTAAACACCACAACCCCCAACCCATTTTTCTGTGCTTGCAGGTTACAAGTTATGAAAGTAGAAAAAGTAGAGTTGTAGGAGAGTAGTGTAGACTATCAAAATTGTAGATTAGAGACGAAAATAGGGACTTGGACTCAGGCGCCCGCTCATTAGTCCTCTAGATCCCGCAACAGAAAAATCTCCAGAACAACAGGAACAAGTTACAGACAAGGTTCCCAGATCTTGACAAAAACTATGGCACTGGACTAGGGCATCCACTCATTAGTCCCTGACCTTTCCATTTTCTAGACTTTGAAATCTGGTATGCATTTGATTGTCATTTGATATCTCTATGTGCGATTATTTTCTGTAATTTGTCTGTTTGTTCATGAATTTGCATAATTAGGGTTTTGAGAATAATTGGGCTTAATTGAACAACAAAATCATACAATTCCAATCTTCCCCTATGTTCCAAGTGACAAAAGGCTTGTAGTAGGTTCCTCTACTCGACTACAAGTCCTTGAATGTTTAGTGGGAAAGGATGATCAACACAAACCATTAAAATCAAACCCTCTTCATATTTTACCCTAAAAAGTTTCTATCTCCAATATTCAATGAAATATGTCATTTGTAATGTTGTAGAACAAAGTAAAATTAGATTTTGAATGAAAATGATAGCAGAAAAATCTGAAACTAAATATCAGTCACAAATCCTAGATTGCAACATTCACTAAGTTTTCACAAATTGCAACTCTATTCCAGTGCACAATGAAACACTATGAAATGATTAACTACTGTAATACCAATCAGATTTGATGCAAAAATCAGAAATTTATTTCATTCTATGATGATCTAACTTTATGAGATGCAAACAAAGTGACAAATATGCTTTTTTTTCCAAATCTAGAATGAAGTTTTTCTTTTCCAAATTTCAAATGCAAGGATGCAAGAATGTTTTAAACACAAAGAATGACAAGGTACAGTGAATGAAAATGTTTTAAAAAATCTATCAATGCAACAAGATCTGAAACAAACCACAAATCTATAAAACTAGCTAAATTTTCTATAAATGCAAGGTTTTTACAAACCCTAGTTTTGAAACTATGCAAAAGTTAACTATGTATGCATGCCAAATGATTAATGAACTCACTCCCAATCAGATCTAGGGTAGTAAACAACTCATATCTGAAAGAAGAAGGATGCAAAAGTGCAAGAAATGATGGGTTAACAAAAATGGTATGATGGAAAAGAGTGATCTAGCCTAAGAGGTTAAACTAAGTCAAAACCCTCTTCCACAAACATTGGGGCACAAATTGAGCTTGGATTCTACCCAAGAAGGAGAGCCAAACTATAGTGGTTCTACTTGTAGTTAGGGAAAAAATCAGGTCTGAAACTAAAACAACAAGATATCAAACCCTAACTAGCACAATAGAGTACAAACTAGCATGAAAATCAAAACAAGATGGGAAAGCAAATTAATCTCTAAGATAGATTTGATTTATCTCCATTGCTCTTCTCAATCTCGCATAGGCATGCAAGATTTTGAAGGATGATTGTGGGAGGAATGTTGGTTGCTCATTCCAGCAACATAATGGTACTTGGACTAGATTGCATGGAAAATTTGACAGCATGAGGCTACTTGAAAACCAATGTGCATGCAAATGGCTTGTGAGAGGTTTGATTTATAGAAAAACCTGATTTGAATGAATGGTTGAAATCGAAAGTTGATTTGAGCGATGTGGACGGCTAGGATCGAATAGGGTTTCCCACTCCATGAGGAGTTGTAGTCATGTGACAAGTGTGCAGAGAGGAATAAAGGAGACCTAATTCAAATAAAATATTATTTAAATTAGTTGTGCATGTGAAGTGTATTAAGTGGAACTTGTAGCATGTGACATGTGTTTGATTGTGATGAGAGGTGAGGGAATAATTCAAATATTTTATTTGAATTATTTGGGACATGTGAAAGGGGGATTAATTAAATAAATGGGATTTATCTAATTAATTGTCTAGGTTATTAGGATGGAATTAGGAGTGGGATTAGGACAAGATGTCATATGATGTCTCTAATAATGTGTCGACTAGGTAATGGTCAAGACATGGATAAATTTAGATGTCTACATTTTGCCCCTCTTTGAGATGATGTTCGAGATGATGAGATTTATGTCGAGTAACATCATTTCAAAGAAGCTAAGGTATGGATAGAGGAAAATGACAATGATGAAAGGATAGGATGATGATGTTCCCTTGAGAGGATAGGCGGGTTGGACAAACACAAGTAGGCTCTCGAAATGAAAGTGATTGGTCAAGGAAGAAAGATAAGGGAATGGATAGAAGTTATGCTACAATGAAAGTGAGTAACCATGGAGTTTGATATAGCACTAGATGTTATGCACCAAGGTATAAGGATCGAGGTAACGATGTGTCTTGTGCACCCAACGTAATATAATCTTGTCTAAATGTACGAGGAAGTAAACTTAGAGCATTAAAGTCCTAATGCACAAAAGGTATGATGTGACCTTAGATGCGAAGGTTAATGCAAAAAACTATTCCAACATACACAAGATATGAATATTAGTTGGAAATGAGAGGGATGTGATACAAATGCATGTTGAAAATGATAACACACAAAAGCAAGCAAGCATAAATGATACAAAAACAAGCAAGGTATTGCCCCTGTCAAGATGTAAACATATGATTAAGTGATTGATTGATGATGATATCTAGTTTCAAGAAATGAAACATGTTGTATAAGACACCTAGTCTAGTTTTGATGATGCAACATCATATATAAGACAATTGATATGATCGATTGAAACTAGTGTTTTTTGCCATATGAATCAACACCAAGATTTGATTAATGATTGATTGATTTGGTTTACGTCAAGATTGGGATCAAGACCATTGATGCAATTGGATAATTTGACAAGATTGATTGACTTGATTGGCATGGATTGAGGATTGACTTGCATTTGAATCATTGCTTGGAATTGATTTGATTGGATGAAGTGATTGGAGAATTGATTGGATGATTCAAGAATTGATTGATTTTGATGATTTGATTGGAAGAATTGGAAGAATTGATTGTTGCAAGTATGTGCCCAGTCGGTGTTGTCATTGATGTCAACATATCTGTGTTGTCATTGGTATCAACTATGCCCTCATTTTGTTACTTTCTTGTAGATGTTGAAGATATTGAGAAAATCAGCTCATCCGGTAAAAACAGTGAATTGCAGTAGAAACAGTACATTACATGCAGAAGAACAGTCCAGAAGAATGCTCCACATTTCCTGTAGAATAAATATCTTTACCTGCGGATTCGAAGTTATTTAGAAACCTATCTGAAGATGTTATATTCCAAGGTTGAGCCTCTGGAATGAATATTTGAGTAAGTTATGTTCACTAGTGTGAAAACTACTTTTTCTGTATGTTTGGTGGTGACAGGGAGAAAGTGTTTTGCTCCGCATTCCTCCGCATTGAAGTATTTTGGTCTACGGTTATGGAATCAAGTCTATGATGATGTTAAGTGTCTTCAACTACAATGGTTCATGATTTGGTGGTCCACAAGCTATCTTTTACTTATGACAATGGCTGATAGTGTTGTTCTTGTGCTCTGGTTTGAAGACTCTTGTTGACAGAGTTGTAAGAGATTGTGCGGTTATTCCTAGTGATTACAATGTGCTTGTGGATGTCTCATGATCATGTTCCTACCTTTGGATTGGTCTGCAAAGAGAAAATTGGATCATGAATGAAGAATGTTCTTGCCAAACCTAGTGCTCTCATCAGTCTTGGCCAACTTGGTTGAATTCATTATTTGCAGAGATGCATTGAAGATTGTAGAAGCATGTTGTGGCATGGAGGATTGTGTTTGAGTCCCAGCTAAGGTGTGGGATGATCTGCATACATTCTTACATCTTTTCCTTAGATAAATTTGTATTAGGTCCAGACCTATTTTATGTATGTTTGTAATCCCAGCCTTGGAGATTGATACAATGGTTGATGAATGTAATGCCGACCTTGATGTACATTCCAAGGTTGATGAATTGTATAAAAGCATGTAATGTGGTTGCGAAAAAGAGTGTGTATTGCAAAAATGAAAAGCTAAGTGCGATGGTGTGAAAGAGCAGAGCAGAGATATAATATTGTGCTTCAATGGAACTGAACCCTGGCATGGAGTAAATGCTGCTTAATCAGTTCACCATTTTGGCAGTGAGCCACCCATAGGAAGTGAGCCCTGTAGGCAGTGAGCCTCTATTTTTTTATATTGATATAACATATATATTTATGTGGGTTAACACCCATCGTGGTTTTTTCCTTTTTGGGTTTTCCATGTAAAAATCCAGTGTCTCTTGTGTTGATTATGTTATTTGTTGAACTTATCACTTCACACTTTCATGGTTATATCAGAATATAAGTAACTGATAGGTTGATGTTAATAATTGGGTAAAAATTTTAGGACAATTGATTCACCCCCCTCTCAATTGTCTAGTGCAGTTCAACATTGATTTGATTTGAAATGATGTTGGATTGATGATTAGATTTGATTGAGTTGAATTGATAGAGGAATTGAATAATGATAATTTGATTTGATTGATTGCAAGAATTGATTTGATGGATTTGAGGAGATGATTGGAGAAAGTGATTTTATTTGATGTGAATTGAATGAAGTGATTAGATTGATTGGAAGAATTTGTTTTGATTGAATTTGATGATTTGGATTGAATTGATGTGATGGATTGGATTGATTTGATTTGATTTGAAGAATGTGATTTTATTGCTTGGGTTTTTGTTGGATATTTGATTTTTTTGTATTTTTGGGAATATTTGATTTTTTTGTGTTTTTTTCAATGTTTTGATTTTTTGTGTTTTGAAATGTTTTGATTTTTTTGTATTTTTGGGAATGTTTTGATTTTTTTGTATTTTGAAATGTTTTGATTTTTTGGGATTTTTGCAATGTTTTGATTTTTTGTGTTTTGAAATGTTTTGATTTTTTTGTATTTTTGGGAATGTTTTGATTTTTTTGTATTTTTGAATATTTTGGAATGGTATTGGAATGAAAATTTTGAGTAGCCTTTGTGCTGGATACCAATGACAAGGGAAAACCAAGTCTAGGTGCAAAGGGGTAAGTGGGATTGGATGAATGGATAAAAGGATAGGCGATAATGAATAGGATGGATGGGTGCATCATAAAGGAGCTAGGATGTGATCTCCAAAAACTATGTTGCATAGGAATAACATGCCCCATTCTAGGTGTGATGCTTAGGATTTGAAATGACAAGGCTTATGACAATAAGGTGATAGGATTGTTTGGATAGGATTAGATACATCAAGGGATATCCAAAGCATTTGTCAACATTTTACCCCCATTTCTTTGTCAAGATCAAAAGGAGGAAGGGAGGATGGATGGATTTAAGATGATAAGTATTTGTGTAATTGATAAGGATGGTAGGATGGAAATGGTAAGATAGGATAGGAAATGATAGGCTAGAAATGGATTAGACAATGTGCCCCCAAGTGTAAGTGACAAAGAAGATCAACCTACACATGATGCCTGTTTGCCAGGTTTTCATCAGGTTACTTATCCAAGGTGCCACCAAGGGTGGTTTTCACCATTGGAGGAAGGGATTTCTATTTACTTTTTTGATTTTTTTTTTTACTTTTAGAATGGGAGGGGATAGGTGGATATGGATATGAGGGACTCAAGTGTCTAGTTCCATGAAAGGTGATAGTCCCATTAGAGATGATTGTCATCGCATAGACCATGCCAAATGTCATTATGCTCAAAGATGTTGGTAGGGCATTGTATAAAAGTGGGATGGAGTAGGTAGATAGTGGATTATGATGTGGATTAGGAAGGACTTATGAAAAAGTATAGATGAAAGATTTATCCAAAAGCATTGACCATAGGAAGGTGATGGGTGAAATATGTAGGATAATGGATGAAAGATGGTGAAATGGAGGCATGTGGAATTGTTGTGGAATGAAATGGACCAACAGTTGCACACATAATGATAAATATTGAAGCTTTTGATTTGAAGGTGGTGTAGGAAGATGTTTAGTGGAAAATTCGATTTGTTACTATTTTAGTGTTTTGATGTTTAAACCCTCCTTTCCACTTTACATTCAAGGATCTACGGTCGAGTGACAAGCACTATCATACCCTAGGTCACTGTGAGATGTAGGGAAACTTGGATTAGGGAATTTAATTATCAATTTCTCTTCTCTTATGCTCAATTGACCATTAAAACCCTAATTATGCAAATACAACAATAAACTGACGAATAATGGAAAATGCTCTTGTAGACGGAAGTAAAATAGCAAATCACAAAATACCTTTTTTTGAGGTTTTGAGGCGGAACAATCAGGGACACTGGAGCGGGTGCCCAAGTCCAAGGTACCAGTTTCTTTGCGGGATCTAGACCTCCTTTCGACATTGATCAGCCATGTAACTTTTGTTTCAGGAAATTCATCTTTGGAGGACACTAGAGTGAGTGCCCAAGTCCTGGAAATGCTTCGGTGTCCTACTTTTCTTCAAATCCTGAATCCTTGATGCCTGCTAATCCTTCCTGCAACTTCACTTTTCCCAAATGCAACACCTATAACTTGCAATCACAAGACTTGGTTTGGGGGTTGTGGTGTTTAGAGGCTTGCCTTAGTCAAGCCCTGGAGGACACTTAAGTCTCTGAACACCGTTGTTAGATAAAGAGTGCGTGCCCTTGTGAGGCAGAGGCAAAAACCAAAGGAAGCAATGATGAAAACACAATATAATGTCACCTTGTAGTGGAGATCTCATGAGAGGAAGATGCTCTTCACTCCATGAGGAAATTGATGCCCAAATCTAAAATATCAATACACAAAACACCAAAGTCTACTCTTGCAACACAATGAAAGCATTAAATCACCTTGAGAACACTTGAACATCACAATTGCTATCTAATTGAGATCTAGTTTACAAATGAATGCCTAAGCATGATTTTATAGGCAACTACAAACACTCCCACCAAGATTTTTGTAATTCAAACTTACTGTGTCAGAAAAAGACCCAAATAACGGTCATAAACTGACACCCAGAAATTAGGGTTGTCCCAAAATAGGGTAGGACTAGGGCGCAGGCGCCCAAGTCCTCCCCCCTATTTTGGATAGGGTACAACTCAAGGGGTCCTCCTAGGTCCCATTTGTCATGTTACCTAGGGTTCATTCCATCGGGATGCCAAATTATGAACTAAGATGTCCTAAATGCATGCAAAAGACCTGGGAGGTAAACCTTAAGAGGGAAAAGCCCCCAAGGGGACATTTTTTGATGTTACATTTAGCCCCCACTTTAATGTATGTATAAACGCGAGGCCAATACATGCATTAAAGTAAGGTCACAAACACATCAAGTACAGAGAAGACACGTCAATCACATGGAAAATAGTAACAGGCACACAAAACACAGAGAAGACAGTTATAGTCACATAGAACACGGAGAAGATAGTCAATGCATAGAAGACACATTAATGCATGGAAGATAGAAATGATTCTTTTCTTTTCTTTTTCTTCGCATATATATAAAATGTAGATGCAAGTACTGGAAAGTAAACAAACCTCCCATAATATAGGATGCACTCATCGCACAGGTCTTTGTATATATGGGGCAACACACACGCAAGACACACAAAACCTCCCAAAATGTAGAGTGCATATGGGGCAACACACACACCAAACAAAGCAAGCACGCCAAACACACACACTTTGAAGACACGGAGAAAACATGATAGACAAGCGATGGAGTGTACCTATTTCTAGGTCCAATACCATCTCAAACACATTATAGACACACATCGATGATTGGGCTTCACCACAACAATCATCAAAGACATACTTAAGGGTTGAGTTAGTCATAGAACTGCTCCTCGCCTCCGCATAGGACTTTTGAAAATGACTGGATGATGCAATCTGCTCCAAGAAATACACCATCTCCACCTCCACAGAGGGCTTAAGATAAAAAGGATATGCGTGATATCCCACCTCTGCAGAGGGCTTACATGAGTGATTGATTGGTTGCAAACAAACTCAGAGTGCAGGATGTCCTCATTGCAAAAAATGCACCTGAGGACAAGCACATTGCTAACATCTACAACATACAGCTTACCTTATATATGCCCCCACCTTAAAATGGTTGATATAAGTTATCGATATCAAGAACATTAAGGTAGGAAGAAAACACACAAGGGAACACCGACTTTCACAAAGCCCATGCCCCCCGAAGGTGACATGTACTTCATGATCGCCAATTGTTCATACAAACACATCCCTGCAAGAAACATGTTAGTGTCTACAAGATCATGATAAACAACAACATCAATGCATATGATTAACCACACAAAGAGCCAAGGTTATACAATGAATCTAGAGTTCAAGGATAACTATAGGGCTATATCATGAAGCTCTCTGAATTGAGTACCGCCAAGGCCAGATTCAAAGACAAACAAAGGTGCATAGAGTAGCAATATTGTTAAGGTTTGTAAATGTGATAGAAACATCATTAAATTCACTACGCGGAGAGCACGAGTACTTCCACTAGCCAAGCGTTGGATAAGATATACAACCCCATCATCATATTAGGAACTAAGTCCATTTTTTTATTTCTCTCGAAAGGGACACTAGGTCCACATCAGTATAAATGTTTGTCGTTATCTGCCCGCTAGATGGAAATACTAGAGGAAGGGAAACAATAAATAAGAGAGGAGAAACAAGTTTCTTAGGGACAGTCATGTAGGGGGGTTCCCCCAAGTCACCAACCACAACTCTATGTCCATAAAACACTACACACAACAATGAAATCAGATAGAGAGGCAATATAGAAGAATGATGATACAAATAGAAGAAGGTCACAACAAAGGCGGTCTCTTGGTATCTTGGACCTTACGGGAGAATTTGAGGTTATCCTAGAAGGCCTAAACAACACATAACACATCATGGGGGAAGCATATCATGAAAGAGATAAAGGGTTAGAGATACTTACCTATTAGGGTACCATTGTTAAGAACATACATAAATGTCATGTTGTTTTGATCTTGTTGAATTAACATTAAGTTTAGGACAACGGGAAGCTTTCTTTTCTTTAAAAGGATTATATCCAATGCCGCTTGAGTAATGTGTTGAAGCGGATTCTATAGGTACTTGAATCCCTTGTTGATTTACACCACATCCCTTACCTACATATTCACAATTGTTATAAAGGATCTTAAATCCTCAACCATAAAGGGATGTCATTTCCTTAAAAGATGGTGAAGCCTCATAGGTCTCATAATTTGTGGTATAACTAAGAGTATTGTTTTTATTTTTGACCAAGGGGACCTTAGGTTTTTTAGGTGCTTCAAAAGAGTGCTTAGGTGAGATCAATGCCACTTTTGATGTGTCAAGGCTATTAATTTTATATTCCCCTATACTACAAGAATTAAAATCTAATGAGCTCCAATTATCACCAAAGAGTGCATTCGATGGTATAGAATCTTTCACAACATCATTCGTGGCCAGAGGCTTTGATGAATTAGCTTGTAAATTATTTAAGCTCATATGATTGTGAACTAGTTTTTGCATTTCAATATGTAAACATTTATCTGGTTCAAGATCAACATGAATAGTATGAAGTTTACCTTTGAATATAAATTTGATTGAACGATGTAGAGTGGAAGGGACTACCCCCAATGCATGAATCCAAGGTCTACCAAGAATCATGTTGTAAGATAAAGAACTAGGCATGACATGAATCAGGGTAGGCACGATCACAGGTCCCACTTGTATAGGTAAAGTTATAGTACCTATGGATTGTCATCCAACATTGTCAAACCACAGATACTTAATGATTCCAGCTTGATGGCAGATGTATTAACTTTAATCTTATGTAATAAGTCAATGCCGCAAACATTAAGAGCTGATCCATTATCAATCATAACTCATTTTACCAACGTTCTATTTATTGTGACAAAGATTATAAGAGGATCATATTGGTTTTGAACTTCAATTGACGGTAATTCCTATGGTTGACAGAGAATATTTTTTTTGTCACATGCATACTATCCAATACGGCTGCTACATCATTAGGCTTAGCAGTAGGTGGGACAATCACCTTTTGCAAAGCTTCTTGGAGCATTCCATGGTATGTAGGCAATGTTTGTATTAAATCCCATAGAGAGATCTTAGCCGGAATAGCGCAAAGTTGTTTGACAAGATCATACTCTTGACCACTTTTATGAGTAAGACGAGGTGGTTGAGGGAGCATAGGTTAAGAACATGGAAGAGAGACAGGCACATGCAATGCTTGGTTACTTTGCTTGTTATTATGGGTGTTATATGTGTGAGCAATCACATTGTGGTGTGTTTTTTATAACACATTTTGAACACCTTGAATTGTAATCACTGGCTTTAAGCAAGAAGGTGCATTAGGTGCCCCCCGCACAACCATCTTAGGAATAGTGCTACCAAGTCTATTAATAAGTATCGAATTAACAATGTTTCCCTCTTGATTGCACCCAACATCCATCCCCAAAGTATTTAATGTGAGAGACTTTTTCTCATCCACTAATGCTACATCTTGGCCAAGGAGAGCAATGGGATGAGAGAAAGGTACATCATTATCATCATACTCTGTAGCGGAAAAAGGCTTTTCACTCTCATCTTTCTCATGGGTGTTCCTAGAGAAAAATTTGGTTAAATCTTCTAATATCAAAGGATATGCCCCTATGAGTAAACTGAAGATACTAAAATCATGTGTATAACAAAGTAATTGCAACTCATATGTAGAACATATAGAAGCATCAATACCACTGATATAAGTTATGTGTTCTAGAACATGAGGATTCTCATTAGTGAAATTAGTGAAGTTTTCAAAATCTAGGATATACTTGTGTAAATATTTCAGAGATGAATAACATGAAGATTCTATAACAAGGTGTAAAATCATATTTCAATATTTTTCAAATTTGATGCAAAAGACAAGTGCAAAACTATATGCAAAATGAATTAAAATGCTTGATTTTTTGTACTCTTTTCAATGCAAATGAATGAAACAAAAGATGTTGTAAGGATTTTAGTTAGGGGAAGAAAATTATATGTCTGATATGAGTCCAAAACAGTAATATGTTCCTTCCCAAAACACTCTTGATGCAAATCCAAGATAATGCCAAATCAAACTATAGTGAAAATATGTCAAAATAGGCACTTTTTTCACCAAAACTCAATGCAAGAAAGCATAACAAAGGGTGTTGTGAGGAAAATTATTATGGAAAGAAACTAATATCAGTAATAACATCCACTTGGTGCCAAAATATCCAACACAACACGCTTTTAGTGCCACTTAAGGTAAAACCCTAGTGAAAATATAGCAAAAATAGGTTATTTTTCACAGTTTTTCAATTCCAAGACCTAGCAAAGAGGCTGTTGTAAGGAATTTTAGGAGGTATAGAAAATAATATCAATGATATCAGTCACCTCAATCCATAAAATTGATCACAACATGCTTGGAGTGCAAACTAGGTCAAACCCTAGGGCAAAAATAGTCAAAATGTGTAGTTTTTCACCGAATTTTCAATACAAGAGCCTGTTAAAAGGGTGTTGTGAAGATTTTTATGAGGGGAAGAAAATTATTACCCTAACAGCAGCCAATTAATTCAAAAATAATTTTCACAACACACCTATGGTGCAATTTTATAGAGTCGATGAGGCCAATTTGAGTGAAAATCGTTGTTTTTGAAGCCCTAGGTTTGAGATCTTGGGACAAAGTGCTATGTGAATGTTTTGAAGTCTGATTTATGATGGAAATATATTATTCTTAGATATTAAAATGATTTTCAAGATCTAATATGCAAAATGCCAATGCAAATGTAATAAAAATGCATGAAAATTGCTAGTTTTTTGTTGAAATTTTCTATGCAAAAATGCAAATATTTTAAATCTAGATACAAATTTACACTAAAATGCAAGACTACAGCTAAATAAAAATTTGAATGAGCCTCTAAAATTAGTAGAAAAATCTGAAAGAATATTTTGCCTACTAAACCTAGATTTTGGAATTACTAGGTTATATCAAAATTGTCAAAATTTCCATTAAAACCTAGCAAAATAATGATGAAAATGCAATGCAAAATATTAAATTTTTATGTTTTTCTGTAGTTTATATCAGATCTGATGCAAAAATCATGAATTATGAAAATTTAGAAAGAATTGATGCAATTTAGTAAGCCAAACAATGCAACTTTTTTGAATTTTTCTCAATGCAATAAAGTGAAAGACTATATGAATGAATGAAATCAATCCAAATCTGAAGACACACATAGTTAGAAAGTTGTAATTTAAGTCCAAAAACACGGGTTCACCAAAATTTTTAGTGGAAAATTGGATTTGTTATTGTTTTAGTGTTTTGATGTTTAAACCCTCCTTTCCACTTTACATTCAAGGATCTAGGGTTGAGTGATGAGAACTATCATACCCTAGGTCATTGTGAGATGTAGGGAAACTTGGATTAGGGAATTTAATTATCAATTTCTCTTCTCTTATGCTAAATTGACCATTAAAACCCTAGTTATGAAAATACGACAATAAATTGACGAATAATGAAAAATGCTCTTACAGACGGAAGTAAAATAACAAATCATAGAATACTTATTTTCAGGGTTCCAAGGCGGAACAGTCGAGGACACTAGAGCGGGTGCCCAAGTCTAAGGTACTAGTTTCTTTATAGGATTTGGACCTCCTTCCGACACTGATCAGCCCTGTAACTTCTGTTTCCAGAAATTCATCTTCGGAGGACACTAGAGTGAGTGCCCAAGTCCTGGAAATGCTCTGGTGTCCTACTTTTCTTCAGATCCCAAATCCTTGATGCCTGCTAATCCTTCCTGCAACTTCACTTTTCCCAAATGCGACACCTATAACCTGTAATCACAAGACTTAGTTTGGGGGTTGTGGTGTTTAGAGGCTTGCCTCAGTCAAGCCCTGGAGGACACTTAAGTCTTCGAACACCATTGTCAGATAGAGAGTGCGTGCCCTTGTGAAGCAGAGGAAAAAACCAAAGAAATCAATGATGAAAACACAATATAATGTCACCTTGTAGTGAATCTCTCATGGGAGAAAGATGCTCTTCACTCCATGAGGAAATTGATGCCCAAATCTACAAATATCAATACACAAAACACACAAGTCTACTCTTGCAACACAATGAAAGCCTTGAATCACCTTGAGAACACTGGAACATCACAATTTCCATCTAATTGAGATCTAGTTTACAAATGAATGCCTAAGCATGCTTTTATAGGAAAATACAAACACTCCCGCCAACATTTTCGTAATTTAAACTTACCGTGTTGGCAAAGGACCCAAATAACGGTCATAAACTGACACCCAGAAATTGGGGCTGCCCCAAAATAGGGCAAGACTAGGGCGTGGGCGCCAAAGTTCTCGCCCCCATATTTTGGGTAGGGTACAGCTCAAGGGGTCCTCCTAGGTCCCATTTGTTATGTTACCTAGGGCTTATTCCATCGGGATGTCAAATTATGAACTAAGATGTCCTAAATGCATGCAAAGACCCGAGAGCTAAACCTTAAGAGGGAAAAACCCCCAAGGGGACATTTTTCAACGTTACAGAAGCAATGGAGATGTTTGCTTGGGGGATGGTTGATTTAGTGACTTAGGTACCCACATAGACTTAGAATTTTTCTAATTTTTATTTGACTTGTGTGATGAAGGAATTTGAATCTTTTGAATGGAATGGGATTTTTGGGATGTGGATGCTTCATTTGGCTTGATTGTTTTTTGCTTAGGTACCCAAACCATTTTAGTTTTGACCTTTTCTTTTGAAGGTATGGGCTTGGATAGCTTTTTAGAAGGATTTTGCTTTGAATTTTTGAATTGATGTCCTAATGTATGATGATCCTTAGGATTTTTGGCTTTATGAAAGGAGGCATCCAAATTTTTATTTTTGAATCCCATGGGTTTGGTGAAAGCTTCATGTATGGTCGATGTGTGCATTTGTTGATCATGATTAGGAATGTGAGGGATTGTGTAAATGGATGGATTTGGCATTGGGAGAAGTGGTGGTAAAGTGAATGGAGGGATATTAGGAGTTGGAATGAGTGGAGGTAACATTGATGGTGGAAGGTGTATGGTCACATGCTTTTGACACTTGTAGGACAATGGGAGGTGGAATGGCAACATATGTTTTGGGGATATGATAGGATTTGTGATAGGAAGTGGTGGACTTAGGAGGCATGGAGGAAGTACCAACATCTTTAGATTGTTGTCCTTGGGGTGTATATCCAAGGCCATATGAGTGTGGAGGGACCTTTACATGGATAGGCTCAAAAATTCCTTGTTCATGAAGGCCTAAGCCTTTACCTTGATAGTTCATGTTTTGGAGTATGCGATGGACTATGTGACTAGGTGTAGTTTGGACACTAGACTTGAGTTCATTATTGGATGGATAAGGTGAGGTGGTCGACAATGGTTGTTGTTGTCCTAAGGAGGAACATTCATGGATGAAGGTGGATAGGCCAAGGGGATATGATGGTGGATTTGAAATGGGATTGATGGTGGATGAAGAAGGATCATTAGGATCTTGATTAACATTTTGTTCACTAAGATTCAAGTTATTTGTTTGATCTTCTATGCTTGCTTGGGAGCCAAGTGTCTCATCATGGCAAGTGGATGTTTGTGCATCATGGGTTGGGCTAGATGGAGGAGAAGTTTCTTTGCTTTGAAGGAAGGCCATGAAGTGGGGTGAGTGCTTAGGTAGGTCAACAAGACTTCTATTAGATGGAGTATGTAGGTCTTGGGTGTCTTGCTCATGAATGGTTGTAGGGGTATGAATAGGATCAAGTTGCTCATGGATAGGTTCTTCATCATGAATAATGTCTTGATCATGGAAAAGATAAATGTTATGGATGGGTTGAATGGAAGTGGTTTGATCTTGATTAGAATGAGGGCTTGATGTTTCAACATACTTAGGATTATACCCTCGACATATCTTTGGACTTTATTGAATGGAAGTGGATGTGGAAGACTCTTGGAGAGGCTTGACATGTTCTTGATGGTCAACAACATGAGGGCATGATGGAGGTTGACTTGGGCTCATGGGGGGAGACTCTTGAATAGGTTCAAGGGATTGTGGACTATATGAAGGGGTTGTAGGAATGGACATGGTGTTGGAAGGTTCCTTAGTAGGCTCAAGGATACGACTTTGATGACATGGTTGACTCCTTGCTTGTAGCCCTTGGATCACATCCTTTGTAGGGGGATGGGTGGTGGAAGTTGAAGGCTTAGGAGTAGGTGGAAGGCTAATTGGATTGGATGGATTAGGACTAGGAGTGGATAGGTCCCATGGTGGAGGGATAAAAGCGGTGTTAGATGGATTAGTCTTAGGGTTTTGACTTGGATTCGATGGAGGGTCAAAGGGGTTGAATGGATTTGTGGATTTGGATGACTCCCTAGGTTTATTTTTGTAATGTTTGAACTTAGGGCATGAAGTGGATGGAGGATTAGATGATGGTAAGGGTAATGAAGAGTTTGATGGATTAGAAAGTGGAGGGACTAATGGATTAGGACTAGGACATGGTAGCTTTAGGATAGGTATTCGATTGGATGATGGTATAATGTACTTATAGGTCCCGCAAGCTAGAGTGGTGTTCCCCTTATCAAAGGTAGCATTAGAACTTGAGGGCATTTGATCTTGTTTCAAAGGGCAACTTAGGATCACATGTACTTGTTGTGATGTGAGTTGGTATGAAGATTGGTTGACATGGAAAGAAGTGGGATAGGTTGATGTGGCATTGACATGATAAGTGGATGGATTAAATTCGTGTGAAGTGGAGGAGGATGACACATAGGATTGAGGTGGAATGTGTGGTTGATGTTGCGGTTGTTGGATTTGACAATTGGCTATGAATTGTTGGGCTTGAGCTAGGAGGTGTTGTATTTGAGGTGATTGGATTTGTTAAATTTTTTGGATGATGGCTTGGAATCGTTGTATGGTTTGTTGGTCTACGGGTTGTGGTACTTGATGAATTGTTTAGATGAGGTCTTGTAGTTGGGCTGCTAGGACCTTGTTTTTGAATGTTGGCATGGTGTCACACATGTGTTTAAGTCTTTGCATGTCGGCTTGTTCCTCAAGATATGCCACATAGTTCTTGTCATCATTAGAGGTAGGAGGAGGGGCTCCTCTAAGTATGAGTTTAGGTCTTGGATTTTTCTCATCATTGGGATTAGAAGGAGGGCCTCCTCGAATTATGATTTTGGGCTTTGAATTGGGCATAGGCTTGCTAAGATTAAAGACCATTTTGACTAGTGGATTAGGACTAGGATGATGTAGAATTATTTGGAATGGGTGACTGTATGATTAGGATGTGGATTAGGTGAATGACAAGGATGATTAGGGTTTCGATTAGAATGAAATGGCAATGATGAATGTGTTGGAAATATTGTTTAGGAAAAAGTGTTTATGTGTTTGTGTTTATAGCTTGATATGGTAATTTGCAAACAAATGATTACACATGTACACACATGAATCACACACGCAAGACACATAAGCAATTTTAACTTTGAAATTTTGAAGAATGTGATGATCAAGCAAGCAGTCGAAGAAGACACATCAACAACCCTATGATTAGTTAGGTGGGTTTGGCCAATTAGGTCTTAATCTAGGTTGTACAAGTTGACTAAGGATGTCTCCAATATACTCAAGGTACGGGGGGCCCAATTCTGTGAAAAGAAAGCAAAATACTGCCACACAGATGGGAGAAAGGGGTAACCCACCTTTCACCTTCACTTCCCAAAGGTATAAAGTTCTTTGGGGCTTCGCCAAGAGTGACAAGATTTTAACTTCCAAAGAGGGTGTCTTTCGATTCACACCTCACTTTTTATACTCCACCGGAACACTAGAGTTGAGGTTGTCCCTTGGAGTGGTGTGTCTCCAAGTAGGCCTCCTAGGAAGGGGATGACAAAAGCAAACCGAGTGGGTTTTTTTTATTTCCAAGATCACCTTGTAGTGTGAGGAGAGAGCATACACACACACACACACTTGATTCACACTCGCACTTGTTAATTTCCCTTTAAGAAATCCAAATGTGTGTTGTTAAAATGAATGGATGAGAGGTGTTTTTCATTCTCAAGGTCGCACGAAGCGCATGAGAAGAGCATGCACACCTTCGATCACATTCAAGTTCAGCAAGCAATGAAGACACTTATTCTTTATAATCCAAAGTCAAATGTGTGTGAAGGAAGACAATGGTTTGTTTTAAGCCCAATTTTGAATGTGAATGAAGACAATCATTCATTTTAATGCCTAAAATCCAAATGTGAGAGCAAACAAATGTTCTTTTTATACCTAAATTGTAATGTGTAAGCAAGCAATGATTGATTGATGAAATGAAAAGATGAGAGATGAAATGGATGCATCTAGAATTTTCACTTCCAATTTGTTGTGTATGACTGATCCCAATGCTATTCTAGTTGCTTAGATGCACCTAGAAGCCATGAAAACAAGAAGAAAGTGAGTAAACTTGCAAACAATTGTATTATGTGAAAAAGAAGCAAGCTGATAAAATTTGATCAAGATGAATAGATACAGAAAAATAAATTGCATGAACAGAAACTAGATGAAATTTTATGTAGTTTTAAAAAAACATTCGTGAAAAACGGATAAATTTTGCTCAAGATATTTGCATTTGAAGTTCAAAATAAGAGCTGACTTTGACTAAAAAAAACTCTAATAAAACAACATAGTCACCTAATGAAATCTATGTCACTATGAAGTTCTCTGAGTCATCTTTCCAATGAGTCCTTTTGTGTGAATTTTTGATATCGTATGCCCAAGTTATGAAGAAAAGAAAAATAATGCCCTATTAGGGCATGTAGAAGGCACAAGGGTCAAGTCTGGCAGTTTATGGCTAACCGCTAGCAGTCAAATTAGTGAGTGGTCACATTAAATGGTTTATAGACTATGGTAGTTAGTGCTTGTACTAGCAGTCAGGCTTAGATAACCCCCTGGTCACCCATGTGACCAGGGGCTAAACTATTTGAAAAAAAAGAAATAGAGAGGGGGCTTGATGGCTCCTCCCTTCCTCCACCTTGGTCACTAATGTGACCAAACACCTAGAAGTGGTAAGGAAACTATGGTTAGGGTTTTATCAACTGATTGAAGACTTCATGGTGGAGGAAAGGTGGAAAATAAGGAAGTGGAGGTTTTGGTTGAGGGTGAGTGGCGACCCAACCCGAAATGGAGGCAACGAGCTCTTTAAAGTGGCGGAAGGAGAGAACCTTGGGTGGCGATGGCTCTCAGTGGCAGATGAGTTGGAGTCTTTGACCAAACACGATAGGGAAGAGCTCAGATCGGTGTCTTAGGATTTGAGGGGAGTGTCGACACTAGGAGATATAAGGAGTCACGACTGTGGATTGAAAGTTGTAGGTGACGACGTTAGGAATGAAAATCATTGCTAGGGAGTTCAAATCAGGCAGTGGTGGTGAAAATTAGGGTTTATACAAGTGGTGGATGGGTAAAACACTAGCGACGATGGTAGAGAGTAATGCAAGCGGCGGCGGTTCTAGGTATGGCGACCTAGGGTTTTCAGTATCACCTTTAAACCTACAAACACTGATTTTAGAACTGCAAAACAAAACCTAACCTAGCACAGACCACATCAATCCTGCAACATAGATTAGAATGAATACTAGTTAGCACAGTCGACCAGTCCATATGGTATGGATCTGTACAGATCTATACAGTACAGACTGGTAGTTTTAAAAAATTCAAAATTTGACAGTGAGAGAAATGGGTCAAATTTTATGTCATTTTTAACCTGCGAGGCCTCCCAGATGCAATGATGAGGTCCGTTTCAGGCCAGGAGGTCACCTGCAAAAGTTGACTTTAAAAATTGACAAAAAATTGTTAGATTTGCAAGATTCACGTCGGGTTCACCATTTGTAGTTAGGGCTAAAATTAGGTCTGAAACTAAAACAACAAGATACCAAACCCTAACTAGCACAATAGAGTACAAACTAGCATGAAAATCAAAACAACAAAGCAAAGCAAACTGATCTTCAAGCTAGATTTAATTTATCTCCATTTCTCTTCTCAACCTCGCATAGGCATGCAAAATTTCAAAGGATGATTGTGGGAGAAATGTTGGTTGCTCATTCCGACAACATAACGGTACTTGGACTAGATTGCATAGAACATTTGACAACATGAAGCTACTTGAAAACCAATGCATGCAAATGGCTTGTGAGAGGTTTGATTTATAGACAATGATGATTTGAATGAATGGTTGAGATTGAAAGTTAATTTGAACGATGTGGACAACTAGGATTGAATAGGGTTTTGCCACTCCATGAGGAGTTGTAGTCATGTGACAAGTGTGTGGAGAGGAATAAAAGAGACCTAATTCAAATAAAAGATTATTTAAATTAGTTGTGCATGTGAAGTGTATTAAGTGGAACTTGTAGCATGCGACATGTGTTTGATTGTGATGAGAGGAGAGGGAATAATTCAAATATTTTATTTGAGTTATTTGGGAAATGTGAAAGGGGGATTAATTAAATAAATGGGATTTATTTAATTAAGTGTCTAGGTGATTAGGATGGAATTAGGAGTGGGATTAGGACAAGATGTCATATGATGTCTCTAATAATGTGTCGACTAGGTAATGGTCAAGACATGGACACATTTAGATGTCTACATTGCCATTTTGTTGTATAGACAAGAGTCAACCAAATCCAACCAAGATATATCCATATATGTACTTGCAAGCTATGTCTTCTTCCCAGAAAGTATCTTCAGAAACCTATTTCTCTAACCTGCACACAAGGAAAGAGGAAACTTAGGTTGTGTTGTGTATAAGGGCTTGCCTTAGTCAAACCCTATGTTGGTGTTTCCACCTTCACTACAACAATGATTAGATCCAAGAGTGTGTGCTCTAGGAGGGCAAATGCCAGATCTATAATATATGATAGAAATATGAATGAAAATGATGATGATTACTGCAAGAGGTAAAACCCTAGTTGATGAAGATAACTCAAGATGATACACCAACAAGGATAGTGATGGAGAAGGCTTGAAAATTCCTTAAAGACCTAAAAACAAACTTTAATAACATCCACAAGTAGATAGCACTTCCAAGCATGAAGAATACTTTGTCATAGAACACAAAAGCATAAGGTAATTCCTTCTCATAGTAAGCTCTAGTTATTATCTAGGTGTAAAATGAATTACAAAACTCCTTTATATATGCATTCCTGCTCACAAATGACAAATAAAACCAAATGGGGCCGACATATACAAACTAGCAAGGTGTTCTAAGCTGACACCACAAGAGAGGGGCTAAAGATCCCAATTGGGACTAGGGTGCTCGGGCGCCTTGGGCCTTTAGCCCCACAAACTTCGGGGAGTGTCAAATGTCATGGGTTTAGTCCAATCCTAAGTTTATTCTATCAGGTTTATTCATCGGGATCAAGATTTTATCATTCTACACTCAAGAAGGTGTTAAAATAGGTCCTGATTAACAAAGGTAACATTTTAGGTCCAACCAAGGTTTGATGGGTGTTTTAGAACATAAGAACGTAGGAAAGATACATGATATCTCACCTCTCTTGAAAGGAATCTTATCCCATAAATGTTACACATATAGTTCATAGGGTTGTCATTGATGTCAACAATATCATGGTGGCATGATGGTGTTCATGGTTGGATGTAATGTCCCATCCAACAAGAGAAGAAGATACAATGAGAAGAAGAGCAAGAGAAGAAGATACAGTTCATGGTTGGATGTCATGTCCCATCTAGCAAGAAAAGAGAGAAGATATAGGTCATATTAAGATGAGAATCAGAAGCACAAATATGATCAAATGTCCTTCTGATGCTACTGATGGCTTGTAGTATGTATGATCCAAGTTCCATGATGATTGCAGTATTGGAAGAGTATTTTTCTATTGATTGATTGAAGACAGTGTCACTTTTGTGAAGATGTTCTATACAGGACAATGGAATGCTCTACATTCCTCCACATTTGAAGATATGGTCACGTTATTTTGGAATTGTGTTCAAGATGCAGTGAAGGTGATAATTCCAAGTTTTTAGATCATTTGTCCTTCCGCTGGGAAAGTTATGCATGATAGAGTACTAGCATGTGTTCTAGCAGACTAAGCTAGTGATGAAGGCCTGTTGGGATGCTCCTCATTCCTCAAACAAATGATTGCCTTTGTACTTTTAAGGACATGTTATGGATGTGAATTACATGATTCCTTGTAGTTTCAAGGTTCTTGGTGGTCCACAACTCAATTTTTCAAAAGACAACATGTTGCAATGTGTTCTGGATGACAGATTGTTCCCAGAGTTCATGTTTGAAGATGTGTGGCTCAATTCTCTAATGTGCGGTGGCAAAAGAGTGTTTGGATATGTTGCATGAGTTAGATGGACTCATCTAGAAAATTTTTCATGAATATATTCTTGTTTCTAGTACCGCACAAGGTTTTCAAGTTGATGTGGCTGTTATGCTTCAAGTTTTCATATGTTTTGTTAAAGCTGTCATATTTTCAAATGAGCGAAGGGTGCAGATGTAAGTCCTTGGTGTTTGAAGCTATGAAGGATGTTTTGTACCTAGTTAATCAAGTGTTCATGTCCACAAGGCATGGATCTTTTGCTGGTGTAACATGTGGCTTCACTTAGGACCTAGCCTTCTACACGTTTCATATTTTGTGTTGTTTGGCCGACTTGTAATTGTATTTTTGATGTTGTATCTAATGGATAAGCAATGTAATCAATGTAATATCATGTATAAATAGTGAATCAAATTGAGTGAGGAGAAGTGTGATTGCAAGTTGATTGAAAAGTTCACAAGTAGATAAAAAGAAAAATAAATGCATAGTTGATGTGCGACTAAAGGAGAAAGAGCAAAAGTTGTTGATGCTATTTGGATTCATCTTGATGACACATTTGTGATAGTGATCAAGTATAGAGTGTTTCTAACTGATCAAATCATCAGAAGAAAGAGTGAAGAGGTAGAGGTGTAATCATCAAAAGTGTGAGTTTCAATGTCAGTTTTTAGACAATAGAAAGACTATCATACTGTAATCTTCTGTAAGTGTGTTATCATTTCAAGGAATAGTAGCTTCCTTGGGAGTGACCCTAAAACAAAGTCTTTAGGGAGTAGAAGCTTCCTTGGGAGTGACCCTAAATCAAAGTACTTCAGGGAGTAGAAGCTTCCTTGGGTTGTAGCCCTAAAACAAAGTTATTATTTGAGCTTCATCTATTATGAGTTAATCCTCACCGTGGTTTTTCCCTTCTAGGGTTTTCCACATATATCTGGTGTTATGTGTTGATGTGCATTGTGTTAATTTTTCATGTTCATGTTTATGTTGTGATGATTAAGTTTTGATCTGATCTGGATAAGTTGAAGTTGTTAAAAGTGAAAATTGTTTAAATACTGATTCACCCCCTCTCAGTATCCTAATGTGTTCAACAATTGGTATCAGAGCCAAGTTCCTCTTAGGGAAGCTTAACCACTTGAGGAAGGTTTGAGATGACATAGAATGGATCCAACAAGATTCCTAGGTTTGATGGAACAAATTATGCATTTTGGAAGCTGAGGATGGAAGCTTATATTAATTCTCTAAGGTGTGGTGTTTGGGACTCTGTCAAGTCTGGTTACACAATTCTTGCTGCTATTCCTATAGATGCAGATGAAGTCAAGTTGTATGATAACAATGCCAAGGCAAAGTTTTCTATTATGAGTGGTTAGCTGATTCAAAACTTTGAAAGGTAATGAGTTGTGGTTTTGCTCAAGAAGTTTGGGATAAACTTAAAACCATTTATGAAGGAGATAAGAAAGTAAAGCAAGCCAGGATGCAGATCTTCAAGAGCAAGTTTGAGAACCTAAAAATTTCAAAGGATGAAGACATTGCTAGATACATGCTTTGGGTGATTGAAGTGGTCAATGGCATTAAAGGTCTTGGTGGAGAAGTGAAAGAAGATGAGGTTGTGAAAAAGGTTCTGAGACCTCTTCCTAATCTTATAATCATAAGGTATCTACCATTGGGGAGAATGCAGACTTGGATACTTACACTAAAGACAAATTATTTGGTTCCCTTACTGCCTTTGAAATGAGAGAGTTTGGCAGTGATGCTCCAAAGAAAGAAGTTTCTTTCAAAATCAGTATGAAGACAAAATATGAAGTTGTTGATGAAGATGAAAGCTCTGATGAAGTTGAAGCAAATTTTGTGAGAAGACTGAAGAAAGTTACTAGAAAATACAAAGGTAAATTACCCTTCAAATGTTTCAATTGTGGAAAGGTTGGCCATTTTTCTTCTAAATGTCCTTTCAGAGAATCAAGGGGTAGTAACAGAAGAGACAAGTTCAAGATAAGTATGTATTCCATAGAAAGTAATTATTGTTTAGAAGATGAGGATCATTATGATTCAAATGATGAAACACTTTTTAGGGCCCTGAGTGTTGGTAACAAAAAGGATGATGCTAAAACATGTGAGAAGATTGATACCTTGCAAACAAATTAAAACAATGAAAGATCAATGGTTGTATAATTGTCTTTCATGCAAAAGAAGAATCCAAGGCTTGGGTAATTGATAGTGGATGCTCAAATCATATGACTAGTGACAAGGTGAAGTTTATCAGCCTTGAGAAGTGGGATGGTGGTGCTGTCCAGTTTGGTGGTGATGAGTCAGCACAGATCTGTGGAAAAGGTGCTATAACTATTGATGGGAATAATAGGACTGAGGATGTCCTCTATGTCAAATGACTAAAACACAATCTTCTTAGTGTCAATCAAATGTGGAACAAAGGGTATAATCTCACCTTTCATGTCAAAGGTTGTGAGATCAGGAAGGTAGGATCTAGAAAACTAGCTACAGAAGGTATCAAGACATGTGGTGACATCTATCATCTAAAGGAGGTATATGGAAGAACATGTCTATTGGCTCAATCCAGTGAGTGTTGGATGTGGCACAAGAGAATGGGACAACAATTTTGACAATATGGTAAAGATCAGTTCTACTCCTGCAGTGAGAGACATGCCCAAGATAATCAAGCCTACAAATGTAGTATGCAGGGAATGTCAAATGGGAAAGCAGACAAACACAAACTTCAAAAGCAAGAAGTACTCTTCTTCAAAGCCATTGGAGCTGATTCACACTAAGCTATGTGGCCTCACAAAAGTAAAGAGTCAACAAAGTGAGGTATTTCATGTTGCTTATTGATGATTATTCTAGAATGACTTGGGTTACTTTCTTAAGAGAAAAATTAGATGCCCTTGATAAATTTAAAGTGTTCAAAGCTATGGTTGAGATTGAATTTGATGCCAAGATTAAATGTTTGAGGTCTAATAGAGGAGGTGAGTTTACTTCAAATGAATTTGAAAATTTTTGTGAAGATAATGGTATTAGGAGACATTTGTCAGCTCCTAGGACCCCTTAGCAAAATGGAGTAGTGGAAAGAAATAATAGGATTGTGCAAGAGATGTCTAGGGAAATGTTGAAAGATATAGATCTACCTAATATGTACTGGAAGGCTGCAGTTCATACTACTATTTATCTAATTAACAGAGTGCAATTGAGGTTTAATAGCACTAAGATCCCTTATGAGCTTTGGTATGGAAGACCTCCCATAGTCAGATACTTCAGGATCTTTGGCAGCAAATGTTATATCAGAAGAGATGAAGAAGACCTAGGAAAGTTTGATTCAAGAAGTGATGAAGGAATCTTTCTTGGTTACTCAACCAGAAGCAAGGATTATAGATGCTACAACAAGAGGTTGGGGAAGATGATTGAAAGCACAAATGTCAAGGTAGATGAAGACTTGTATCAGATCTCACATGAAACAAAGGACTTTGAATCTAATATTTTTCCATGCATTGTAGATGAAGAAGAAGAAGTAAACGAAGAAAAGTGGTGTAGTCACGATCGAAGGGTTCACATAATCAACTGTCCAAACCATGCAGCTAGAGTAACACAATGGAAACAACACAAATGTAGAGTGCAATGGAAGATTCAAATGCTTAATATATCATATATTTAGAATGCTTATATGTCAGCATCATGTGGGCTACAATAAAAGGGCTCACATGCCTGATTCTAGTTACAATAGATATACAAGATATGGCATTGAAGTGCCTCTCTGGAACAAAATATATAATGATCGCTAACTAAGAACTATCTAATTAATTAATTGCCTCTCTAATACATCCTAGAGATCTATATATATCATCCTTAAGCTCAAAGAATCCTCTGCGTGGACCAAGAAGGGTTACAAACTCCAATGAAGGAATGTAACATGTAGAAACAAATAGGCCGGCCTTAAACATCTGGTAATGCTTTGCATGTACTAATTGGTGTTGTCATTCATGTCAAAACGATTGTGTTGTCATTGGTGTCAACTATGTCCTCTATTGTTACTATTGTTACTTGATTAAGTTGCTGACTTAATGATGATGTGATTTCCTTGAAGAAGTGCTAAAGGTGTTAAGAATATGTTCTTCTTGCTGGGTTTCCAAGTGCTCTTGAGAAAATTTGATTAAATTGGAAACAGTGTGTTGAAGAAGTCTTCTGGCTTACTGAATGTTGTTCAAGTTTTTGCTCCACATTTATTTTGTGTTGGAGATTTAAGTGTTTGGTTTGGATATGTTGTTGAGAAGTGTTTGAAGATACTAAATCTAGAATTTGGTACTCCAGATCGTTGTGCAGTGAAAGTTATGTTCACCAGTTTGAAGACAGTGTTTGCAGTGTCTCTAGGAGAAAGTATTTTTCTCCGCATTTCTTTGTAAAATAGTTTTAGGTGTTGCATTTTTGGATATATTCTTATAAGGTCCTTATCTATCTTCTATCCAAAAGGTTTGTGATTTGGTGCTCCAAAAAGCAATTTATTGTGTGGAAGAGTTTGATTTGTAAGCAGATTGTGAATTTCCTTCAGGTAAAAGTTATTGTGGATAAATTTGTTGGTTTTTGGGTGACTTCAAGTTATTCATGGATGTTTCAAGATTATGTTAAAGCTTCATGCAAGGTCCACAAGGTGTGTTTATCTCTAAGGAAGTGTGTGCTTAAAAATTCTTGGTGTTAACACAAGTTTGGCCGACTTGGTTGTTTTCACTAATTTAGATTATACTTTGGTGATTCTAAAAGCATGTTGAAGTGTGTTAGAGTGGATTTAGGTCCTTGCTAAGGCATGATGTGGTCTTCATTCATTCCCTTCCTCCATGAGGATGTTTATGTCCAGACCTAATTTAAATTTTACGGGTTAAGTTGTGTTGTTGACCTTGGAGAATGTTTTCATGATTGATGATGGTATAAATAAGTGTCAAGGAGTCGTGAATTTGTGGGCACATAAGGGATATGATGTGTGTGATGTGAATTTGATCAGGGGCAATGATAGATTTCATGTGTTAGGCTACTGAATGCAGTGAGCAGAAGATGTCTACTATTTTTGGTGATGATGCGAAGATGTTGTTGGTGCTGTGATGAATATTAAGCTTCATTGGAACTGAACTCCTTGCATAGGTTAGATGCAGCTATATCAGTTCAAAGTCTAGCAGTAAGCCATTCTTCTCTTCTTTCTTTCTTTCTTAGTGGGTAGTGAGTCCACTTGGACAGTGAGTCCCATGCAGTGAGCATTCTTTCCTATGGAAGTGAGCCTTTTATAATTCGATATTGTTACTACATTATATTGTGAGCTATTCCTCACTGTGGTTTTTCCCTTTTAGGGTTTTCCACGTAAAATCTGGTGTTCTCTTGTGTATGGTGTTGATGTGTTTAAGTTTCTATTAGTTTCTTCTCATGTTTAATCATCATAATAGATTAAGGGTCTAAATGAAATGATGTGGATGCGAATATGTTTTTGAGGGTTTGAAATTTCTAATATAACCGATTCACCCCCCTCTTAGTTATCTTGTGCATTCAACACCAAAAATGCATGAATCAAGGTGTGGACCTCAAGGAAGGTCTATTTGATCCATATGTACCTTGTATGATGTTTCATTTAGCTCTGCAAGTCACGGAAGTGCTCTGCAAACCTTCTCCTTCAACTGACTGTCTAAATGCTCTGCTCTGTGAAAGCTGATGATCTTCTAATAGTGATAACTTTTAGAAGACAAGTCCAAATGACCTAAAATTTGGATATGATGTAGATGATGATATGCAGATACTAAGTCCTACTCTGTAAGCTTTGAAATGAAGATGCGGCAAAATATGATACAAAATTTTGAAACTGTAACTGACTGAACTGAACTGAAAATGAAAGAAAAGAAAGAACGCAAATGTTTTTTGTTGATGCAAGATTGCTCTGCAACCTGGGATGCTCCTGCATCAGACACCTAGGGTTGTTGAAAAAGTGAGTCCCTCACTTTGTTAGGGCTAGAGGAAAACCAAGACGGTCCACCTTAACCTGAGATATCCATGATGAATCTTCTTCTAGTAAGCCTTTCCACATTACCAAATATTCTTTGTATTGCTTGCCTTTGGTGCTGCGTCCAACACTGTTGTCTAAGATGTCCTCTATCTACTCTAGTTTTTTCTGTGGTAACTAATTCTTCAAATCATCTTCAATGCTATCGCTTGATTCTCCTTCATGATACTGATATAGGTCTGCAATGTTAAATATAGGTGATATACCCAATGTCTACGATAGTTCCACTTCATATGTATTTCTTGAATCAAATCTCTTGAGTATCCTACATGGTCCAAACTTCTTCATCTTCAACTTGTTGTATGTGCCTATGGGAAATCTCTCTTTTCTCAGATATACCATTACTTCATCTCCAACTAAAAATTCTTTATGTCTCCTCTTCTCATCTGCTTGCTCCTTATACTTTCTATTCATCTCCTCAAAATGCTTCTTGACCTGATTATGCACTGTCTCCATGTATCCTACAAATTCTTCTGCCTCTACACTTCTCTTATTCTCCATACTGATGTCTCTCAACTCTGCAACTCCTCTAAGTTTCATTCTTGTCACAATCTCAAATGGTGTCTTCCCTATACTCCTATTCACTGAATTATTGTATACAAACTCTGCTTGTGGTAGAATTAGATCCCAATTTCCTATCTTGTCTCCTACCAAACATCTCAACAAGTTTCCCAAACTCCTATTTACCACTTCTATTTTTCCATCTGTCTGTGGATGAAATGCTAAACTGAACTTTAGGTCTATCTTCATATTCTTCCACAATGTCCTCTAAAAATATCGAATGAATCTTATATCCTTGTCTGAAATTATACTCTTAGGTAATCCATGCAATCTCACAATCTCCTTGAAAAATAGGTCAGCAACATGCACTGCATCATTTATCTTCTTACAAGGTATGAAATGTGACATCTTTGAAAATCTATCCACCACTACAAATATAGAATCATGTCCTCTCTATGTTCTTGGAAATCCTAATAGGAAATCCATGCTTATATCTTCCCAAGGTCTCTCCGGTATTGTCAAAGATTTGTACAAACTAGTATTCTGACTACTCCCTTTTGCAACTTGACATACTCTACGACTCTGTACAAACTTCCTTAGATCCTTATATATCTGAGGCTAAAAGTAATGTTCACTTACCAAAGCCACTATCTTGTCAATTCCAAAATGTCATGCTAATCCACTACTATGCTTCTCCTTGATCAAATTGTCTCTCATTGAACTCCTAGGTATACACAACTGATTTTCTTTAAACAACATATCCTCTTGAATGAAATAATCTAACCACTTACTTCTATCTATCACAACATGTTCCTTACATGCTTTCCAAGTTTCTACAAAATCAAGATCTTCTTCATACATGTGCTTCAGTTCCTCAAAACCTAATACTTTAACTCTCATCTTTGTCAGCAAATTCCTTCTTCTACTCAATGCATCTGCAACTTTGTTTGACTTCCCACTTCTATGCTTCAATACAAATGTGTAACTTTACATGAACTCTACCCATCTCATATGTCTCTAATTCAACTTTCTTTGACTGTTTAGATACTGTAAAGCCTAATGATATGTATACAACACAAATTCCTTCTGCAACAAATAATGTCTCCACTTCAAGTCAAAGATTGAAATATGGCATAAAAATCCTGATCATAAACTGAATATCTTCTCCTTGCATCATTCAACTTCTCACTGAAATAAGCTACTGGTTTACCTTCTTGACTTAACACTGCTCCTATTGCATTTCCACTTGCATCATAATATACTTGAAATACTTTGTTGAAATCTAGTAATGCTAACACTAGTTGCTCTGTTGCTTTCTGCTTCAACAATTCAAAACTTTTATTTTCTCCTGATGTCCACTTAAAATCCTTTATGTCACCTCTCATTGTCTTTGTCATAGGTGTGCATATTGAACTGAAATTTCTAATGAACTTTTGGTAAAAACTAGCTAATCCATGAAATGATCTTACCTCTCCAATGCTCTCCGGTGTTGGCCATTCAACAATTGCTCTAACTTTCTGAGGGTCCATCTTCAATCCTTCCGTAGAAATCACAAATCCCAAATATACCAATTATTCCTTCACGAAACTACATTTCTTGATGTTTATCAACAATTTCTCTTCTCTCAATCTCTGCAATACTTGTCTAATATGCCACAAATGTTCTTCTTTTGTCTAATTTAAAATCAATATATCATCCAAGTATACAATAATAAACTAACCCAAGAATTTCTTCAAAACCTCATTCATCAATCTCATGAAAGTACTCGATGCATGAGTCAATCCAAAAGGCATCACTAACCATTCATACAATCCTTCATTTGTCTTAAATGTAGTCTTCCATTCATCTCCTTCTCTGATCCTGATGGTATCCACTCTTCAAGTCTATCTTTGTGAAATGCTTTGCTCCACTCAAACAGTCCATAATGTCATCCATCCTTGGTAATGGAAATCTATACTTAACTATAATCTTATTGATTTCTCTAGAGTCTATACACATCCTCCATTCTCCATCTTTCTCCAGTGCTAATACTGTAGGTACTACACATGAGCTTAAGCTTTCCCTGATTAATCCTAGTTTCCTCAACAATTCATGTATCTCTCTATTCAGCTCTGCATTCTCTGCTGGTGTCATCTGGTGTGCTACTTTGTTAGGCAAACTAGCTCTAGCTATAAGGTCCATATGATGACTAATACTCTAGATTGGTGGCAATCCTTCAGGTACATTATCTGATATGTTGTCTTCATACTCTATCAACAATTCATTTATCTCCTCTGGCTATGATTATTCAGTCTCTGTACTTAGGGTTCCATGCTTCTTAGGAATTAAAGCAAAACACATGTTCTCATGTCTCAAACCATCCAAAAATTTCCTTCCATCTACCAAATAGATTCTAGCATTCCCACATACTTCACTCTTAGGCTCATCTTCCAAAGGTATCAAGATATGTTTCTTCCCATTTAATGTTATAGTATAAGTATTCTTTCTCCCATCATGTATAGATTTTCTATCATACTGCCATGGTCTAACCAACAATATATGGCATACATCCATCAGCATAATATCACACAATACTTCATCATGATAAGATCCAGTATGAAATTTCACCAAACACTCTTCACTCACCAGTACCTTGTGTTCATCTTGAATCCATGCTATCTTGTAGGGCTTAGGGTGTTTCAGTACCTCCAGATTCAGCTTAGTCAACATCTCCTCTGAAACCAAACTATCAGTACTACCACTATCAATGATCATTCTACAATATTTACCTCCTGATTTACATCTGGTCTAGAACAAACTTTTCCTCTGCAATGGTTCCTCAGTTGTCTCTACTTGAAATAGTGCTCTCCTCATGACTAATGATTCTCCTTTCTCTAGTTTTCCAACTAAACTAGGTGATCCAATAGGTTCTTCTTCTACAAAAGTTGCTCTTCCACTATTCTCTATCTTCTTTCTTGTACTTCCCTAATGACATTAGAATGCTTTGTGTCCTTCACCTCCACACTTAAAACAAGTTCCTCTAAATGTTCTCTTATCTAATCCTCTTTCATCTCTCCTATACCCTTCATTGCAGTAAGATTTATGATTCCCTCTACAAAAACTCCTGTCATCTCTCTAGTATGAATTGTTATCTCTATCTTCCTTCCTGAATGAACTATCTTGTTTGTTCTGCTTTGCATATGATATTTCTCCTCCAGAATATGTTCTACTTCTTTGAAATTTACCTCTACCTCTCTCCCTATGCTCATGTTTCTTATTCAACTTGTCTTCAACTTTCAGGGCAAATTGATATGCTTCTTCTATTGTTGTCATCCTTACCAAACTTAGTTCTTCTTAAATGTTCAATCTCAGTTCATTTATGTATCTTGCCACTTTCTCCTTGCTTGCTTTATTGTGTCCAATCCTTATGATCATCTTATGAAATTCTTCAGTATACTCCTTCATAGATTTCTCCTTTTGCTTTAGGTTTTGCAATCTCTTCAACAATCCAACTCATAGTCAGCAGGTATAAAGTGATTTTTCAACTTTTTCACCATTCTATCCCATTTTATGATCTCTTATTTTCCTCTCCTATTCCTATCCAACTATACTTCTTTCCATAAATTGCAGCATGTCCTTTCAACTTAGTCTTTGCAAATCTCACTTTCTCTATATCTTCAATTTCTTCATATTCAAAGTATTCTTCCAAATCATTTATCCAATCAATCAATTCCTCCAGATTCAAATTTATAGTGTAGTTCGGTACTTCCACTCTAGGTCTCTTTCCCATCTTTGAAATAGCTTTCAACATCTTCACTTGATCTGATTCTTCTTCTTCTTCTAGGGTTTCTTCATTTTGATCAGTAGATTGAAATTCGTCATCATCACTTTTAGCATAATGTCTAGGGGTTAGTCCTTTTCTTCTATCTTCTTCTATAGAATCCAGTCTAACTTTCATTATTTTTATCATCTCCATCATTTCTTCCATTCTTCCAGCCATAGTGCTTACAACAGGCATCCTCCTTGACGGCATCTCTTCCTAGGATCTGGTGCAACTGCCTCACACTTAGTGCTTCGTTGACAAACACAAGTAGACTGCCTTAGGTCGGTGATTGGTTCACTGCAAGATCTTCCAGAATTGCCTTCACTTCCCAAAGGATTCAAAACTTTGCTCTGATACTACTTGGTACAGTCACAATCAGAGGGTTCACCTAATGAACTGTCCAAACCATGCAGCTAGAGTAACACAATGGAAACAACAAAAATGTAGAGTGAAATGGAAGATTCAAATGCTCAATATATCATATATTTAGAATATCAAAGGGCTCACATGCCTAATTCCAGTCACAACAGATATGCAAGATATGGTATTAAAGTGCCTCTCTAAAACAAAATATGTAATGATTGCTAACTAAGAACTATCTAATTGATTAACTGCCTCTCTAATACATCCTAGATATCTATATATATCATCTTTAAGCTCAAATACTTCTCTGCGTCAACCAAGAAGGGTTACAAACTCTAATGAAGGAATGTAACGTGTAGAAATAAATAGGTCAGCCTTAAACATTTGGTAATGCTCTGCAAATGCATGAATCAAGGTGCGGACCTCAAGAAAGGTCTATCTAATCCATATGTACCTTGTATGATGTTTCATTTAGCTCTGCAAGTCACGGAAGTGCTCCACAAACCTTCTCCTTCAACTGACTATCTGAATGCTCTACTTTGTGAAAGTTGATGATCTTCTGATAGCAATAACTTTTAGCAGACAAGTCCAAATGATTTGAAATTTGGATATGATGTAGATGATGATATGCAAATGCTAAGTCCTACTCCATGAGATTTGAAATGAAGATGCGACAAAATGCAGTACAAAATGCTGAAACTGCAACTGACTGAACTGAACTGAAAATGAATGAAAAGAAAGAATGCAATTTTTTTGGTTGATGCAAGATTGCTCTGCAACCTAGGATGCTCCTGCATAAAAAAGGAACAATAACTAGAGAAGATGCCTAAGACTCCAAAAAATTATGTTCAAAAGAATCACTCAAAAGATCAGATCATTGGAGACAAGAGTAAGGGTGTGTTGACTAGGAGAAGTTTTGCAAACATATGTGAGCAAGTAAACTTGTGTTTGTTATCAAAAGTGGAACCCAAAAACTTTGCTAATGCCAACAAGGATGATAGATGGATAAAAGCCATGGAAGAAGAATTGGATCAGATTGAGAAGAATCAGACATGGGAATTAGTTCCCAGACTAGCAAACAAGAATGTTATAGGAACAAAATGGGTGTTTCAGAACAAACTGAATGAAGAAGGCAATGTTGTAAGGAACAAGGCAAGACTGGTATGCAAAGGATACACACAAGTAGAATGTATCAATTTTGAGGATACTTTTTCTCTGGTAGCAAGGATGGAGGCAATCAGAATGTTCCTTGCTCTTGTTGCTCATAAGAACTTCAAGGTATATCAAATGGATGTTAAGTTAGCATTTATGAATGGTGACCTAGAGGAAGATGTTTATATTGAACAACCAGATGGTTTCCAGATATCAAAAGATCTGGACATGGTGTGCAGACTCAAGAAGGCTCTGTATGGTCTTAAGCAAGCACCTAGAGATTGGTATGCTAGATTGGACAAGTACTTACTTCAGCAGGGTTTCAAGAAAGGTACTACAGATAGCAATCTTTATATCAAGGAAGAAGGAGACATGATATTGATAGCTGCAGTATATGTTGATGACATCAACTTTGGTGGAGATAATGATATGTGTAAGAGGTTTGCAAAGGAGATGTAAAAAGAGTTTGAGATGTCTATAATTGGTGAAATGTCTTTCTTCCTTGGACTTCAAATTTCTCATCTAGATGGTGGTATCTTTATTTCTCAAGATAAGTATGTCAAAGAGTTGTTAAAAAAGTTTGGTATGGAGGATTCAAAACTAGTGAGTACTCCCATGGTCACTAGATGTCACTTGAGCAAAGATGATGAGTCTCTAGAGGTGGATCAGACTATCTACAGGTCTATGATTGTAGCACTATTGTACCTGACTGCTTCTAGACCTGATATCATGCATGCAATATGTGTGGTTACCAGATATCAAGCCAATCCATAGAAAACACATGAAAAGGTAGTGAAAAGAATATTCAGATACTTGAAAGGAACTCTGGAATATGGCCTATGGTATCCAAGGGGTAATGACTTTGATTTGAGTGCTTACACTGATGCTAACTGGGCTGGTTGTGTTGATGATAGAAGAAGTACAAGTGGTGGTGGTTTCTTTTTAGGAAGTAGATTGGTTTCATGGTATAGCAAGAAGCAAGATTCAGTGTCCCTATCTATTGTTATATGGAGCCTAATTAGACTCGGAGGTTAAATTTACCACACTTTTATCAGCACAGTTTCCCCCCAAATTGTTTAACGAGTTCAAGGGGCAATGCCCCTTCCGTGGGTTTGGGGGCAGCACCTCTTGCGAGGTCCAACGATTTTTTATTATTTTATTAAGGTGTTGGGAGTTATTTTTTATTGGCCAACATAAAAAACCCTATTTTTGTAACCGACATAAGGCTTGATAAAAGTGGCTAAGGGTTAGTGTTTCTATTGATGTATTGTAGCATTTTGCAGTGGTATTGAGTTGCAAAGATTGCTTGTTGTAATCAGTTTGATTTACTAGATAATAATATTGGACTCTCTGTTGGTGGATGTAGCTTGAGTTTGGGTGAACTCCATTAAAATTGTCTCTCGTTATTATTATTTCTATGAATTTTCATTCCTCTGTTTAATCTTTATTTGCATTTAATTGATATCTTCTACTAGCTAACCCTGACACTATCTACTGTAGAGGCAGAGTACATTGTAGCAACATCTTGTTGTACACAAGTGTTGTCAATGAAGCAAACCCTGAAGGATATCAAGGTATTGTATAATGAACCTATTCCTATCTTGTGTGACAATACAAGTGCTATCAATATTTCCAAGAATCTAGTGATGCATTCTAGAACCAAGCATAAAGCAATCAGGTATCACTTTTTGAGAGAGAAGGTTGAAGATAAGGAAGTGAAGTTGGAATATGTTCCAACAAAGGATCAAATAGTAAATATTTTCACAAAGGCTCTGGCAAATGATACTTTTAAGGATCTCCAGTAGATGTTAGGGGTAATTGCCCCTTGTTATGTTGTAAAATGTCCCCCTAGGACTTTTACCTCATAAGTTTAGCTCCCGGGTCCCTTAATTTTCATCATGCATGTTAGAAATGAATCCTGAGACAAAGCGCCCTCAAACCCATGATAAATGGGGCATAGGGGATATTACAAAGCTTAACCCTAACCCAAAATAGGTCCTAGGACAAGGGTGCCCACACCCTTGCCCTGCCTTATTTTGGTGGGGTCCCAAATTTGAATGTCAGTTGGAGACCATTAAAAGGTGTCCATTTTTGACATCTTGAGTTTGAATTATGAAATTAAAGAGGGAATGCATATATAAGCATGTTTAGGACTTCATTTGTAAACTAGAAGATGATTATGATATTTTGGCGAACTTATGATTTTAGAGCATTCAAGGCATTCATTGTGTTGCAGAGCAGACTTGTGTTGTTATTGTGTTTGTTATTACAGATTTGGATTCATCTTTTCATGTTGTGAAAGATCTTCATCTACTTAAGAGATACACCTTCGAGGTGATATCTATTTGGGCTTCAATCAATTATTTATCAATTTTTTTTGCCTCTGTCTTGCAAGGACACACACTCTCTATCTAACAATGATGTTGGAAGGCTTGAATGCCATTCTAGGGCTTGACCAAGGCAAGCTCCTAAACACCGCAACCCCCAACCCCTCTCTTGTGATTGCAGGTGATAGGTGTCAGACCTCGAAGAGTGGACTTGCAAAGGACTATTGAAGAGTGTAAGGAATCAGGATCTAAAGAAAAAGGAAGGAAATAGCTCAGGAAGATCTTGGACACCCATTCTTTTTCCCCTCAGTTTTGTTTCATGAAGAATCTCTGAAGTGGTTGCAATCAGTGTTGGAAACGATCCTGAAGCTCTCAGAAAAAGTAGCACCTTGGGCTTGGGCACCTGGTCTTTAGCCCTTGACTTTTTCATATTCTAGAACCTGAAATCTAGTATGTATCTAATCTATGTTTAGTCTATCTCTATGTGAGCATTTATCAGGTCTCGTCCGTTTGTTTACAATTTTGCATAATTATGGTTTTAAGCTAAATTAGATTAAAATTAATACATTAATCAATCAATTCCAAATTTCCCTATCATTCCAAGTGACAACCAACCTATAGATGAATCCTCTTGAAGAATTTGTGATTCAAATTGGTTAAATGTCCTTGAATGTATTGTGTGAAAGGAGGATCTAGCTAAACTACCCATTCAATCCCATCGACCCTCTTTTCATACATTACATTTTTGTGAACTTGTGTTTTTATTACATTTTGCACCTTGCTGAGTGTTGTACTTTAGATTTGCATTCATTAATTTCATTGTCATCATATTGCATTTGAAAATCTACAAAAAAATTTCAAAATTTTGAAAAATCAAGCATCCTAGGCTTGCATGTTGACATAGTTTGCATTATTTTCATTACATTTCATCTAAATTGTTTAATTCTCTGATATTTGCATCAGATCTGATATAAATTGGAGCATTACATCATTACATAATCATTTGCATTGCATTTTCATACTTCATTTATTAGAATTTTCTTGAAATTGTGCATTTTTCATATAACCTAGTCTTTGCCAAAAGCTAGGGTTTGTGGTTACAATCTTGTTTTAGATTTTACTACTCTTTTGAACACTCTTTCAAATCTGATTTTGGACTATAGTGTTTCTGCATTGTATGTATTTTCATCTTACTTTTACATTTTAGAATATTTACATTGAAAAAAGTGACAAAATCAAGCATTTGAGGTCATAAACAAGCATAGCTTTGCATCTATTTCTTTGCATAGGTGTTGAAAATCTTTTGAAATATGGTTTTACATTAATTTGAACATATACATACATTTCTCATTTAAAAATTTGACATCATTTTACACTTTTGCTTGAAAATTTACAAATTTTTCATTACACATTGTGTATTTCAACATTAAAGGTTGTATACACTTTCTTTAAACAAACTTACAAACCACTCATATTGCCTTGGTGTGTTGCATTATGTCATTCTACTCATTTGGTTTGCTGTGGACACAATGTGTATTTTATGACCCACTTCCCTCAAATAAGTGCTTAAGGGTGAAATAATCTCACATTACATGGCTTCTCATCGCAACAATAATGCTAGGGTTCCTCCTAGACCTTATTTGAAAAGAAAGACACCCAAACCTGAAATAACATTCACACCTCATGATAGAAAATTAGAGATATTGAAGGACCTATTTATATTATAGTGAAAGTAATGGAGATTCTTGTGCATGGAACACTTATAGATCCTGATTGCATGACTAATGCCGCAATGGAAGAGTTCCTTTTCTCACACGAGTTGATAAAAGAATCTTATGAACCTACAGATATAATGATTAAGACACATATTGGAGGTTTTATTCCTACTTATGGGAAGATATCCTTATTGGTTACGGTATATGACAAAGCCATGGAACAATTATTTGATTTCATTCCTTCTTCTGACCTCTTCCGCATAAAATTAAGACATCCATGGCTTAAGGCTATGAAGGTTGTCCCCTCAACAATTCACAAATGCATAAAATTCCCTTTATATGGACAATTACGCACTATTCATCATAATACATGGCAACACATGGTTACTTAAAATAACTTTACTCTTGATTACTTTTGGTCACGACCTACTAGAGAACCCGAGCCATGAAGAGATCAACTTTTCTTAGCATACATACGATACAAAGCAAAACTACTATCTAGAGTGGTTGGGCCTCCTATTCAAACTAGAGAAGAACAACCCGCATTAGAAGAACTTCCTAGATTAAAAGGTAAGGGAATCTATGTTGAGGTTCCTCCTTTGTCATCCTAGTGTAGGAGCATCCCTCCAAAATAAAGAATAAGTCTAATTATAGTATGTTTCACATTATGATGTAATAAGGTCCATGTGACCAATTCTTATGTTTTTAGTCAATCTAGGTTTATGTGCAAGTCAGTTAGAAGTTTGTTATGCTAACTGTCCTCTCCTAGCTGCTTGGAAGTCTCCCAGCCACTGGGAATCGACTCTATACTACTCGTGAGGAGTAGATATATTTGCCCTAGCTCAGTTTGTTGGAGAGATACTGTTGCATAGGAGAAACAGAGAGATATTGTGTTTTGGAGATCAGACTGAGTATTGTGTTACAGTGGGGCTGTGGTATGCATTTCTGTTATTGAAATATAGAAGATCCTGTTGTTTCATTTGTCTAATTTTTGATCTATATGTGTAGTCGATTGTGATTTTGCAGGCGAAATGGATTCATTCATCCATTCCACTGGTTGATTATCTGAATCGGTGGAATGGACATGTACAGTAGTTTAGTTTGCATTTCCGTGTTTCTGTTTATGCATTTCATGTTTGTGGGATCGATTTAGAGCATTCTATGATTTATCCTAGCATCCTCATGTGCTAGGGTTTGAAGGTTAAATTCTAAGTTAGAGTTGCCCAAGAAATGGTTCGGCCCGATTGCAGTGTTTTCTGTGTGAAATTTGTGAAGTTTTGAGGGTTTTGTCAAAATGTACAAATGACATATATACAGTGTTTGTATGTGACATACAGTTTGTGTGTATACTGCATTTGTATCTGTGTGTATATCACTAACCGGTTTGGGTGTTAGAACTTGTTAAAAAGGCATGTTTTGATGATACAAAGATGAAGTAGTTCGGATATACAATTGATGTGTATATCACTTTTGCATTCGAGGGTCATTTCGTGTGTATCCATCATTTGCATATCGGGTTTATAAGTTGTGGATTTGGTAAGGTGTCGATATACAATCTCTGTGTCTATCGCAATTGTATATCAGGTCATACAAGTTCTGAGTATACTGCATTTGCATGTTTCTGTGTATATGCCAAATGCATTTTATGGTTTGTATATAGCGAATGTATATTTCAAATATACATTCAGGTGATACAAGGGAAGGTCAACGGTTAGCAGATCGCGGAAGGAATATTCCAAGGGATATTCGATGAATGTATATTCTGTGTTGTATATTTGGTTGTAAGTTCGGACATACATTTCACAGATACAAAGAAGTCAATGCCAGTCAAACATACATTGAGGGCATATCCGGAGGAATATTCAGTGATTGTATATTTTGATTTGTATGTATCAGTTGTATGTGGAGAACATACAATGTGTAGATACAAGCGCTAGATACAAAAGTCGACCGACAGTGAGAGTGGAGGTGACTAGCGCTGACAGGTCAACGTTTGCATGTCCTATGTAACAGAAGCGACAAATACAAATGGATCGCGGGTTTGGCTGGTAAATGTTTGTATGTATGTTTGGTGGAGTGAACAGTGCTCGTAGGTATATCGCGCATGTATGTTGGAAAATACATTGCACTAGATGCAAGAAGTGACCGACAGGAATGGTAGTGAAAACCGGCGGTCACAGGTCAGGCGTTGTATGCATGAGTATACAGTACGAAGCAAATGCAAGGGTCACGGGCATGGTAGGTGAGAGTTTGCATGTATAAGGGGAAATGTACCTTGCAATAGGAAAATAAAGAGAAGGGTCATTGAAATAGAGTTTATATGCATATTTAATAATGCATGGACATACGATTGAGAATGTATGTTAGGGTTTTTGGTGGATGCTTTGTGTCACATCCTTACAAGGATTAGGAGGTACTTGTAGAAAACAAAGCACTACATCAAAGCAGATTAGATTTGAACAACCTGGGCTCTTGATGTGATTATGTTCATGCATTACTTTTTTCATGTGATGTGGTTATTATCTTATGGAAAGATTTCTAACCTCATTTCTTACAGGATATTGTATGTTTGTGGGAACATTCTGTGAGGACCACCCTTTTTACTACTGTTGTTATGACTATTTACATGACTGTTATTGTTATTTTTTATAACGGTGGGATAGCAGTTCCCGGAATTGTCAAACTATTAAACTTTATTATGTTTTCGGAAAAACTAATTGGGTGATGTTTGGATAAGTTTACATTTCAGAAAAATGAATTAGGTGATGATGGAAAATTGTAATATGATTTCATTTATGTTAATTAATACTATGTCATGATAATGCATGTTTTTTTTTAAGTTGCTTCGGCTATGATGATTTTATGTGGTTACTGATCTTGTAATTTAGTGTGCAGGAATTACTAATCGAACCACAGAACTCAGAGATCATTCCGCACCTTGTTAATTGTTATTCCCTGTTAAGCCGATCGGGTTCCACGAGGAACCAAGATCTCTTTGTGTTTGATGTAATGATGTAATGTGGTCTTTCGTATGGTCGAGTGGGTTAGGTTACCCTCATGTAACATTATTTTATAATTTGTGTTGTAAAGAGATTGAATTTGAATTTCTTATTTTATTTAAATTATGAGGCCCTTTTCTTGTGCTTTACCTTGACCAGGGGTGTCTTGTATGGGTTAAAGTTGACCCTGGGTTATACCCCATGGGTCCAGGGGCCCATTTGGCATGGGTAACCCTTGAGTAACCTCCATCTAGTCAACTTAACCTTCCCCTGAAGTTAAGTGGCGAAAATTGGAGGTAGGAGGGGACATGATGGGTTGTACCAACACCCAACCCATCCCCTCTACTTTCTCCAAGATAAGAGATGCCATCCATTATTGAAGGTCACCCTCTCTTTTAGTGAGATTCCTCCATGTGCTGTGAGGACACCCATGTGAAGAAAGGAAAAAGAGGCATGGGTCACCTGTCTTTTTCCATTTAACTCCTTTTTTTTATTTCTCCCATGAGAAAGTGGAATCACATGAGGAGAGGACTAGGAGTACCCTTGGGAATGGAGAGTGACATAAGCCATCAGGCAGAATAGTGGTTTTGGGGAAGGGTGAGGAGGTGACAAGTGTCACTTCCCCATTTCTCAAAAACTAAAAAAAAAAAAAAGAGAATTTGGGTTATTTATTTTCAAATTTTGGGATGAGAGGGAGTTAGTTGAATTTTGGGAAAACTTTCATTTTTGCCTTACCAAAAATAGAGAAGTTAGTTTGCAAGAGAGAGAAGGGAGAGGGAGTTGGTGGCGAAGGTTGGAAGTGAACTCTGTGGACACTGCAACAGCTTCATTCCACGAGGGCTTTGCAAGGTTGGTCTAAATTTTACCTTTGTTTTCGTATAACTGAAATGTGTATGTAAAGTGTGTGAATTCGTGTTCGAGTTGTTTTCTGTGGGGTTATTGTCAGGTTGTTTTGACAGAGCTTCTCCCACTTGGGAGAAATGCTCATCAAGTTTGGGGTAGGGGAGGAGAGATCCTCCTCGGGTGCATACCTGTTTCCATCTTTTGGGATGTTGAAAGCCTTGAGGGCATGTATCTGTGACTGTATTTTTGACTTGAGAGTCATATACAGATTTCTTAACATTTGTGATCACACTTGGTTTGAGACCAAGGGAAATTTATATGGGTTAACTTATCTATCAGGGTGACACTCTGGAGTCGAGTGTGTCCACTCTCCTGCCCCTTATGAAACTCACTGTAGTTGAGTTTCCGTATTGTGTAAAATACCCACGGGTGTATGTGTGCTTTGGGATTGTTGTTGTTTCTGTTGTGAAGTGGAGTGTTTGAGTACCCAGGTGTGAGTATGGTCTCCCTAGCTCGGGGGTGACCCACTTGCGGGTCTACGGAAGGGAGGAGAGCTAGATGAGTGGTGTTTTCTTCTTTGTTTGTCTTTGATACGCAGGTTTTCTCTTGGAGTTTCTGGTGGGATATTTATGAAGAAGCAGTTAACCTTCTTTGTCATGAGAATTAGGCCTGGCTCATTTCATAGAGTTGAAGAGAGAACACCTCTCTTGTTATTGTTGTAATTTATTGTTATTCTGGGAGTGAAGAAAATCACCTCCCTGATCTTGTTATTATTGGACTTTTATTTGGTTGTCAGAAGCTATCAGTTGTATACTGTTTGGGAGAAGAAAGTTCATATCTGGGAAGTTAGTTGTTGTATCCATGATTGAGAATCTGTAATATGAATGTGCTTAAATTTTCAAGTTGATGTTTGTAAACCTTGTTCAATAGCAATTTATTTGTGTTTCAAGTATTACTGAAAGGAAAAGTTCTTTATTGCAATCTAATCTGAGTTGTTTACATTTGAAAGTTTGGAATTGCTTAACTAGTTGAAATGTTAGTTATGGTTCATTGTTCTAAAGGAATTAATTGTTTAAGTTTATTCTTCATAATTAATGGATTCTGTTAAGTTGGAAGGATTAGAGGAAATCTAGCATGTATATATATTCCTGTTTGTAAAGTTAAGAATCTTAACTGTTTAAGTTGTTATATCTTTACCATTGTTACCGAAATATATTTATATATATATATATATAGATATAAAATTGTTATTTAATTATCATTCTATCAGGTTGAATTTGAGAAAATGAATAGGGTAGTGAATTTGAGAAAATTATGATTTATAGATATACATAAAAGAGAATATATATATATATAAATATATATATCTATATATTTATCTATATACATATATATATATATCACAGTTTTATTAATTATCATTTTTACAGAAGAATATAGAAACTGAATAAATTGTGTTATTATGAGACTGAATTATAAATCTAAGTATATAAATATATATATATATATATGAATATATATATATATATATATAAATAAAAATAGTATTGTTGACTGTCGAAGTAAACCGCGGGTTCAAAAAAAAAACACAGTCGCGGTTGCAGTTTGGGCGGTGGGGAGAAACCCCCACCGCAGGCTTTAACTTATACATGGAGGTGTGGGGTGGGGCGGAGCCCCACCCACACCCCACATCGTGGGATGTGGCTGGGGTTCCGCCCCACTCCACATCCCCCTTTCCCCTTATGACTCCCGCGGCCTACACAGGCCCTACCCCCTCCGCCGACTCTGCTCCTCCGCTCTGCGCGGCCACCGCCGACTCTGCTCCTCCGCTCTGCGCGGCCACCGCCGACTCTACTCCTCCGCTCTGCGCGGCCACCGCCGACTCTACTCCTCCGCTCTGCGCGGCCACCGCCGACTCTGTCTCCTCCGCTTTGCGCGGCCACCGCCGCCCATCGCCTCCGTGGCTGTGGGAAATAAAACAAAAAAAAAAAAGTTAGGGCTTGGGCCCTAACACATAAGTTGGATTTTATTGCAATGAAAAAAAAATATTAAGTTGCCATATGTAGAGGCATATATAAATACTATATATGCCTATGCATATAGCACTATAATATGAAATAATTAATATATATCTATATATATATATATATTTTTTAATATAAAAGGGATTACGTGGAGTTTGTTAAATAATTAAAAAAAAAAAACAATTTCGTCAACTGCATAGACATTAAAATATATATATAAAACTTTATATATAGGTATATATATATATATTTTTATGGAAATAGTTTTATGAGCCATTTTATTGGGCCTTTGTTTAAAATCTTAACAAAATGTGACACGGGGATATACAAAAGTAAAATAGCAAATTATGTTTTCACAGTTAGTTTTTATTAAGTGTTGAACACAACAACCAAAGAAGTTATATTCCCATGAACAGGGTTTTATAAAGTGGAGAGCCTCCTACATCTATTTACAATGTTATACGAGTCACAATCAGAGTATTAATAGTCATTATTAGTAATAGTAACAACAGTAATTATAAACAAGAGAAAATAAAATTATAATGTAAAAAGAGTGTAAAGGAATATTCAGTGATACTCTGGAAAGAGTTTCTCAGAAGTTTCAACTATCAACGTAATTTCAATCACCTGGAAAATGAAGAGGAAAATTACACATCACCTTGCTTAAAAGAACACTGGAAATAAACTTAAGAAGCCACCACAGACATTCCATGTGGCCATTTTAATCCCAACTGTAGTAAACGACCTCATCAGTAAACCTGTAAGAGAGTCTGAAGAAGAAAAAAATTAACATTGGAAAACACAGAGGAGAAAATGCGCGACATTTCCCACATGGGATAAGAGAACTAAGTTGATGGACCCTTCTGCTAAATCTGCTTAGGAACAAGTTTAATAAGTACATACAAAGAGGAGGAACCTAGATCGGGGAAGATTAGGAGACCGAGTCCAGCGAAGTAGTAAACCAGCCTCTGTTACCTAGATCATCCTGAAGTTAGGTTTAATATCAACAATAGCTGCAGTGATAACCCTGATTGACGTAAATCATGAAGAAAGGACCGGATGCACATAAAGAAAGCATAGAAAACGAAAGGGAGAGAGAGACCGAAATATAAACACACTAAATTAACAGAGAAATAGTTAAGGTAAGGGCGATAAAAATACAATCAAAATTAAGAACCTGTGAAAAGGGAAGAGAGAGCAATCAAACCGCCTTGTTGAAAATGCTAAGTCGTAGGAGGAGTATGTTTCAGGAAACAAGAGAGGAGACAGACAACCGTGCCTGGCTGAAAAATGACTAAATAGGGAGATCACTAGCCGGTTTAGTCGGAACAAGGCGTCGTGGGAAGTTGTTAATCTATCAGCGAACCACGTGCGTAAATGAGTGCAGCGTAATTCCCACTAACGCCGTAAGGCATTATGCTACCGAAAATTGCCGAGGTTTCGATTTAGGAACTTTGGTAATCTCACTCTTGCAATGACATTAGCGGCGTCATACAGACCCTCTTGTTGATCTGTATGCGTCTGGTTGCACGCAATTGTACTTATATCCTACCGAAAATTGTAGTGTTTCGCCATGAGAGAACACCGTCAAGCATGCGTACGCATGCGAAGGGGGTTTTTAAGACAGTGTGAGAAAAGTTTTTCATATCTCGTGTCATAACCACATGACAGATGTGGCTATGACACGTGCGATGTGTGTTGTGACCACATGGAAAATGTGGGCATGACACATTCAACGATAGTAAAGTGCATGTCATTGCTGGGGGCATGGGCTTTGCAAAAGCCCTTGTTCCCTTGTGTGTTTTCTCTCTACCTTAACGTGCTTGATATCAATACATGATATCAACCACCTTAAGGTGGGGGCATATATAAGGTAAGTTGCCTAATGATTTTGGTACTAACAAAGCATGCTTGTAAGCCCTCTATGGAGATGAGATGTTGTATCTCCAACACGAGTACACATCTTTATCTATATGGCAATCAAAGAAGCCCCCTGCAGAGGTAGGATAACATATCTCTTAAGCTAGTGCGTATCCTTTTATTCAAAAGCCCTTTGCGGAGGCAGGGATGGTGTATCTCTTGCGCTAGTGCACATCCTTTTATTTTAAAAGTTCTTTGCAGAGGCAGGGTTGGATCTTGAGACTATCCTCCCTTAAGCGTGTCTTTGGCAGTTGTTGTGGCATAAGCCCAACCATCAAGTGTGCCTGTAGCATTTTTGAAATGGTGGGAACTTAGAAATAAGTTCCTTCCATCGCCTTAAGATGTATAGTATGTCTTTGGCATGCTATATGGCGCTCGTGTCTTCCATGTGTTTTCCCCCTTGTGTAGTGTAAAGGGTGTGGCGATGAGTCTCCCTTATGCTTGGGTTTTGTATGGTGTGTTTTCCCCCCTCGCATAGTGTAAAGGGTGTGGTGAGGAGTCTCCCCTACGCTTGGGTTTTGTATGGTGTGTTTTCCCCCTTGCGTAGTGTAAAGGGTGTGGCAATGAGTCTCCCCTATGCTTGGGTTTTGTATGGCGTGTTTTCTCCCCTTGGTGTAGTGTAAAGGGTGTGGTGATGAGTCTCCTCTACAATCTTGGGGTTGTGTGTTGCAATTTTTATTTCCATGCATTTATATATATGAAAATGAAAAAAATATATCACTGTATTCATCGTGTTTTGCGTTGCTTCAATACTTTTTTCTCCATGTCTTGCATGCTTGTTACTATCTTCTCCGTGTTTTGTGTGCCTGTTACTGTCTTCATTATGTTTGGCATGTCTATGATGTGTTTTCCCTAATGCTTACCTGAGACTGGGGCTAGAAATAGTTCTTCAATCTTTGTGTATGCATTAGCTTCAAGTACCTAGTGTGTTTGTTGTGTTTTGACCGTACTTTAATGCATGTATGAGTCGTAATATCATATATACATTAAAGTGAGGGCTAAATGTTATGTCGTAAAATATCCCCGTAGGACTTTTACCTCCTAAGTTTAGCTCCCGGGTCCCTTAATTTTCATCATGCATGTTAGAAATGAATCCCGAGACAAAATGCCCTGAAACCCATGATAAATGGGACATAGGGAACATTGCAGAGCTTAACCCTGACCCAAAATAGGTCCCAGGACAAGGGTGCTCATGCCCTTACCCTACCCTATTTTGGTGGGGTCCCAAATTTGAATGTCAGTTAGAGACTGTTAAAAGGTGTCCGTTGCTGACATCTTGAGTTTGAATTACGAAATTAAAGCGGGAATGCATTTATAAGCATTTTTAGGACTTCATTTGTAAACTAGAAGATGATTATGATATTTTAATGAACTTATGATTTTAGAGCATTCAAGGCATTCATTGTGTTGCAGAGCAGACTTATGTTGTTATTGTAGATTTGGCTTCATTTTCTCATGTTGTGAAAGATCTTCATTTACTTGAGAGCTACACCTCTGACGTGATATCTATTTGTGCTTCAATCAATTATTTATCAATTTGTTTTTGTCTGTATCCTGCAAGGACACACACTATCTAACAATGGTGTTGGAAGGCTTCAATGCCATTCTGGGGCTTGACTGAGGTAAGCTCCTAAACACCACAACCTCCAACCCCTCTCTTGTGATTGCACGTGACAGGTGTTGGATCTCGAAGAGTGGAGTTGCAGAGGATTGTTGAAGAGTGTAAGGAATTAGGATCTAAAGAAAAAGGAAGGAAATAGCTCAATAAGGGCTTGGGCGCCCATTCTTTTGCCCCTTAGTTTCGTGTCACGGAGAATCTTTGAAGTCGTTGCAATCATTGTTGGAAAAAATCATGAAGCCCTCAGAAAAAGCAGCACCTTAGGTTTGGGCACCCACTCTTTAGGCCCTGACTTTTTTGTACTTTAGAACCTAAAATCTAGTATGCATCTAATATGTGTTTACTCTATCTTTGTGCGAGCATTTATCAAGTTTCATCCATTTGTTTATGATTTTGCATAATTAGGGGTTTAAGCTAAATCAAACTAAAATTAATACATTAATCTATCAATTCCAAATTTCCCTATCATTCCAAGTGACAAAAAACTTGTAGATGAATCATCTTGTAGAAGTTGTGATTCAACTTGATTAAATGTCCTTGAATGTATTTTGTGAAATGAGGATCTAGTTAAACTACCCATTCAATCCCATCGACCCTTTTTTCATACATTACACCCCTCCTTCTTGCTAGATTCATAATGGTACATCTGTCTAGGGGGAGTTCATGTTATATCTTGTTTCTGGACTGATGGTGGATACCTCTCAGGGGGAACATTTAGTGGTTGCTGATGTTAGGGGAAGCTTGTTTGTTGCAAGAAGAAGTCATAGTGTAAGAAAGAATGTGTAGGTATGTGGTCTTTTATTGAGGCAGTGATTACCCTTTGTCGTTGATGTCAAAGGGGGAGAGAATCAAAAATGTGTTTCCATCAATGCTAAAGGGGGAGATTGTTACACATATGGTTCATAGGGTTGTCATTGGTGTCAACACTGTCACTAGGTTGTCATTGATGTCAACACTGTCACTAGGTTGTCATTGATGTCAACACCATCATGGTAGCATGATGGTGTTCATGGTTGGATGTCATGTCCCATCCAGCAAGAGAAGAAGATACAATGAGAAGAAGAGCAAGAGAAAAAGATGCAGTTCATGGTTGGATGTCATGTCACATCCAACAAGAAAAGAGAGAAGATATAGGTCACATTAAGATGGGAATTAGAAGATCACAAAGATGATCAAATGTGTTGTTAATGCTACTAATGGTCTGTAGTATGTATGATCCAAGTTCCATGATGATTCTAGTACCGAAAGAGTGTTTTGTTGTTGATTGTTTGAAGATAGTGTCACTTTTGTGAAGATCTTCTATACAGAACAATAGAATGTTCCACATTCCTCTACATTTGTAGATATGGCCATGCAATTTTGGAATTGTGTTCAAGATGTAGTGAAGGTGACAATTCCAAGTTTTTAGATCATTTGTCCTTCTGCTATGAAAGTTATGCATGATAAAGTACCAGCATGTGTTCTGGCAGAGTAAGCTAGTGATGAAAGGTTGTTGGGATGTTCTGCATTCCTCTGCAAATGAATGATTTCCTTTGTAGTTTTAAGGACATGTTTGTGGATGTGCATTACATGCTTCCTTGTAGTTTCAAGGTTCTTGGTATTCTGCAACTTAGTTTTTCAAAAGACAACATGTTGTAATGTGTTCTGGATGACAGATTGTTCCCAGAGTTCATGTTTGAAGATGTACGATGGCAAAGGAGTGTTTGGAGATGTTGTATGAGTCAGGTGGAATCATCTAGAAGAGTTTTCATGAAGATATTTTTTATTTCAAGTACTGCACAAGGTTTTGAAGTTGATGTAGCTGTTATGCTTCAAGTTTTAATATGTTTTGTTTAAATCTGTCCTATTTTCAAATGAAAAGAGTGTGCAGATGTAATTCCTTGGTGTTTGAAGCTATGAATGATGTTTTGGACCTGGTTAAGCAAGTGTTGGTGTCTGCAAGGCATGGATCTTCTGTTGGTGTAATGTGTGGCTTCACTTAGGAACTATCTTCTACATGTTTCATATTATGTGTTGTCTGGACGACTTGTAAATGTATTTTTCATGTTGTATCTAGCTAAAAAGCAATGTAATCAATGTAATATCATGTATAAATAGTGAATTAAATTGAGTGAGGAAAAATGTGATTGCAAGTTGATTGAAAAGTTTGCAAGCAGATAAAAAGTAGAATAAATGTATAGTTGATGTGCGACTGAAGGAGAAAGAGAAGAAGTTGTTGATGTTGTCTAGATTCATATTGAAGACACATTTGTGATAGTGATCAAGTATAGAGTGTGCCTAACTAATTAGATCATCAGAATAAAGAGTGAAGAGGTGGAAGTGCAATCATCAAAAGTGTGAGTTTCAATATCAATTTTCAGACAGTAGAAAGGTTGTAATATTGTAATCTTCTGTAAGTGTGTTCTCATTTTAGGGAGTAGTAGCTTCCTTGGGAGTGACCCTAAAACAAAGTCTTCAAGGAGAAGAAGCTTCCTTGGGAGTGACCCTAAATCAAAGTACTTTAGGGAGTAGAAGTTTTCTTGGGTTGTAGCCCTAAAACAAAGTTATTATTTGAGCTTTATATATTGTGAGTTAATCCTCACTGTGGTTTTTTCCTTCTAGGGTTTCCCACGTATATATGATGTTCTATGTTGATGTGCATTGTGTTAATCTTTCATGTTCATGTTTATGCTATGATGATTTGATCTGCTCCGAATAAGTTGAAGTTATTAAAAGTGAAATTCTTTAAATACTGATTCACCCCCCTCAGTATTTTGGTGTGTTCAACAAGAAAATCTAAAAAAAGACTACCCTAAACTTTATACTATCAGGTCTTGACTTGTAAGATTACTCAGTGGATATGTATTCAGTTGTTCCAACCAAGGGGACTTACATGTAATGTAGGGTTTGTAAAAATGTGACAACAATGTGTATGCAGAAACCCTAGGTGATGTAGACTAATAAGTTTGAAACTTTAGTAGATGATCAATGTGACGCTACTTGGAAACCCTAAGTCTATCAACTTTATGTAAAGAAAATGCAAAAAGTTTTGAAGGGTAAAGAGATGGATGCAAAATCTAAGGACAAATCACAAATGGATTGAATATTGCAGATAGACAAATACCCTTAATAAACCAATTTTTGGTTAACCAGGTCATAACCACAATGTTGTAGAAATGATGTAATCTTTAATGGAAATATAAGGTTTTCAAATCATAAACACTCATTAAACACCCAATTACTGGCACAACTTAATTAATTCTATGCAATCGAACTAAATTCACTTAATAGGGTTCAGACTAACCATTCAAGATTACTTATAATCAACAAGAACAAATGGTATGAACTAGGGAATTCATCAAATATCAAAGCATTCATTCACCATTGCAACTATACTTTATCTAAATTTATATTGAAATGAACCATGAAATACAAAACAAGATAAAACAATAACACAATTTTCCACGAACACCTGTGAACTTGTTTTGCATTAGATCAATATTTTGGTATAGCCTCAACAATTCATTTGTCCAATCTTACAAAGAGAGAAAATGACTACCTTTTTATAGATGGGTAGGCATACCGAGTTTTTGAAGGAATGGTGGAGATTAATTCATTACCAATGGCTCAGATTCAATAACATTTAATTTTGGACGTTGGGCAGTTACAATCCCAGATTTGACTTTGTCCTTTAGGAAAAAGAAAAAAATACAACTTTTTCAGCTCATGAGAATAGGATGAATAATAGCTTTTTGAGTTCTCTAAAGAGACAAATGACTTTTCCAATGAGTTGACTGGTCAAAAGGAGTATATGGCACATTTTTGGAGAGAAAATGCTAGCTAGATTTGACATTTGATGACTGGATGGCTGAAACAACTATGAATAGGTCCTGAGGTAATGAATAGGCTCTATAGGAACAACAATGATGTAGGTCTGATCTCATGTGTCTTCTAGCTCCTGGGGCTTATCTCCATCACCTTTGACATCATATTGGCACTTTTCCATAATTATAGAAGTGATTTGGTTGATAAATTGAAGATTCTTCCTGTCTGGGACAGTAGGGTATCTCTAGGTTTTCATCCTTCATGGTGGCTCCAGTTGGTTCCTTCATGCTTCATCCTCTCAAACCTGCAATCCACAATGCCAAGCATCAATTTCATCATAACCAGATCATTTTTAGTCAAGATAAGTTGAAATATATCCATTTGTAGTCATGGATCAATCAGTGATAGCTCAATATCAATTTTGTTACCATGGACAACTTCACAAATTTGGTGTTTTCCCATGATTTTCTCAGTTTCTTCTTGTATCCTCTTGAACTAGAAAAATATTCTCTTTCTGCACCTATAGTTGCTTGGAAGTGAGATGAACAACCAACCCTTGAAATGAGTTTGAATATTCTATTCATAACATTAGCAACTTGAATCTAATGGTGAAATGAGAAGGAAAACCCTAACAACCCCACCAACTGCATTAAATTCATAATTTTGAACTACCCATTTCACATTTATGGCGACTTGGAACATTTCTGCGCCCATTTGGATCTAGTAGGAAATAATCATTTCACATTTTTACACCCTTTTTGGCAAAAAGTGGGATTTTGGGGGGTCATTGGATGTGAGTCAGAAGCGGGTCACTGGATATATCCCGCAGGAGGTGAAATTCCCACAATGTCCTGTAGGAGGCAAAAATCTTGCAAGAGGAGGTCACATGATAAGTAGGTAAAATTGACCTCATAGGATATATCCTATGCCGCATTTAATTAGCATAATATCATGTGACAAGGGTTTTTAGTGCTTTGTCTAGTGACAAGGGTTTTTAGAACTTTGTCTAGTGACAAGGGTTTTTAGCACAAAGTGCAGTGACATGCAGTTTTAGTGCAATGTGCAGTGACATGGGTTTTTAGCGCAATGTCCTGCAAGAGGTGAAAATCCCGCCAAGTCTTGAAATTCCCTCAAGACAATATATTTTAAAATATATTTTAAGTATAAGTTGCTTTAAAATATTTTAAAATATATTGTCAAGATGTTTGAGATAGGTTTTGGATCCATAGGAGTTAAATTGCAAATTCTAGAATTTGGAGGATTCATCAGATTTAAGACAGACAATTTTTTAGGGTTTGAGAGTTTCAAACTTAGCCAAATTCAGGGGACCAACAACATGCATCAAGGTGAAGATACAGGGACCCTTTAGTAAAATTTTATAGAATTTGACATGATTCTGCAATTTTGAGGCATGGAAAATAGGAGTGCCAACATGATACATCCTACAACAACAATTTTTAGCACTATATCCAGTGAACCTCATTTTTAGCGCAAACATTACAAAGACCCATTTTTCATGCATAAAAATAATCAAAATTCTTTTCAAATCAATCATGAAAAGCACCAAGCAAACCCAAATCATCACAAATGTCCAAATTTGGAACAAATCTTGCGTTCTAAGCACCATTTCACTTTCTCATAATCATAAGGAGGAAAGGTTGAGATTCCAAACCAAAGAAAAAGAGGGGGTCTCCATTTGACAAAGTGGGGCATGTGTGTAGGGCACAACAAATGGCAACTCTACTAGAGAAATGTTCTAGAGAATTTCAAGGATAAACAACAGTCGAGAACCCAGAATCTTTGGTTTCAGACACACATACTAGGTTGAATAAACATGAAAATCGAGATCAAAGGATCAGAATTAGAAGCTTAACTAGACTATCCATGTCCCAAAGATCTAAGTGTGTACATATGAGTTCATTCCCATCCTTTCGAGACCGGGATCATCCAAGCTCTCTTGTATTAAGCTACATGAATGATACTCACCTTATGAAGTACTTGGACATTGTCTTGCTACTAGTCAAGCGTCTATAGCCCTGACGAGGTTGTCTCTATGATCCACTCAAACATTGCTCTACTGCCAGCCAAGCATTTATAGCCCCAATAGAGATGCTTGAATCCTCCAACTAATTGAATGATATTATGGGAGTACTATGAAGTGCCACTTTGACAAATTATTTAATTGATAATCCAATTAGCTTAGCTTTTGATATGAGTACTAAAAAATATTGCATACCCTTATAGCACATGATAAATATCACATGGGATACTTATATTAGTTCAACTTCACTGGGTTGGGAATCATAGTGGCGGCAAAGGTGAGCCTATGGATTTTTCACTTAACCCAAGATCACAAAGACTCTCTCAAAAACTTTAGGATTATTTAAAGCATAAAAGTATGCAATCTCATAAAACTTCAAATGAAGCCAAACAACAGATTCATCTCCTGAGAACTAGCATCATGGCATCCAACACTAATAATGGGACCCACAACAACTCCTAGTCCCACAACCAACATTTCTCAAAGAAATCTCAGACCATAGGCCCAGAGAACACTGTTTGGAATACATTACAAACTGCCACCTTATTCAAAAAGTAGAGGACCCCAGCAAAAAGCAGAAAGAAAACAACAAAGTAAGAACAAAACAAGTAGCAACTAACACTAAAGAAAAAACTAATCCTAACCAAACCAAAAGGACAACAACTAAAAACTAACCAAAGAAAAAGAACATAAATGAAAAGTGAGAACAACAACTAGCAACTAAGGAAAAGCAAAAATAGAAAGCAAAAATTAAACTAAGACAGCAAATAACTAGCTGAATCTTAACAAAATTATGTACAAAGGATTTGGACAACAAGCATATACATTTTCCTATGATTTATTTATCAGTGTATGCAGGAGTAACAAGGTGCAGGTTAATGTCTTAAGTCTGGAAAATTCATTTTTGTACTCTAAACAGGAAGGCATAGGCAAGTTGGGTTCATGTTCAGGACACCAATCATGCAAGATCAACAATTGGGGCAGATTATTAGAGCCATGATCAATCCAAATGCAAGTTGTTTTACCCATGTTACCATAATCAAATTGATAATTGTCGAAACTGAGTGAAAAGAGGGAAGATACAACCTAATTTGTTGAACCATCAGTCAAGAATGTAAGTTCATCACCTTGCTGCATCATACCACCTACTTTCGCACCTTCAGGAGGTCTAAGTTCAAGGAGGATCATAACTTGTGCATCAGATACCTCTGGGTCACTAAATGCTGCAGCAACCTCCCAAGCAAGTAGAAAATCTGGACAACTCCATTCAGAATGTGGATCACTTCGATGAATTCTACATGAGTTGGCCAAAGCGAAGTTTGACATGTGCGGTGAATTCCCATGCAATAACATATCTTTGCTCATGCTTGACACCAACTTAATTATGTCATCAAGTGCCTGACATGAAAAACCATCCAAGCCATCACTTTGCATGACTATTTGATTTTTATTCTTAGATTGCATACTTCTACTCCCATTTGTCACTAGTAGACTAGTATCAACTAGGTGGGAATATTCTTTGTTGCAAGTATGCATAGGATCAACTTGGTGAACACATGATATACTCAAAGCTACCCCATCAAAATCAGTCAAATACTTTGAAAAAACACCCTCTGAATTGCTTAGTAGCTTTCTTGTTTCAACTGATGGCTGATATTGGACTGACAATCTGTCATCTGCAGTAACAACATGGTCTCTTTTAACTTGTATAACTGGATTCATGATGTCAATGTTGCCTTCAAGTGATGCTTTATCTTGATTTTATCCATCTAACTCAACTAGAGACTCTGTTGGAGTAATTGCATCGATCTGATATGACTGATCATTATGATACATTAAACTGATACAGTCAAGAACTTGATCATTTTTCTCCAAGGAATCTGATTGTAAGTCAGGTATATGAACTGAAACAACATCATTTTTCTTTGTTGATGACCCTTCTTCATTTGGAGGACTAATTTCTTTTTGTTCTTGCATATATCTGATTTGATCAAGTTGTTGCTCACACTTAGTTTCAAACTCAGAATTGCTTGCAAATTGAAGTGAATGATTGTTTTCCACTTCTGCATCAACAAACTCAGGCTTAGAATCTAACATTTGAGAAGTGTTTTTTTGTCGACCTACATCCTTAATATGATTGTTTATCAGGTTTGATTCATTGTCCATTTTATCAACATCCACAATAGTCATAATGTGACCTTGTAAATTGCTTTGTTCATTGTCCTGTGACTGAAAATCAAGTTGCAGCCACGCTGAGACAACATATCCTGTGACTGACTTATCAGAGTCCAGTGGCTGAGAACTAGACTTTATCCAATCAGGGTTTACATATTCTTCAATTGGGTGACCTAGTTGGTTCTGATTGGAGAAGAACAATTGAGGGAACATGCTTTCCCTATTATCTGCATCAGAGGGTTCAACAAGCGGGACTCCAATGTCTTCCAACCAATGTTTCTTTTTAGACTTATATACTTCTGAATAAGGTAATTCCCCATGCAGAGCCCTATCCACCCTTTGAATGAAGGTGTGACAATCAATCTCAGAATGTTGATTTGTAACATTGATCTTGCATTCCCTGGATGAAGCTATATCATATAGTGTCAGTGAAGACCATTGTTTTGCTATGTTTTTGTCTATTGCCTCCTTCCAAAGTGATAAATATACATAACTAGGAAGCTCAGACAACTCAAGGAGAGACTCTCAAGGTAGGTATGACACACTACCCATTTCCTTAACATTCAAACCCTTGAAAGCTTAAATCAAAAAATTTTAAGCCCTCCTTCTAGCGCTAATTCTGTTGATGGGTGTTTTAGCATGCAACAACATAGGTAAGATACAAGATATCTCACCTCTCTTGAAAGGAATCTTATCCCAAAAAATCTAGAAAAAGACTACCCCAAGGTTTATACTGTTAGGTCTTGACTTGCAAGATGACTTAGTGGATATGTATTCAGTTGTTCCAACCAAGGGGACTTACATGCAATTTAGGGTTTGTAAAAATGTGACAACAATGTGTATGTAGAAACCCTAGGTGATGCAGACTAATAAGTCTGAAACTTTCAGCACATGATTAATGTGACATTGTTTGGAAACCATGTAAAGAAAATGCAAAAAGGATTAAAGGGTAAAGAGATGGATGTAAAATCTAAGGACAAATCACAAATGGATTGAATAGTGCAAATAGACAAATACCCTCAATAAATCAATTTCTGCTTAACTAGGTCACAACCACAATGCTGCAAAAATGATGCAATCTTCAATGGAAATATAAGGTTTTCAAATCATAACCACCCAATTACTAGCACAACTTAATTAATGTTATGCAATTAAACTAAATTCACTTAATAGGGTTTAAATTAACCATGCAAAGTTACTTACAATCAGCAACAACAAATGGTATGAACTAGGGCATTCACCATTGCAACTGTACTTTATCTAAATTCAAATTTAAATGAACCATGAAATCCAAAACAACATAACATAATAACACAATTTTCCAGCAACACCTGTAAACTTTTTTTTGTATTAGATCAATATTTTGGCATAGCCTCAACAATTCATTTGTCCAATCTTACAAAGAGCGAAAAAAATTGCCTTTTTGTAGATGGGTAGGCATATTGAGTTTTTGAAGGAACGGTGGAGATTAATTTATTACCAATGGCTCAGATTCAATAACATTTAATTTTGGACGTTGGGCAGTTACACTCCCATATAATAGCATGAAAATAGGATGAAATACAAAAATACAACTTTTCAGCTCATGAGAATAAGACGAAATAGCAGCTTTTTGAGTTGTCTAATGAGACAAATGACTTTCCCAATGTGTTGATTGGTCAAAAGGAGTACATGGCACGTTTTTGGGGAGAAAATGCTAGCTAGATTTGACATTTGATGACTGGATGGCTGGAACAACTATGAATAGGTCTTAAGGCAATGAACAGGCTCTATAGGAACAACAATGATGTAGGTCTAATCTCCTGTATCTTCTAGCTCCTAGGGATTATCTCCATCACCTTTGACATCATATTAGCCCTTTTCCATAATTACTGTAGTGATTTGGTTGATAAAATGAAGATTCTTCCTATCTGAGACAACATGGTATCTCTGCATTTTCATCCTTCATGGTGGCTCTAGCAGGTTCCTTCGTGCTTCATCCTCTCAGACCTGCAATCCACAATGCCAAGCATTAATTTCATCATAAACAAATCATCTTTAGTCAAGATAAGTCAAAAAATATCCCTTTGTAGCCATGGATCAATCAAGGAAAACTCAATATCAATTTTGTTGCCATGGACAACTTCACAAATTTGGTGTTTTCCCATGGTTTTTCTCAGTTTCTTCTTGTATCCTCTTGAACTAGAAAAATCTTCTTTTTCTGCACCTGTAGCTGCCTAGAAGTGAGATGAACAACCAACCCTTGAAATAAGTTCAACCTTCTATTCATAGCATTAGCGACTTGAATCTAATGGTGAAATGAGAGGGAAAACCCTAACAACCCCACCAACTACATTAAATTCATCATTTTCAACTACCCATTTTGCATTTATGGTGACCTGGAATGTTTCTGCACCCATTTGGATCTAGTAGGAAATGATGATTTCATGTTTTTACACTCATTTTGGCAAAAAGTGAGATTTTTGTGGGTCACTGAATGCAGGTTAGAAGGGGGTGACTGGATATATCCTGCAGGAGGCAAAATTCCTGTAGGAGGCAAAAATCCTGCAAGAGGAGGTCACATGATGGGTGGAGGTATAAGAGGTCACAGGATAAAGGGGTAAAATTGACCTCACATGATATATCATGTGTCGCATGTAATTAGTGCAATATCACATGACAAGGGTTTTTAGCACTTTGTCTAGTGACAAGGGTTTTTAGCGCAAAGTGCAATGACATGTAGTTTTAGCGCAATGTGCAGTGACATGGGTTTTTAGTGCAATGTCCTGTAGGAGGTGAAAATCCCACTAGGTTTTGAAATTCCCTCAAGATAGTATATTTTAAAATCTATTTAAGTATAAGTTGGTAGTATTTATAATTTAAAATATTTTAAAACATATTGTCAGGATGTTTGAGATAGGTTTCGGATCCATAGGAGTTAAATTGCAGATTCTAGAATTCAGAGGATCCATTAGATTTTAGACTTAGCCAATTTTTTAGGGTTTGAGGGTTTCAAACTTAGCCAAATTTAGGGGATCAACAACATGCATCATGGTGAAGGCACGGGGACCCCTTAGTAAAATTTTACAGAATTTGACATGATTCTGCAATTTTGAGGCATGGAAAATATGAGTCCCAACATGATACATCCTACAGCAATAGTTTTTAGCACTATATCCTATGAACCTCATTTTTAGCGCAAACATTACAAAAACACATTTTTCATGCATAAAAATAATCAAAAGTCTTTACAAATCAATCATGAAAAGCACCAAGTAGACCCAAATCATCACAAATGCCCAAATTTGGAACAAATCTTGCATTCTAAGCACCATTTCACTTTCTCATAATCATAAGGAGGAAAGGTTGAGACTCCAAGCCAAAGCAAAAGAGGGGGTCTCCATTTGACAAAATGGGGTGTGTGTGCAGGGCACAACACCAAGTGCCAAACTTAGTGTAAAATGCTAGTCTACACATTTTACGACGTAACATCAAGATGATTAGAGAAGGATGAAATAAAAAACCTATAATGAGATAATATAGATCTCCAAATTTTACAAAGACATGAAACCCTCAACTGGAATTTTAAACTCCCTAATAGATCAATACTAAAATTGAAGCTCCCCAAGCACAAACAACTACCCAATTTCAACAATTTTCCAAACAATGAGTGGAAAGTATCTAATATGGCCTCAAATTAAAAATCTAATCTCTAAGATAGAATCTAGAAAAATGGCATGGATAGATCTGTAGTGCTCAGAAATACCTTTTCAACACCTATAAGAAGTTAAAATTTCAAGATGGTGGATGCAAGTTATGGCTTGGCAAAGATAATATGCAAGTATGGACTTCAAATAGTAAAATCGGGCACCTATAGCAAAATTAGCAAAAAAAAAACCTATACCATTGTGGAGTTCTTAGAACTAGCTTTTTGATGCCTATTCATTTACAAAAATCTGATCTCATGGAGAAAATTTATGGCTATGGGAAAAAATCCCTATTAAGGCATGTAAACAAGCTAGAGGTGGTCAAGCCCTAGTGGCAAGTGGGTGGCCTAGTGGCCTGTGGAGAAAATTGTTGGAGTTCTAGCAGCTAGTCGCAAAAACTAGCAACACTATGGCTGGAAAAACTTTGACGACAAAAAGTGCCGCTAGGGGCAGGGATTTGTAGTTTAGTGTTGGTGGTGTTGGTTCCCAAAATTGCAGATTACAAACCCTAAGAGGATGTCAGGCTCTATGGTCAGATTTGCAATGTTTTGGCCAACAAAATGGAGCAACCCTATGTGGTTTTGGACTCCCTACTCTTTAGGCTCTGCTAGACCTAGGCGGGTGTACCTTCATAATTAATGCAGATTTAAAGGGTGTGTGACTTCTTTAATTTTAGGGATCTATCCACACTGGCATGTAAATGTGAAATAGATGCAAGCTTAATAGTTACTCCTAGTCCTAATGTTCAAATTTTGAATATGTGAATAAATTTTAAATGAAGTATTGTTTTATAATGAACATGACCAGTGCTTTTTTGGCAACGAAGTCAAGATATATATGATAGATGTGTCCTCCCTCCTGGCTTAACTTGAATTATTTGGCACTTTTTAAATGTTTATACTTTGTATAAATGTGCAAGGTTGTCAGTTACCAGGCTCTTCTTACAAATCCCAATGATATTTTCCCAGGTTACTGTGATCAATTGAAAGAATTTAATCCTCCCTTGAAGGAGCTAGTCAGATTAATCACACAAGATGGTGCAATCATGGTAGGAGGGTTCACATAATGAACTGTCCAGACTGTGCAGCAAGAGTAAACACAACGGAAACAACTCAAAGAAATGGAACAAATACAGATTCATTCATTTAATATATCAAAGAATTCAAATACAATCTGGCCAGCAACACGTGGGCTTACAATTAGGGCTCACAGGCCTAATTACATACATGTGCAAGATAAAGTTTTGAATCTCCTTCACACAAAATCCAAACTAAGAATTATGAATCAATTTCTAACTCCTAACTACTTTCCTAAGGATCTATTACATCAATGTATATCATCTCCAGACAAATAGATTCCTCCGCATCAGCTAAGGAAGGTCATAAACTCCAATGAAGAGCTATAACGTGTTCACATATAGGTCAGACCTAAATGTATAGAACACTTCCTCAAATGAATGGAACAATGTGCAGACCCTCAGGGAAGGTCGGCCATGAACCACATGACATTGAATGATGTGTCAATGAGATCCACAAGTCAAGGAATGATCTGCAAGCCTTCTCCTTTAGCTGATTATTAGGAACTGCTAGAATGCTCTGCACTGAGAAAAACAGTTGATCTTCTGATAGAAATATCTTTTCAATGCTCTGAATTCTTGATATGATGTAGATGAATGAATGCAGATGCTAAGTCCAGATCCACAAGATGTGAATTGCCAAAACCAGACCACAAGCTGAAACTGCTTCTGACTGAACTGCCTGAACTGAAATGCAAATGTTTTTTGGTTGATGAAAGATTACTCTTGAACCAGGGATGCTCCTGCATCAGACATATGAGCTTATTGAAAAAAGTGAGTCCCTCACTTTGCTGGGGCTAGGGGAGAACCAAGATAGTCCACCTCAGCCTAAGAAATCCAAGATGAGTCTTCTTCCGGTTTGTCTTTCCACTTCACAAGATATTCTTTGTATTGTCTTCATCTAGTGTTGCATTCAACTTTGCTATCCAAAATGTCTTCTATCTACTCTGGTGCTTGTTGTGGTAACTACTTCTTCAAGTCTTCTATTATTCTATCACTGAACTCTGCTTCATGATACTAATAAAGATCTGCAATGTTGAAAATAGGTGAAATACCCAATGTCTCTGGTAATTCTACTTCATATGCATTTCCTGAATCAAATTTCTCGAGTATCTTACAAGGTCCAAACTTCTTCATCTTCAACTTGTTATATGTCCCAACTAGAAATATTTCTTTTCTCAAGTACACCATTACTTCATCTCCAACTTTAAATTCCTTATGTCTTCTCTTCTCATCTGTCTTTTCCTTATACTTACTTCCATAGTCTCCAACTGTTTCCTTACTTGATTATGCATTGTCTTCATGTGGTCTGCAAATTCTTCTGCTTCTGCACTCCTCTTTTTCTCTGTATCGATATCTCTCAATTCTATAACTCCTTTAGGATTCACAATGGTAACAATCTCAAAAGGTGTTCTTCCAGTACTCCTATTTACTGAATTATTGTAAGCAAACTCTACTTGTGAAAGAATCAAATCCCAACTTCCATCTTTCTCTCCAACAAGTTTCCCAAACTCCTATTCACTACCTCTATTTGTCTATCTGTCTATGGATGAAAAGTAGAACTGGACTTCAAGTCTGTCTTCATCTTCTTCCAAAGTGTCTTCCAAAAGTATCCAACAAACTTTGTATCTCTATCTAAAACTATACTCTTAGGTAATCCATGCAATCTTACAATCTCTTTGAAAAATAGGTCAGCTACATGCATTGCATTAGTTGTCTTCTTACAAGGTATGAAATGAGTCATCTTTGAAAATATGTCAACCACTACAAATATTGAATCATTTCCCCTCTATGTCTTAGGCAATCTCATTACAAAATCCATGCTTATGTCTTCCCAAGGTCTTTCTGGTACTGTCAAAGGTTTATACAATTCGATATTCTGACTACTCCCTTTTGCAACTTGACAAATTCTAAAACTTTGCACAAATCTTTGAACATCCTTATGTATTTGAGGCCAAAAGTAGTTTTCACTCACCAAAGCCATTGTCTTATCAATGCCAAAATGTCCTACCAATCCACCACTATGTTTCTCCTTGATCAAATTGTCCCTCATTGAACTTTTAGGTATGCACAATTGACTTCCTCTGAACAATATATCTTCTTGAATAAAATAGTCCAACCACTTACTTCTATCTGTCACAACAAGTTCCTTACATGCTTTCCAAGGTTCTGCAAAATCAATGTCTCCCTCATACATGTTCTTCAATTCATCAAAACCCAACACTTCCACTTTCATCTCTGTCAACAAGTTTCTTCTTCTACTCAAGGCATCAACAACTTTGTTTGATTTTCCACTCCTATGCTTCAACACAAAAGTATAACTCTACATGAACTCTACCCATATCATATGTCTCTGATTCAACTTACCTTGACTGTTCAAATATTGCAAAGCTTGATGATCTGTATACAACACAAACTCCTTAGGCAACAAGTAATGTCTCCACTTCTTCAAGGCTTGAATTATGGCATAGAACTCTTGATCATAAATTGAATATCTTCTCCTTGCATCATTTAAATTCTCACTGAAATATGCTACAGGTCTACCTTCTTGACATAACACTACTCCTATTGCATTTCCACTAGCATCACAATCAACTTGAAATACCTTATTGAAATCCAGTAATGCCAAAATAGGTTGCTCTGTCACTTTTTGCTTCAACAACTCAAAACTCTTATCTGCTCCAGATGTCCACTTAAAATCTTTTCTGTCACCTCTCATTGTCTCTATCATAGGGTTACAAACTGAACTAAAATTTCTAATGAACTTCCAGTAGAAACTAGCTAATCCATGAAATAATCTAACTTCTCCAATGCTCTCTAGTGTAGGCCACTCAATAATTGCTCTCACTTTCTCAGTGTCCATCTTCAATCCTTCTGTAGAAATCACAAATCCTAAATATACCAACTCTTCCTTCATGAAACTACACTTCTTGATGTTTATCAGCAATTTCTCTTCTCTCAGTCTCTGCAAAACTTGTCTAATATGCCACAAATGTTCTTTTGTTTTACTAAAAATCATAATATCATCCAAGTACACAATCACAAAATTACCCAAGAATTTCTTCAAGACTTCATTCATCAATCTCATGAAAGTACTCGGTGCATTTGTCAATCCAAAAGGCATCACTAACCACTCATACAATCCTTCATTTGTCTTAAAAGCAGTCTTCCATTCATCACCTTCTCTGATTCTAATCTGATGGTATCCACTCTTAAGGTCTATCTTTGTGAAATATTTTGGTCCACTCAAACAATCCATGATATCATCCATCCTAGGTAAAGGAAATCTATACTTAACTGTGATCTTGTTTATTGCTCTAGAGTTAGTACACATTCTCCATTCTCCATCCTTCTTCTGTGCAAGCACTACAGGTACTACACAAGGACTCAAGCTTTCTCTGATCAATCCTTTTCTCAACAACTCTTGTATCTATCTATTCAATTCTTCATTATCTGCCAGTGTCATCCGGTGTGCTGCTTTGTTAAGCAAACTTGCTCCAGGTATAAGGTCCATGTGATGACTGATACTCCTTATAGGTGGTAATCTATTAGGTACATTGTCTGATATGATGTCTTCATACTTTGTCAGCAACTCTTTTATCTCCTCCAGTTCAGTTTCTTTCTTCAATGCTTCAGGCTTCTTAGGAATCAAGGCATAACACATACTTTCCTATTTCAAACCATCCAAAAATTTTCTTCCATCTACCAAACATATTCTAGCATTCCCACATACCATATCTTTAGGATCATCTTCTAAAGGAATCAAAGTAATTGTTTTCCCATTTGTTGTTATAGTATATGTATTCTTTCTCCCATCATGTATAGCTTTTCTATCATATTGCCAAGGTCTACCCAACAAGATATGACAAACATCCATAGGCATAATATCACACAAGACTTCATCATGATAAGATCCAATATAAAATTTCACCAGACATTGTTCACTCACTAGTATCTTATGATCATCCTGAATCCATGCTATCTGATAAGGCTTAGGGTGTTTCAATCTTTCCAACTTTAGCTTAGTCATCATTTCCTCTGAAACTAGGTTATCTGAACTACCACTATCAATTACAACTTTACAACACTTACCTCTGGATTTGCATCTAGTTCTGAACAGACTCTTCCTTTGCGATGGTTCTTCATTTGTCTCTGCTTGAAATAGTGTTCTCCTCATCACAAGTGATTCTCCTTTCTTAGGTTTACCAACAGGACTGGGTGATTCAATAGGTTCTTCAACATAGGTTGTTCTTCCACTATTTTCTATCCTCTTGCTTGTACTACCCTGATTACACTCAAATGCTCTATGTCCTTCACCTCCACACTTGAAACAAGTACCTCTAAATGTCCTCTTATCAAATCCTCTTCCTTCTCTTTTGTATCATTCATTTCGGTATGCACTAGGGTTTCCTCTCTAGTAAAAAAATTTGTCATCTCTCTGGTAAGCATTGTTATCTCTATCATCCTTCTTAACTGGGCTGTCAAATTTGTTCTACTCTATAAATGGTCTATCACATTTGAAAAACATTCTCCCTCTCTAAAATTTATCTCCTCTGCCTCTCTGTCTCTGATCATGTCTTTTATTCATCTTCTCTTCAACTTTCAGGGCAAACTGATATGCTTTTTCCAAAGATGTCATCCTTACCAAACTTAGTTCTTCTTGAACGTTCAATCTCAGTCCATTGATGTATCTAGCCACTTTCTCCATGCTTGCTTCACTATGTCCTATTCTTATGATCATCTTATGAAATTCTTCAGTGTACTCCTTCACAGATTACTCCTTTTGTCTCAGGTTTTGCAATCTTTTCAACAATTCCAACTCATAGTCAACAGGTATGAACTAATTCTTCAACTTTGTCACCATCCAGTCCCACTTTGTAATCTTTTCTTTTCCTCTTCTATTTCTTTCTAACTAAACTTCTTTCCACCATATAGCAGCATGTCCTTTCAACTTTGTGTTTGTAAATTTCACCTTCTCCGGATCTTCAATTTCTTCATATTCAAAGTATTCTTCCATATAATTTATCTAGTCAATCAATTCTTCAGGATTCAAATTACCAGTATTGTTCGGCACATCAACTCTAGGTCTCTTCCCAATCTTTGAAATAGCTTGTAACATCTTTATCTAATTTGATTCTTCTTCTTCATTACCTTCTAGGGTTTCACCAATTTGTTCAGTAGATTGAAATTCTTCCTCATCATCACCTTCAACATTAGGTCTCGATGTCAATCCTCTTCGCCTATCTTCTTCAACAACATCCAAATGGATTCTCATTGTTCTCATCAATTCTATCGTCTCATCCATTCTATTAGCCATTGTACCAACAAGAGGAACTCTTCGTGGCAACATCTTCCCAGGATCAAGTGCAAACTACCTCCAATTCGACGATCGGGCTACGAGAGACAACTACCTCTCAATTGGTGATCAGTTGTGCACAAGTAACCTACCTTAGATCGGTGATCTGCTTACAACAAGATCTTACAGAATTCCTTTTGCCAATTCGCTCCAAAGAATTAAACTTTCACTCTGATACCACTTGGTGCAGTCACAGGAGGAGGGTTCACAGAATGAACTGTCCAGACCATGAAGCAAGAGTAAACACAACGGAAACAACTCAAAGAAATGGAAAAAATGTAGATTTAGTCATTTAATATATCAAAGAATTCAAATACAATATGGCCGGCAACATACAGGCTTACAACTAGGGCTCACATGCCTGATTACATACATGCGCAAGATAAAGCTTTGAAGCTCCTTCACACAAAATCCAAACTAAGAATTATGAATCAATTTCTAACTCCTAATTGCTTTCCTAAGGATATATTACATCAATGTATATCATCTCCAGACAAATAGATTCCTCTACGTCAGCTAAGGAAGTCACAAACTCCAATGAAGAGATGTAACGTGTTCACAGATAGGTCAGACCTAAATGCATAGAACACTTCCTCAAATGAATGGAACAACGTGTGGACCCTCAGGGAAGGTGATACATAAACCACATGACATTGAATGATGTGTCAATGAGATTCGCAAGTCAAGGAATGATCTGCAAGCCTTCTCCTTTAACTGATTATCAGGAACTACTAGAATGCTCTGCATTGAGAAAAATAATTGATCTTCTGATAGCAATATCTTTCCGGTAACTGATCCAAATGCTCTAAATTCTTGATATGATGTAGATGAATGAATGTAGATGCTAGGTCCAGATCCACAAGATGTGAATTGCCAAAACTGGACCACAAGCTAGAACTGCTTCTGACTGAACTGCCTAAACTGAACTAGAAAATGAAAGAACTGAAATGCAAACAAACTGAAATGCAAATGTTTTTTGGTTGATGCAAGATTACTCTTGAACTAGGGATGCTCTTGCATCACAAGAACAACAAATGTGCCCTAATAAATTAAGTATATCCTTGATATATTCAATTTAAATAACAAAGGAAAACCACTCTGGAGATAGCACACATACCATATATGAATAAATATCAACAAATAATTGAACACCAAAATGTTGGACACTAGATTATAATATTCTTCTCCATTAAATTGCTTCAAAAGATTTTGTAGGTTGTATTGGAACTCTTCATTCACTGGTATATTCTACCTAATCTCTAATTCCTACTACTGATCCTACTGTTGCTGATGATTTTTTATATTTTCTTTTATTTCTCATATATACTTTGTATTTTTAGGGTTATGACACTTCACTTATCATCCTGTGCATCTCTTCATTATCTTGATTATCTTCAACGAAAATAAAATATTTAATTTTAACCTTTATCTTTGCATCTTTGTGAAGGTTAATTTTAATCATTATTATTTCTCCTTTTGTTGCTCACATTTACTCCTCGCTAGAAATGTTTCACCCTTAATTATATGCACTTTCACATGATAAAAAGTATTCTTTAGGTAAAATAATTACCTATTTAGTTAATTCTTCCGAAAAAAGTATTTCACTTCCAAGTGAAAATATTCAACTATGATTATTAAAATCTTCACTTGGTAGATTCATTATGTCCCTCAGGTAAAGTAATTACCCACCTTATAATCCCTTCTATGAAAATGTTTTTCTGGTCATTTTATATCTTCTCAAAGTAAAATTACTCTTCAAAATAATCACCATAATCCTGATTTCATTTAACCATTAATTGCATTCTTTGGCGGGCAAGTGTCATCGCCATATCGAAGAGACCATATCTTGACTTTTGTCGAATCTCACCTCTCTCTTCGATATGCTTGAGTGTTATTGGGATATCAAAGGGAGTTTGGAATGACTCCTTCCAATATGCAAGAGTCCTCTCGATATAATTTTTAATATTCACTTTTCAACCCATCGAATGGACTGTGTAAATCCTCTTGCCGATGTAATAAACTCCCTTCAATGAATGTGGTTACAAGGTTTTTTGGATTATCAGAGAGATGGAGTATGATGTCCTACCAATATAACATTCTCTTTTCAATAAATTTTTTGCTTTGCAGTACTGCACCATTTTAGGGTTTATGTCTGGCTCCTTGTAGTGATGCGAGAAATATTAGGGTTAACTGCTTGCCCTCTGCTATTGCTAATGCTTTTTCCTTCTTTTCTTTTCCAAAACTTGCTGGATTGGGCAATATGCAACTACAATGCATAAGTTCTTAAGATCTGATCCAGAATATCCCTCAGTTACATTGGCAATTGTATCAAATCAACATCTAGAGCCAGTTCTTCTTTTGCAAGCATAACATTCAAGATTTTGGCTTTGTTTGATGCATCTAGCAAGTTTATCATTAACCTCATAGGCATTCTTCGAATGACAACTTCATTAAAATCAAAAGGTCTATTAGTGGTAGCAAGAAATAATACTCTTTCTTTTTACTTAGTGAGCAATCCATCCCAGTTTGTCATAAATTCATTCTTCATATTACGCGAAACCTCTTGCTCTACAGCATTGCCCCTTCATATTGATGTAATTCTTAACATCAAAATATTTATAAAATTTGTTCCAGCTTCTATTGCAATGGCTTTAGCAAGCATTGTTTTTCTGGTGCCTGGAGGATATGATATATGTGTTGCAAGTATGTGCCTAATCGGTGTTGTCATTGATGTCAACATATTTGTGTTGTTATTGGTGTCAACTGTGCTCTTATTTTGTTGCTTGCTTGTAATGAGAGAGATGCTTTGTATTTACTTATGTAAGTGATCTTGATGTTAAGGATATTGAGAAAATTAGCTCCTCCGGTAGAAACAGTGTGTTGCAGTGGAAACAGTGTATTGTATTCAGAAGAATAGTCCAGAAGTTTGCTCCGCATTTCTTGAAGATTGAATATCTTTTCCTACAGTTTGGAAGTTATTTAGAGTCACGTCTAAAGATGTTATGTTTCAAGTTTAAGCTCTCTGCATGACGATTTGGGTGAGTTGTGTTTACCAGAGTGAAACCTACTTTTTATGTGTATTCAGTTGTGAAAGAGGGAAAGTATTATGTTCCGCATTTCTCTACATTGATGTTTTACAGTCTGCGATTCTAGAATTAAGTTTGTAATGATGACAAGTGCCTTCAACTCTAATGGTTCATGGTTTAGTGGTCCGCAAGCTATTTTTCCTTTATGATAGTTGATGATAGTTAAGCTTATGTGCTCTGGATTGAAGAATCTCATGGATAAAGTGGCTAGAGGTTGTGCGGATGTTCTTGGTGATTAAACTATACTTGTGGATGTCTCTTGGTTGTATTCCTACCTTTGGATTGGTCCGCGGAGAGAGATTTGGATCATGGTTGAAGATTGTTCCTAAAAGACTTAGTGTGAACACCAGTCTTGGCTGACTTGGTTGTTTTCACTAAATGCGGAGATGCATTGAAGATTGTAGAAGCATGTCATGGCGTGAAGGATTGCATTTGAGTCCCAGCTAAGGCACAACGTGATCTGCATAAATCTTTACATCTTTTCCTTAGCAAATTTTTGTATTAGGTCTAGACCTATTTCTATGTATGTTTTTGTAATTTTGACCTTGGAGATTGTTCCAACGGTTGATGAATGTATTGCTGACCTTGATGTACATTCCAAGGTTGATGACTTGTATAAAGACTTGTAATGTAATTGCAAAAAAAGGAGTAGTGTGTGAAAATGAAGAGATAAGTACGAAGGTGTAAAAGAGTAGAGAAGAGAAGTTATATTAGGCTTCAATGGAACTGAACCCAAGCATGGAGTAGATGCTACCAAATTAGTTCACCATCTTTTGGCAGTGAGCCACCCCTTGGCAATGAGTCACCCTTTGGCAGTGAGTCGTTCTTTGAAGTGAGCAATTTGGGCAGTGAGCCCTGTAGGCAGTGAACCTCTATTTTTGGTATTGTTATAACTCATATATTTTTGTGGGCTAACACCCACCGTGGTTTTTCCCTTATAGGGTTTTCCACATAAAAATCTAGTGTCTCATGTGTTGAATGTGTGATTGTGATTAAAGTCTATGGTTTCATGCTTTCTTGGTTAAATTTGATTATCAGTAATTAAGTAATTGATGGTTTAATATTTATATGAGGTTAAGTTTTTGTGACAACTGATTCACCACCCCCCCTCTCAATTGTCCTATGTATTTCAATAATTGGTATAAGAGAAGGTTACTTAGAAGAAAGCCTAATAGCTTGAGGAATATCTAGGATGTCTTTTAAAAAGGAGGCTCCATAGTTTGATGGGACAAATTATGCTCTATGGAAAGTATGAATGAAAAGCCATCTCCTTTGTCTTGGTTATAAAGTGTGGAAAGCTGCAGAAACAGAATACACCATACCTAAAAATGGTTTGACAATTAAAGATGAAATCAAAGAATTTGAGTTGAATACAAAAGCTAGAGATGCCCTATTAAGTGCCTTGACTGACACTGAGTTGATAAAAGTCATGGATCTAGAAACTACAAATGAAGTTTGGGTAAAGCTGAAAAAACTATATGAAGGAGATGATTATGTAAAAGAAGTCAAGCTACAGGGCCTGAAAGCAAAATATGAGAGTTTAAAGATGAATGGAGATCAAAACATTACATCCTTCATGCAAAGGGTTGATGAACTTGTCAATGGAATAAAAGGAATGGGAGGAACCATTGGTGATAAGGAAGTTGTGATGAAAATTCTTAGATCTTTACTAAAGTCCTATAGTCACAAGGTAGTTGCAACTGAATAAGTAATGACTATGAAAACTATTGACAGAGATCAATTACTTGGAAAGCTTACAGCCTTTAAGATGAGATAATTTGGTGATGCTCTGCTGAAAGTTGAGACAACCTTTAAATCCAGTACTTCAGAAAAGATTTCCAGAGGTGAGAAATATAAGGTGGAACCTGATGATGACTTTGATGAAATTGAAGCTAACTTTGTTGACAAATTGCAAAGAGGTTCCAGTAAGTTCAAAGGCAAATTACCTTTCAAATGTTTTTCATGTGGTAAAGTAGGTCATTATGCTTCCAGATGTCCTGAAAGAATTGAAAGGAATAGAAAAAGATTTGAGAACAGGCCTAGAGCTCCAAAGAAATGCTACTATGTTGGAGATTTTGATGATGAAGGTGTGATTGATGATGAATCTGATGATGCTAGTACTAGTGCAAATGAATGCTTGTTTATTGCTATTAAAGAAGAACCTATGTCTACTAATTCTGCTAGTTGTGTGAAGGAAGAAAAACTAGTGGAAGAAAGTGCTTTGGCTGTTTGGTTGAGAAAGATAAGGATGAATGGATTATTGATAGTGGATGCTCACATCACATGACCGGTGACAAAAGTAAGTTTGTGAGTTTAGAAAAATATCATGGAGGACTGGTTAGGTTTGGAGACAATGCAGCTGTAAGAATTGTGGAAAAGGATCTATTTCATTTGAATGGAAAGCATAATACTGACAATGTCCTATATGTGAAGGGTTTGAAGCATAATATTTTGAGTTTTGGTTAGATGTGTGACAAAGGTTATGATCTGAGATTCAAAGACAATGGGTGCAAGATCATGGAAAGCTCTGAAACTATGATTTCTACCGGTAAGAAGACTAGAGGTAACATCTATCAATTAAGAGGAACTAATGATTACCATTTATTAGCCCAAGTAGATGAGAGTTGGTTGTGGCATAGAAGGATGTGTCATATAAACTTTGATAATCTAGTAAAGATAAGTTTAGGTCAGATCGTGAGAGATTTACCGAAACTTGTGAAACCCACCAATACAATTTGTAAGGAATGTCAGTTAGGGAAGCAGACAAGAACGAGTTTCAAGAGAAAAGAGTAATTTTTTGTCGGTCTGCTAGATCTAGTACATACAGATCTATGTGGTCCTACAAGGATAAGAAGTCTACAAGGTGACAGGTACTTCATGTTGCTTATTGATGATTATTCTAGGATGACTTGGGTTACTTTTCTAAGAGACAAATTTAAAGCCCTAGAAAAGTTCAAATCCTTCAAGGCAATGGCTGAAAATGAAATTGAGCTGAAAATAAAATGCTTGAGGTCTGATAAAGGAAGTGAGTTCAAATCAAATGAATTCAACATTTTTTGTGAAGAGTAAGGAATAAAGAGATAGTTGTCGGCACCTAGAACTCCTCAGTAGAATGGATTTGTGGAAAGAAAGAACAGGACAGTTCAAGAGGCCGCTAGAACAATGATGAAGGAAGGAGGTCTGCCGGAAGTCTTCTAGAAAGAAGCTATACATACTATTGTCTACATTCAAAACATAGTTCAAGTGAAAGGTAATGGTACTAAAACTCCTTATGAATTGTGGTATGGAAGAATTCCTACAGTAAAATATTTCAAAGTTTTTGGAAGCAAATGCTATATTAGAAGAGATGAAGATCTAGGGAAATTTGATGCAAGATTTGATGAAGGAATCTTCCTTGGATAGTCTACCAAGAGTAAGGCCTACCGGTGCTATAACAAAAGGTTGAAAAAGATTGTTGAGAGTGCAAATGTGAAGGTGGATGAAGACAATAGAAGAACATTAGATTAGAGTGGCTATGAATCAGATGAACCTACTGCTATGACTTATGAACAAAAGGTTGAACAAGAAGACATTCAAGATGAAGAAGAAAAGGCTCTAAAAAGTGTTGCTAAGACCCCGAGATATGTAAGAATCAATCACTCTGAAGATCAAATTATTGGAGATAAAAATAAAGGAGTACTGACAAGGAAAAGAGCTACAGAAGAACAAGTGAATTATTGTTTGCTCTCTACAGTTGAACCAAAAACTATGAATGAAGCGTGCAATGATGAAAATTGGGTAAAGGCAATGAAGGAAGAACTAATGCAGATAGAGAAGGATGAAACTTGGGAAATAGTTCCTAGACCTGCTAACAAAAATGTTATTGGGACCAAATGGGTTTTCAGGAATAAGCTAAATGAGAATGGAGAAGTTGTAAGGAACAAAGCAAGGATTGTGTACAAAGGATATTCTCAAATTGAAGGAATAGATTTTGAAGAGACTTTTGCTCTAGTAGCTCGGATTGAAGCAATCAGAATATTTCTGGCATTTACAGCTCACAAATATTTCAAAGTGTATCAAATGGATAAGAAGTTTGCATTTCTGAATGGTGAGTTGGAAGAGGAAGTATACATTGAGCAACTGGAAGGATTCCAACTATCAGATCAAGGTGATATGGTATGCAGGTTGAAGAAAGCATTGTATGGACTCAAGCAAGCTCGTAGAGCCTAGTATGCAAGGTTGGATAAGTACTTATTGAAGTTAGGGTTCAACAAAGGTACTACTGACAACAATCTCTATTTCAAGATTAATGGTGATCAAATTTTGATTGTTGAAGTCTTTGTTGATGATATCTTCTTTGGAGGAAATGAAGGTATGTGTATGAAATTTGTTGGTGAAATGCAGAAAGAGTTTGAGATGTCTATGTTTGGTGAGATGAATTTCTTTCTGGGTTTGCAAATCAATCAATCAGATAAAGGAATCTTCATATCTCAATCTAAGTATGTGAAAGAATTATTGAGGAAGTTTGGGATGGAAGACTCTAAACCAGTATGTACTCCCATGGTGACTAGCTGCAAGTTGAGCAAAACTGATGAATCACCCAAGACTGATCAAAAAAAGTTGGATAAGTACTTACTGAAGTTAGGGTTCAATAAAGGTACTACTGACAACAATCTCTATTTCAAGATTCATGGTGATCAAATTTTGATTGTTGAAGTCTTTGTTGATTATATCATCTTTGGAGGAAATGAAGGTATGTGTATGAAATTTGCTGGTGAAATACAAAAAGAGTTTGAGATGTCTATGTTTGGTGAGATGAATTTCTTTCTGGGTTCGCAAATCAATCAATTAGATAAAGGAATCTTCATATCTCAGTCTAAGTATGTGAAAGAATTATTGAGGAAGTTTGGGATGGAAGACTCTAAACTGGTATGTACTCCCATGGTGACTGGTTGCAAGTTGAGAAATACTGATGAATCACCCAAGACTGATCAGAAAAAGTACAGATCCATGATTGGAGGATTGCTTTATCTAACTCAAACCAGACCTGATATTATGCATGCAGTTTGTCTTGCTACACGATTTCAAGCAGATCCAAGAGAATCACATGTGATGGCAGTAAAGAGAATCTTCAGGTATTTAAAAGGCACATTGGATCATGGCTTATGGTATACAAAGAATAATGATTTCACTCTTAATGCTTATACAAATGTTGATTGGGCTGAAGATGTTGATTATAGAAAAAGTACAAGTGGAGGTGTTTTCTTTTTGGGTAACAGATTGGTTTCATGGCTAAGCAAGAAATAAGACTCAATCTCTTTGTCAACTATAGAAGCAAAATATATTGCAGCAACATGTTGTTGTACTCAAGTGTTATGGATGAAGCAGACTTTGAGGGACATAAGAGTTGTGTATGAAGATCCAGTTGCAATCTGCTATGATAATACAAGTGCTATAAATATTTCAAAGAATCCAGTGATGCACTCAAGAACAAAGCATATATCTATAAGGTATCACTTTCTAAGAGAAAAGGTGATAGAAAATGAAGTAAAGTTGGAATATGTGACCATAAAGGATCAGATTGCAGATATCTTCACCAAGCCTCTGCCTAAAGATACTTTTGAGTATCTCAGAGGAAAGTTAGGGGTCATTACCCCTCCTGCCCTAAACTAAGATGCATGTAATTGCATCAGTCCAGTGGTGCCCAAAGTCTCATTCTTTGATCTGGATTGATGTTCTGAGAGCTACCTCTCAGGGGGAGTAGCTAATGTTATTGATATGAGTTCCTGATAAAGAAAGTATTAATTTTAGAGAAAGTTCAGTTGAATCAAAGCAGCAGGATGCAAGTATGTACCCTTTACCATTGATGTCAAAGGGGAAGAGAAATCATGTGAAAAATTTAGAAAAGAAAGGGTGCAAATATGTAAAGAGAAAGGGGGAGAATCTTGTCTTCATGGTCTTTATAGTTTTTCACATCATATGTTGCCATCAATGACAAAGGGGGAGATTGTTGCAAGTATGTGCCTAATCGGTGTTGTCATTGATGTTAACGTATCTGTGTTGTCATTGGTGTCAACTATGCTCTTATTTTGTTTCTTGCTTGTAATGAGTGAGATGCTTTGTATTTACTTATGTAAGTGATCTTGATGTTGAGGATATTGAGAAAATTAGCTCCTCCAGTAGAAACAGTGTGTTGCAATGGAAATAGTGCATTGTATTCAGAAGAACAGTCCAGAAGCTTGCTCCGCATTTCTTGAATATTGAATATCTTTGCCTACGATTTGGAAGTTATTTGGAGTCATGTCTAAAGATGTTATGTTTTGAGTTTGAGCTTTCTGCATGACGATTTGGATGAGTTGTGTTTACCAGAGTGAAACCTACTTTTTCTGTGTATTCAGTTATGACAGAGGGAAAGTATTATGCTCTGCATTTCTCTGCATTGATGTTTTACAGTCTACAGTTCTAGAATTAAGTTTGTAATGATGACAAGTGCCTTCAACTCTAATGGTTCATGGTTTGGTGGTCTGCAAGCTATTTTTCCTTTATGATAGTTGATGATAGTTAAGCTTATGTGCTCCGAATTGAAGAATCTCATGGATAAAGTGGTTAGAGATTGTGCAAATGTTCCTAGTGATTAAAGTATGCTTGTGGATGTCTCTTGATCATGTTCCTACCTTCAGATTGGTCTACAGAGAGAAATCTGGATCGTAGTTGAAGACTGTTCCTAAAAGACTTAGTGTGAACACCATTCTTGGTTGACTTGGTTGTTTTCACTAAATGCGGAGATGCATTGAAGATTGTAGAAGCGTGTTGTGGCGTGAAGTATTACATTTGAGTCCCAGCTAAGGCACGACGTGATCCACATACATCTTTACATCTTTTCCTTAGCAAATTTTTGTATTAGGTCTAGACCTATTTCTATGTATGTTTTTGTAATGCCGACCTTGGAGATTGTTCCAATGGTTGATGAATGTATTGCTGACCTTGATGTACATTCCAAGGTTGATGACTTGTATAAAGACTTGTAATGTAATTGTGAAAAAAGGAGTAGTGTGCAAAAATGAAGAGATTAGTATGAAGGTGTAAAAAAGCAAAGCAGAGAAGTTATATTGTGCTTCAACGGAACTAAACCCAAGCATGGAGTAGATGCTACCAAATCAGTTCACCATCTTTTGGCAGTGAGCCACCCCTTGGCAGTGAGCCACCCTTTGGCAGTGAGCAATTTGGGCAGTGAGCCTTTTCTTTTCAGTATTGTTATAACTCATATATTTCTATGGGCTAACACCCACCGTGGTTTTTCCCTTATAGGGTTTTCCACGTAAAAATTTGGTGTCTCCTGTGTTGAATGTGTGATTGTGATTAAAGTCTATGGTTTCATGCTTTCTTGGTTAAATTTGATTATTAGTAATTAAGTAATTGATAGTTTAATATTTATATGAGGTTAAGTTTTTGTGACAACTGATTCACCCCTCCCCCTCTCAGTAGTCCTGTGTATTTCAACAATATGATTCTCTAATATGTTGGTTAATTGAATCGGCGTCAAGAGATATATGTACTTGAGAGTATCTATAGGAGTTCGGCACTCAAACTCTATGTTTCCATATCTTCAACAACATGAATTGGCTATCTATTAGCTCGATTTGCCAAGAATGATCAGGATCTTCAGTTTAACAAATCTTCACTGAACTAACGTGAATACTGTATCCCCCAACTCCACATTTTGCATGTGAAGGCAATTGTAATTATTCTACTTTCGAACTCTCCCCACTTGCAGCTATGGTTGAGCCTACGAATAGTGAAGCCAAAGGCTTTGGAGTAGGAGTCAATAGGTTTTCTCACATCATTCACATATTCCACTATGTAGGCATAGCAGGGAGCACACATTAAGGCTGCTTGGTTTGCACTAATTTGTAATACTTGGATTTATGATCATTTCACTGTATCTAGTCACATCTATTTCTATGTCTCCATCGCTTGGTCTTCCATCATTTTTCAACAACTCCAATATTAATTGAGATAAAACTAGCTCTTTGGACCACCTCCCTTGCTACAAGATTGTCAAGTGTTTTAACCAGAAACAAATTCATGACTTGAACACAAAATAATCAATACAACTAATTCATTCTCCTTATCAACTCATTGATCTTTTGTTCATGATTCCTATCATCATCACCCTCAATGTAGTGGTTACGTTTCTTCTTCAGTTTACCAGATGGAGCACTCAGCTAAAACCTTTACAATGAAAGAGTTGTCAGTCAAAGGAATCCACTACTTATTTACCTTTCTGTAACGTCTCTTGTAAATCAGCTCTTTTATACTCTTTAGATTGGGATATCCAAAGGTCACATATGGCTCAACCTGATGCAACATGTTCATTGTTGCTTTGTTCACTTTTAGAAAGATGCCATTGAATATCAGCCTCAAACGCAGAAGTTGGTGACTGAAGAAATGTTGGGGCCGTGAAAATGGACATGGAAGTAGATTATCATAGGGAAAATCTGAGACACCAATTAGTTTTCCATGAAAATCATCCAACTCACAAATATTAGCCTACAAAGTTAACCTCCCTAGCAGATTTAACACTATGCAGACAAAAAACCTTTCCAGAACCCTTCAACTTGACACTTCAAAAGATTGTCAAATCTGATCATGGGAGGCTGAAATCAGACATGCACACTCTCATATGATAGATGAGTATGCCTACCAAGTGGTTTTCCATGAAAGTGAACATGCTTCAAATTTATTTATGACTCTCCAAAGTAGGTCACTGGGGTAGATTTTTCAGGTACAGTTCTGAGTGCTAAAATTAATTTTTTCATCACGGGACCTTCAAATTTTGCCAAAATTTGAAGGTTCCAATAGGTGGTAGTTGCAAATCCTTGGCAGAGGTGGTGGTGGTGCTTCCCTGCGCCGCTAACTATCTTTTCTCGCTTGTTAAGCCCCCTAGGCGAGGGGGACTTGGAGCTCCTCCCCACATTACTAGGGCTTTGACTCTTAAACTAAAAATGCCACCTAAAATAAGAACCAATGGTTAATAACCACAATAAACCATAGTATCTGCTATGAAATTCCAATGATTGTTGATTATACACTTTAACCATTAGGTAATTAGTACACCCATGCAAGACAAAGTTCATTAGATGGTATGACCACATACAACTCATATGGTGAACATCGTATAGTATGGATCCTTACCACCGTACAGATTCCATATGATTTGTATGGAATTTTTTTGTGCCAAAAATATGAAAACCCTTTAAAATGGCCAAAATTTTTGACTCCAAAATATGAAGTGTTATATGTCAAAATTCATCTCTTGGGCCTTCTAGATGTAATGGTAATGTTTGTTTTGCACTAGGATGGACCATGTGAAAATTATTGGAAAAGACTCTCTAAAATGAGGGAAGGGAGTTATAGATCTGAAGCTTTGATATCATGTAAGAGCCACATAATAGACTCAAGAGATGCCCAGGATCACCTGCAACCAAAACAACCTTCCACAACAAGAGAGAAGCAATAACAATGCTATATTGACAAAGAAAGATAATGATGCATATAAGGTACAAGATATACAATATATGACCCACACATAATGTACAATGAGAGACCTTGCTTATATAGGCAAGGTTGAGACCTGGGAAAACATGTGATCATGACAAGTGTTTTAGTCCTATGACATGAGACACATATTAAATGCCCTAAGTAAACTTAACTAGACAAGTACGAATAAGACCTAATATGGAACTAGTTAGGTAATATACTGCATTCACACCAACAAGAATGACTCTTGGAGTTTAGGTGAAGATTCATACTTGGGAACCCACCTTGGGAGATGTCTCCTGGGTGCATGGTTTTGGGAAATTATTTTTTTAGTTTCTTATTTATCTCTTTCACATTTAAATAGAATTCTTGGGCTAGTGGTTTCTTATCTGATTTTAGTGATAAGTAAATGTTGTTAGTGTTGTGTCATGAATTGTTACTACTTACAATTTTGCACTAGGTTTGGCTCACATTTTATCTTGTATGTTCATCTCCACTTACAATATGCATATTTTAGTACTTTTCTAAGAAACAAAACTAAGTCCTTTGACATCTGGCATTTCAAGAGCCCAAATCACTAGGACACTAGCGCCTAGCGCTAGGGTCCTACTAGTTTGGCCACGAAAGATCTTTTTTGAATGTCAGCATTTTGCCTTATGTGATGCACCTTGTTGGCCTCAACTCAATTGGGTCATCTAAAAGTAATCGAGATTCATATATAAAGAACCCTCTCTCCCTCATTTATACATGAATGATACACATGATATACATGATTCTATCTAACAAGCTCTCTCTTTGTCTCTCTATCTCTCTATCTCTCTACAAACTCTTTATTTCTAAAGATTACTATTATATGCACTTACCCTCCTTATCAGTCTTCAAGGAAGCTTCTTCCTCCTTCAACTTCTTGTGGATGACTCATGTTGTGACATCAATCCAACTAGCATTTCATGTCCATGGTAACTCTATTTCATATCAATATTTGTTTATTGGAGTCTTTATTACTGGTTTTACCTCTGGTCATCATGAGCATGCACTCTCTATCATCATTATCACTATTCTTGTGGAGGTGGGAACACCTACCCGGGGTTTGAATGAGGCAAGCCCCTATACAACACCACTTTCCCTATTTTATGTGTGCAGATCGAAATTGGGAGTTTTAGGCATCGACGAGCAACAGGAAGATGGAAGCAGTAGAGATTGTCACACAAAGGTTTTGTTAGCAAAAAACCCTAGGACTAGGGTGCCCAGTGCCATATTTTTACCAGATCTTCCCCTACTTCCAGTGATAGATTTTGAATGTTATATTTATCCTCGATCTACTTCATGTTTCTGTATATTTGATCTGTAACACTTGTAGTTTGTTTGTTTAGTCAATTAGGTCACTTAAAACCCTAGATCTTTCTATTCTCAAATCAATCTCCACTATTACAACAAAGGAATAGAGCCCAGACAACTTGGCTCTCCCTTGAGGACTATAGCCAAGCCTAAATATCTTTTTCGGCTTGTGTTCCAATGTTTGATAGGAAATATTGATCTTGTTGGTTCATAATTGATTGGGCCCTCTATTCTATCTTACATTTTGGTGAACCTAATGTATCTTATACTTATACAGTCTTCTTAGTCTTTGTTTTGTTTGATTCGTTGATTAACTGATTAAACATTTATGTTGCATATCTTCTTTTATCTCATGTATTTAGTTTAGAAAGCAAAACACATATACATCTTTATTGTTGTGGTTACAAAAATCTTACATTTTGGTGAACCCCATGCATCTTACATTTGTACAATCTTCTTTGTTGTGTCTGATTAGTTGATAAATTGATTAGATACTTATTATGCATATATTACTTTATATTGTGTATTATTTTATCTTATGTGTTTACAAAATAAAACATTTAAAGATGTCAAACAAAACCAAGAAAATAAAAACCTAAACAAAACCTTTCCTTCTTCTTAATGGAAGGTTGTCGTTGATGTCAAAAGATATAGCAAGGATGACATGCTTTTTTGAGGTGCTTCATTTTTGTCATTGAATTAGGTTCATCAAGGATGTCTTTGTTAGATCAGGATGCCTTGATATTGATTGTTAGATCAGATTTGTTAATGCAAGCCTCTTGGGATTTGAAATAAGATGATGTCAATTTGGAATAGGATGTTGTCATGTTTCAAGGACTATGTTCATGAAGTGTTCATCACTTTTACAGCATTTAGGACATCAAGGAGTTGGTGATTTTTGATTGGTTGATGTTTTGTGGGTAGTTCAGTTTGGTCCTCATCATGTTGATGGTTGATTCTGTGATTTAGTTCATATTCAATATCTTAATGGTTTGTCTTCAACATGTTGATGAAGTGTGTTCTCAAGATGCTTATGATTTGGTTTACAAGATGATCCTCATGATATACCCTCATGATATGCCTCATATCATATTGTTTTCTAGGTGGATTAGGCTTGGTATGACAAAGTGATAGTTGTGTGGGTGCCAAATCCAGAGGTGCAGGTGCATAGTTGTGTTGTTGTGATGTAGTGTCAATGATAACATTGGTAACATGATTTCAGTTGTTTGTGCTCAAATAAATGATGTTGAGATCAGGTTGTTCTTGACCAGGTTGTTGTAATCAAGAAGTGATGTTGTGTTTGGCATTTGATCTCATTCAAGACTTGTGTTTGATAAACTCCATCACCAATTAACAAGGATAGTCATATTGTCATATCAAGGTATGGAATGTTGCATCAGAGAAAAGCTTCAGTACAGATATGGCATTTGATTACTTGGATCATCTTCAAGACACTCAAAATCATCAAAGGCACTTGAAATTGAACATATGTTTATCACTTAGTATTTGCATGCATTAAGGGTCTCAGATTTGCAAAGTTTACATCAAAGTACTATCAGTTAGTGTCATCAGATGATCTTGTTACAGGTGTTGCCATAAAAAAGAATGGTTTTGGAGTCTTCAATATCATTCCATAAATTGATCATCTACAAGCTTATGTGAACCTAATTGAAGTTGGTTTTTGAAGGTGCTTTGTTTAGTTTTTGTGAAGTTCTTTAAATTCTCTATTGAACCCTCTGCAACAGTGTCATTCTTGACTGTGAGGTATATTTGAAATATCTGAGATTATTGTTGAAGTCTTACTTCTAAAAGTCTTAGTGCTTTAAAGAATATTAAAACCCTAAATCCATAATACCATCTTTAATAGCCTTCTCTGCCCACCATATGATTAAAAGCATTTTTTATCTATTGAGTTGTTGACCTGTGATCGCAGGTCATGCCACTTAAGGCAACCTGCTGGAGGGATATTAACATGTTGTGACAACTGGCCCTTCACTTGCTATAACCGATACTTTTAGTCTTTCCCTTATGCAATGGGCACCAAAAGCATAATCGAGGGCTCTCTTTAAATGATTGATGAGCGCATACTATTAAATCAATGGTTTATATTTGAATCTCGACCGCTACTCTTCCAGCATGCACTTTGAAATGCATTTGAACATCTTTCTATATGACTGTATAAAATAAGGCCTTTTTAAGGCTATTTTTAGTATGTTTGAAGGAAGATTAGCTTGAAGTTTTAAAATCTCTGATTTTTAGGAGAATATTTCTATTTTTACGCTCCTCACTCATGTATTGAAAATAAAGGAGGAGTTTTTTTTTAAAAAAAGAGGGAAAATTTCTTTATGGAGATATTATTTTAAGGACTTTCTGTTTTCTTTTCTTATCTTCATGTAGAAGGTTTTTGAGAAGGGGATTCGAAGATGAAATGATATTATTTCATGTCAAGACAATCTGATTTAATGATTTATTTTATTCTTGAAGATTATTTTTTGCATATTGGAGATTGTAGAAGATTTGTTTTTGAAAGGGGAAAAGAAGAGGAATATGAATGGTTATGCAGAGAAGAGATATATGATCTTATTTTTGTAGGTACTTTGTGATATAAATTTTTGCAGGAACGATATATGTATGAGAAGAAATGTTTTGGCAAAAAATAATGTTATGAGATGTGTGGTTTTTGAAGAGAAAAATACAAGGGGAACATAGAATGTTTTGTTTGAGAATTGAGAGGTATATGAGATGATATTGCAAGTGAATCAAGTCCACTAAGAAGACATTATGGAGCACATATGTAGAGCAATTTGATTTCCAGACTAAGAAAGAATTATATGTGGTTATGAGCATTGTATTGAAACAGAGAAACCCTTTAAATTTTTTTATTAATCTGAAGTTGTATATTTTGCCAGTGAGGCATATTGTAGCCAGTGACGCTTGCATGGCCAGTGAGACCTATTTGTTGCCAGTGAGGCATTCATCAGCTAGTGAGGCTCTATAACTTGTGATTTTCATGATTAAGCCAGTGAGGCAGTTTAGAGTGGTTTTTCATCCCTATAAGGGTTTTCCACTCATCAAAACCTGTGTCATGTCTTCTCTTTATGGTTGATTATATTGTATCTATTTGGTCATCCTTATTTAAGTTTTTGTATTCTAGTTTGCATATCTTGATGACTATGTTTTAAATGAGTTCCTTTGCACAAAATCTTTGAGTTAAGTTTTGAAATGTTAAAATTTTATAGAACACTGATTCACCACCCCTCTCAGTGTTGTCCTGTACTCCAACAATTGGTATCAGAGCATAGGTTCCCTATAGAAGTCTTACAGGCTTGGGTAGGTCCTGATAGTGGAGTACCATGGGAAAGTGTAGAAGAAATGTGGATTCATTAAATCTGGTGCTTGTATCAGAAATTGATAGGTCAACCTTTTGGTTTAATGGCAATCGTGGACCAACACTTCTAACATATCATCAGCATATCCATGGTGTCATCACTTTCTCCATCGACTATGGTTCATCATTCTTTGGTATGCCCACCTCATTAAAAGTAATTAATTTATAAACATGTTCTCTTCTTTTCTTACATCACTATCTACTTTTACTCAAAGAGTTGTTGATAGTAATGGTCCATCCAAGGCATGTGACTGTGACTTAGTTCTTCCTGTGTCACTGTATTGTTGTGATACCTCTCCCAAAATTGTTCCTACTTATGAGGATATTTTGGCACCAGAGGATACACTCATCGATATTTTGTTTGCTCTTAATTCCAATGCCCTTCCTTCTAGACACATGGCATTGATGGATGAAGAGTCTCACCTCACATCTGATCCCCCATAGATAGATGTTGAGTGTTGGGTGAATATTTTTTCATCAACTCACTGAAGACAAAATGGTTATATCAACCTCAGTGTGATGAGATAAATCTCTCCTCTCAGCAAGGGGAGGCTCCCTCTTATTTCCAACTTAAAACAAATTGATAACTAATTAAGCCTATTTACACTAAAGACTAATTTATGGGTGATTCCATTTCATCTATTTCTCTTTTTTCAAAAATGATGTTTACAATTCTCAACATAAGACTTATATCATTCAACTACTACAAGTTACTGATACTCAGAGCAATGATAACCAATATGTAATCCAATTATACAAAAGAATAACCAAAATAATACCAGCGTATTTGAACCATGAAGAAACCCACGAAAACACAAAGTTTCTGTTACTTCTTATGCTGAATGAAAATAAGGATTCTGGAATATAATGCAACCCAAAGTCTTCCATGTATTCCCAATTTATTACAAACTGATCACAAAAATCAACTTGCAGCCCAAAGTCTTCAAGTTACTTCAATTTATAAACATAACACAATTTCCACAAATGATAATGTAGCACAAAGTCTACTAAAATCATATTTGGAATATCTCTTAATCACTTGATACACACGCTCACACTTCAATCACTTATCAATGATAAGGCAATAGAAAAGATGTAAGAACAATTATATCACTTAACGAATTATATCCAACACAAAGATTGGGCACCAACTTGTTCTTCTTATATTGATAATTGCTTTGAAAATTAATTTTTATAAATAAGCACAAAGTCTTGACTTGCTTTTCAATTTGGCAGAGTTTTCTTGCAATAGATAAAAGATAGAAAATTACAAAGAGGCCCCCTTTATTTATAGGGTGAGGCCAAGAGCTAATCTAGGAAAAAGTCTAATGACTTTGACTTATTCAACAAAAGAGTCCTTATTGACTTAGGACTTCCTTTGTTTACACATGTAATTACATCTTGGAAAAGTACATGTGAAAAAGTCTAAAATTGAAAACAAAATACATGACAAATTTACTAAGGCATGAACATTTGAATTAATTTGCTCCCCCATTCTTCTTGAGAAAATCTTTATACATGGTGAACATTGTTTGCATTTCAAGGCTGTCAGGACCAGCAGTGTTCTTGGAAATAACTCGGGCTCTAGTTATTGCATCTTTCAATGTAATAGCTGCTTTCTCATGACTTGTCAATTTAGCCTTCAAATTATCCAAAGTTAATTGATTGTCTAGTAGATTATCCAAAGAAGCAACTAAAAAAGCTTTCTCCTCAAAATCTCTCTAAGTCATACTTTTGAATTCTTGGATCATTTCCTCAGCTAAAAGAAATTGATGATCTTAACCTGTTAGTTTGCATGAAAGCTCCTCCAATTTATGAAGAAGATCTATATCAATATCTACGCTGAGTTCCTGAGCACTTTGCAAATCTTTCAACACATTGCTGCGATGAATCAATGACTCCTTGGTTTCTACATATAATTTATGATTTGATATGATGTCAATTGATACCAAGGTTTTCACCTTCATCTTCTTCATGTCGGTCCACTTTTCAAGACTTGTATCTAAATACTCAATTTCCAAAGACAAAGCATCAACCGGGTCATCCAGTTCAGATCTCACCTTATCCATTTTTCTTTTCTCGGTATCTTTGACATACTCCTTTTGAGCAATACTAAAATCAATTTCTGTACAATCCTCTGCATTAGGACACATGAAGACTTTCTCCATGAATTCTGCATCTAACCTCATTATCACGTTACATTGTGCATATGCCACTATTCTATTATCCTTGTTATAGAAGTGAGCCACTTGAAGAACAAACTCAGTGTTGTGTGCTACTACAGGAAAAGACGCAACCAAATGGATATTAGTCTCCACAATCCTCTTCATATAATGACTTGGATTTTATTGCTTTTTCCTTTCTACAAACTCGGCCATATCCACATGACCAATTTTTGTGTCGTGTATTTCATCTACATTAGATGTGACTGATGTTACGGGAAACACACCCTGGTATTTGTACTTCATAGATTTAGCTTTCTTTGGCAAAGGATTGGTCATTTGAAAGATGAACCCCCTTGGTTGAGAAAAAGATATTGATCAACTGCAACAATAAAAGGCATGATTTTGTAGTGTTAGAGAAAATTTGGCACATGGGGAAACTATAACATTGGAAATCATGGTCAATAGTATGATCTTGGCAGGGCTAGAGAGCAATAAAAGCGAGCAACGAGGCGAAAGTGAGCAAAAGTTAACTAATGTGAAAATTCTCTAGAGTTAGAGAAATTTTTAGGAAAGTGATGCACGGGCGGAAAAAATACCTGCCTCTACATGTAGAGGGTGTTGCTTTATATGTCAGGGCGACATTGTCATCCCTGCATGTTGGGAGAAATTATTGCAAAGTGCTGGAGTAGCAAAAAGCACCGCCTATTCATATGGAGGATATTGTATTTTGTGCAAGAGCGAAAAAAAAGTCCGTCTCTGCATATTGGTAGAACTAGCAAGTGCATTAGCGGGCGAAATCACCGCCTATACAGGTAGGGAGGTAAAAACTTATAAACATGCATGAGTGGGGAAAAACACCGCTAGTGCATATTATACATGGTAAAACTTTATTGCGACTAGGCGGTAAAAATAACCACTTATACATGTGTAAGGTGAAATATATTCTTCGTACATCTAGGAAGAAAAATATTAACACTAGTGGCAAATTTCCCTGCTAGTGTATTATGTAAAGCATAACCTTCGTGTATGGGTGGTGATTTTTAAGGACCCTACACCTCAGGGAAAAAACATTACAAGTAATCGCATGGGTGGTGAAAATCGCCACCCGTGCTATTACTACCTTAGGGAACGACTATGAATGGGCGGTAAAGATCGCTGCCCCTACATGGGGTGAGACAATTTTCATAATGAGCGACAAAAATTGCCGCTTATACATGAAGAAAAATACAATTGAAAAAACAAAACCCTAATCTAGAGAATACAAAAATGACCAAAAGTGGTAGAAAAAACCATCGACATAAAATAAAATAAAAGAAACAAAAAACTAAACATAGAAAATGACTAGGGTTTTTCACAGATAAATAGTAAGGTTTAAATCTAATCATTTTAACAGAGGAAAATGATAGCTTTGAACGCAGACACAATAAACATCTATCAAACACACGCAAACCCTAATGCATGAAATAAATAAAAATGAAATGAATGGAAGTATTAAAAGACCCTTACCCAATGATAAAGGCAAAGAAAACTGGCGAAGAAATCAAAGTTGTATCCTGATTAGATCCTCTCAAAGTGTGTGCCAGAGGGGTTAGACAGTTGACTATGGATATAGGATAATCACAGAGGCAGAGAAAAACAATAATGAAAAATAAAACCAACAACAAACCATTATAAACATTGAAATAAAATAACTCAAATCGACATTAATTATAGTTCGTGTGAACTAACAGATGCACTGGCGGTGAAAAATATTGCCTTCGCACATACAAAAAAGAACAATATGCATGGGCGGCAAAAATCACCGCCCTCGCATATTACAAAGACTTTCACATGTATTAGCGGCAAAAACCACCACCATTGCATGTCAATAAATTTTTTTCTAACTCCTAGAAATATCAAACTTACTTATTTGATCAGTTTTCTATTTGACTTGTCTTCGCAAACTTTGAGAAACTGAAATGAGGAGATACTCAGATGGATCCTTTGGGGTTAGGAGACCACGCACGAGGGCAAAAAGAATCACCTCGATTTGCGTGCTTAGAGTTGTAGGCTACAAAATGGAAAAGTTTCGTAGGGGTCATCCTACAAAATTGAGTGCAGCTAATTTTGAGGATAACATTGAGCATATCACTTCTACTTCTACCACATCTTCCATAGTCCATGATGATTCCATGACTCATCCTATTTATCTTCCTCCTATAGTTGCATATTTAATCCCCTTGGACATCACTAAGGATGTGAAGACCTCTTTTCTTCCTCCTTTGGTTGAATGTTCAAACCCCTTGGACATCACTAAGGATGCGAAGACCTCTTTATCTTTTATTCCTCCTTTGGTTGCATGTTCAAGCCCCTTAGACATCACTAAGGATGTGGAGACCTCTTTATCTTTTCTTCCTCCTTTGGTTGCATGTTAAGCCCCTTGAACATCACGAAGGATGTGGAAACCTCTTTATCTTTTCTTCCCCCTTTGGTTGCATGTTCAAGCCCCTTGGACATCACTAAGGATACAATCATCGATACTTTTCTTAACATCACTTTGCCTACACTTCATTCTAATGCCCTTCGCTCTGGACATGTGGCATTAACAGATGAAGAGTCAAAACTCACATCATATCCCACATGGATAGATGTTGGTCAAAATCAAGTCAATATACTTTACATTTCCAATTCCCAAAAGGAACCTATGAAAACAAAAATTGTTGTGCACCTTCGTTCTGATATTTCGCAACCACAATCTAATCCTATTTTAACTATTTGAGGTGTTCTAAACCCACCTCAACCTCCTGGTTGCATTCTCAACTTTGAAAAATAACTTACTCAAAACAAGCAACTTGTTCAAAATGTGTTGCAGTAGCCTCATTACCACGTAGTTCCTCACACATACAATACTCACAACAACAAACAAAGTAAACAAACACCAATCATCCCTGCTTCTCTTCCCCCTTCTCAACCTTTTCTTCCTCCAGCTCTTCATCTTTCTTAACATACTAGCATAGAATATGATCTTGTTGAGCAGTTTCATGCTACTACGTCTAAGATCTCACTCCTGCATACCACGGGATGCTCTAGGAGGCTCTACAAAAGGTAGTCATCGCACCTTCTATTAGACCAAATGATATAGTAACCCTATTAGATTGTATGCATGAGGAAAATTTGTATATCGTCTTTCACCAACATGAGTTACCTCCTCTCAAAGTTCAACAACATGATCCTCTCATGATTTTGGTCATCATTAATAGAAATGGAATAAAGTGTACTCTAATCGATAATGGATCAGGTCTTAATGTTTGTAGTATAGACCTTTTGCATAAAATTGGTGTAGATACATCTCTTATAAAACTTGATACTCTTTATATTTGTGGCTTTGATAATGTTAGTAGACAGTCACCAGGTATAATCACACTACTAGTTGAGGTAGGACCTGTAACCTTGCCCATGCTTATCCATGTCATGCTTGATTCTTTTTCATATAATCTTCTTCTTGGTAGACTGTGGATTCATGCCATGGGGCTAGTCCCATCTACTCTTTATCATACATTGAAATTCATTTATAACAACAAACTTCATACAATTAAGGTTGATCCAAATCTAGAAAGTTGCTTACAAGCAGAAGCTGGGTATCAACCTCCTATTTCAAAATCTCTCAATACTTTGATTCCTTCTTCAACAAAAGTTGACCCACTATTCTCAGCTGCTAACAACAATAATGATCAGAATATTGCTTTTCCTTCGAGTGCATATTTCGGTGACGATTGGGGTTCATTATATTTACACCTTTCTTTATTAGAGAATACAAAATCTCACAATCTAAACCCGAGATCCCAAAGGTGGTTTTGGTTTACTCTACACAATATATTCCTTGTTCTAAGAAACCTAAACTCACCACTCAAACTTCTTCTACTTCAACAAATTCTCAAACACCATCATCACCTTCTATCCATGATAGTGTGCCTTCTTCTTCTAATGCATGTCCTAGTGATGATTGGGGTTCTTTAGATTTTAACCCTGACATCTCAACACTCAACAAGGATCTGCTCCCTTGCAAAGGGATTGATCCTTCTACTCATGACAATTGTGCTACTACTTCTTTTTCAACACATGATTACATTTTTCAATTCGACAAGATTAGTAATGTGACCTCTCCTCCTCTATCTGATTTAGAGACATGTTACAGACTTGGATTCAAAATTCTTTCTAAACATAGATACAATGGAAATGATTTAGGGTGCATGGAACAAGGAGTTAAGGATCCTATGAAACTAACACCACATCTTTCTAATGTAGGTTTAGGTTTCTGACCTTCTCCTCCATCTGCATCCCCTCCGACATTGTCAAATGTCTTTATGGCTTCTTCTTTTTCAGAAATCAAACTTCTCTCCACAACAGAAAGGGTTGCTTCCAACTCCACCTACTTCTTCTCTTATATCTCAATAAGAGTGTATTTTACCGAGTCAACTCAAGGACTACTTGATCACTCTTTCTCCTCTGATACGCAAAATGTTTCCACAAAACAGTCAATCAACACTTCCTTTTTGTGCATATCATCAAGTACTTGGCCATTCCACTAGTGAATGCTGAGTTTTGCATAACAAAATTAAACACCTTCATGACATGTGTGTTGTATCACCTCCTCTTTCTTCAAATAATAAGTGATAGTGAGAATCACCCTCATCCATTTCCTTTTTGCATAATAAACATTCTTGAGTCTCCTTTGTTATGTCATCGAGCCACCTCTATCATCACATTGTAACAAATTCCAACATTTTAGGGAAGCAAAATGATTGTTGTTGTCACTCCTATTCTGGGGGATAGTGACAACTTCTTCCTTCCTATGGACACTCTTCCTTCTCCACTCCCTCTCACTTACCTCAAAATCAATTGCATACATTGCTTTATGCAATTATTTTAAGGGGGCATATGTGCTACTCACATGTGCATCCATACATGCACCTTTCTTTATTCACACCCACTGAGGTGTAGCTTATTAAGTCACCCACTGAGGCTATGTTTATTTCTTCACTCCCTGAAGCGTTCACCCCCTGCTATGTTGATATTTGATGCACTTCCTGAGGTGTTAACAACAAATGATCACCTAGCATAAGGTAACTTGCTAGCATGTGATACTTGTAGTCTATGAACCACCTAGCATAACACAACTTGTTGGCCCATGTGCCTCATATGACCTTGTTACACTCATGATCACCTAGCATAATGCAACTTGCTAGCCCATGATCCATGAGCATGTTTTGATCTACATGACCCCTAGCTACAGAGAAAGCTAGTGCCTGGGTCATGTACTCTTCTTCATTCGTACCAATTGCACCCCTATCTAATTGTATATCTTCTCTCTCTTTTAGAATTCCTCTATTTTTCTTAGTTTTCTTTTATTTTCTCTATATTTTGGGGACGACACATGGTATTGAGACAACCTTTCACGCTGAGGTCTCTTTACTTTGTTGACTCAAAATCTTTATTTTGTTTGTTTATGTGTTTTTTATTACTGACTTTGTTATTGTATGCTTTGTGCTTTCCAATGTATGATTTGTGTTTCCCATGTATGCTTCATGTTTCCCGATGTATGCTTCATGTTTTTTGATGTATGCTTCATGCTTTCTTATGTATGCTTCGTGTTTTCCATGTATGCTTCATGTTTTCTGATGTATGCTTCATGTTTTCCATTTATGACATTCTCTCAAACTTGGTGGCATTCTACAGCTTCAACATTTTGGCAAAGTAATTTAGATTCTCTATAGTTTAGTGTGCGCATGAACGTAAGCTCACACCCTCACTAAAGTGGTGGCTAAATGTTGTGTCATAAATTGTTACCACTTACAATTTTGCACTAGGTTTGGCACTCATTTTAGCTTGTATGTTCATCTGTGCTTACAATATGCATATTTCATTACTTTTCTGGGAAACAAGACTAAGTCCTTTGACATCTGGCATTCCAAGAGTCCAAATCACCAAGACACTAGCGCCTAGCGCTAGGGTCCTACCAGTTTGGCCCTAAAAGATCTTATTTGAATGTCAACCTTTTGCCTTATGTGATGCACCTTGTCGGCCTCAACTTAATTGTGCTCTCAAAAAGTAATCGGGATTCATATATAAAAAATCATCTCTCCCTCATTTAGACATGAATGATACACATGATATACATGATTATCTCTAACAAGCTCTCTCTTTCTCTCTCTATCTCTTTACAAACTCTATTTCTGAAGATTATTGTTGTATGCACTAACCCTCCTTGTAGGTCTTCAAGGAATCTTCTTCCTCCTTCAACTCCTTATGGATGATTCATGTTGCGACATCAATCCAAATAGGGTTTCATGCTCATGGTAACTTTAATTCTTGATATTTCTTTATTGCAGTCTTTATTACTAGTATTGTCTTTGTTCATCACGAGCACACACTCTCTATCATCATTATCACTGCTATTGTGGAGGTGGGAACACCTACCGGGGTTTGATTGAGGCAATCCCCTATACAACACAACCATTTCCCCTCTTTTATGTGTGTAGATCCAAATCAAGATTTTCAGGCACCGACGAGTGATAGGAAGATGGAAGTAGTAGAGATCATCGTACATAGGTTTTCTCAACATAGAAATCCTAGGACTAGGGCACCCAGTACCATAGTCCTGCTAGATTTGCCCCCGCTTCTGGTGATAGGTTCTGACTGTCCTGTTTATCCTCGATTTGCTTCATGTTTTTGTCTATTTGATCTGTAACACATGTAGGTTGTTTGTTTAGTCAATTAGGTCACTTAAAACCCTAGATATTTCTATTCTCAAATCAATCTCCACTATTACAACAAAGGAACAGGTCACTTAAAACCCTAGATATTTTTAACAGCTTGGCTCTCCCTTGTGGAGTATAGCCAAGCCTAAATGTCTTCGCCGACTTGTATTCCAATGTTTGATAGGAAAGATTGATCTAGTTAGTTCATAATTGATTATGCCCTCTTTCTATCTTACATTTTGGTGAACCTGACGTATATTACACTTATACAACCTTCTTAGTCTTTGTTGTGTTTGATTAGTTGATTAATTGATTAAACATTTATGTTGCATATCTTCTTTTATATCATGTATTTAGTTTAGAAAGAAAAATACTTATACATTTTTATTGTTGTGGTTACCAAAATCTTACATTTTGGTGAACCCGACGCATCTTACATTTGTACAACTTTCTTTGTTGTGTTTGATTAGTTGATAAATTGATTAGATACTTATATTGCAGATATTAATTTATCTTGTGTATTATTTTATCTTATGTGTTTACAAAATAAAACATTTAAACATGTCAAACAAAAACCTAAACAAAACCTTTCCTTCTTCTAACATATCATTGGCATATCCATTGTTTCATCACTTTCTCCATCGTTTGTGGCTCATCATGCTTTGGTATGCCTACCTCGTTAAAAGAAATTACTTTCTAAACATGTTCTTTTCTTTTCTTACATCACTATCCACTTTTGCTCAAAGAGTTGTTGACAGTAATGTTCCATCCAAGGCATGTGATCGTGACTTAGTTCTTCCTATGTCACTATATTATTGTGATACCTCTCCCAAAATCATTCCTACTTATGAGGATATTTTGGTGCAAGAGGATACAATCATCGATATTTTGCCTGCACTTAATTCCAATGCCCTTCCTTCTGGACACGTGGCATTGATAGATGAACAGTCTCACCTCACATTGGATCCCCCATGGATAGATGTTGAGCATATCACTTCTACTTCCTGTATCTTTTTTGGTTTTCTTTTATTTTCGCTATATTTTGGGGATGATGCATGGTATTGAGACAACCTTTCATACCGTGGTCGCTTTACTTTGTTGACACAAAATCTTTCTTTTGTTTACTTATGTATTTTTGCTTACTAACTTTGTTATTGTATGCAAGTCATGCTTTCCAATGTATGCTTTGTGTTTTCGATGTATGCTTCATGTTTTCTGATATATGCTTCATGTTTTCTGATGTATGCTTCATGCTTTTCGATGTATGCTTCATGTTTTTTGTGTATGCTTCATGTTTTCTGATGTATGCTTCATGCTTTCTGATGTATGCTCTATATTTTCCATGTATGTTTTGTGTTTTCCATGTATGCTTCGTGTATGCTCCATGTATACTTTGTGTGTATATGTGTGATTCATGTTATGTGTCTTGTATGTGTAACCTCTTTATCTAAGCATTGTAGACTTATAGAATCCTAAGCTTGGGGGCTAGCACATCTCTCAAACTTAGTGACATTCTACGGCTTAAACATTTTGGCGAAGAGATTTAGCTTCTCTGTACTTTAGTGTGCGTATGAACATAAGCTCATACCCTCACTAAAGTGGGGGCTAAATGTTGTCTCATAAATTGTTACCACTTACAATTTTGCACTAGGTTTGGCACCTATTTTAGCTTGTATGTTCATCTGTGCTTACATTATGCATATTTCAGTACTTTTCTAAGAAAAATAACTAAGTCCTTTGACATATAGCATTTCAAGAGCCCAAATCACCAAGACACTAGCGCCTAGTGCTAGGGTCTTGCCAGTTTGGACCTGAAAGATCTTATTTGAATGTCAGCCTTTTGCCTTATGTGATGCACCTTGTCAGCCTCAACTCAATTGGGCCCTCAAAAAGTAATTAGTTTTTTTATATAAACAACCCTCTCTCCCTCATGATATACATGAATGATACACATGATATACATGATTATCTCTAACAAGCTCTCTCTCTATCTCTATCTCTTTACAAACTCTCTATTTCTAAAGATTAATATTGTATGTACTAACCCTCCTTGCAGGTCTTCAAGAAAGCTTCTTCGTCCTTCAACTCCTTGTGGATGATTCATATTACGACATCAATCCAACTAGGGTTTCATGCTCATGGTAACTCTATTTCATGATATTTGTTTATTAGTCTTTATTACTAGTTTTGTCTTTACTCATCACAAGCACACACTCTCTATCATCATTTTCATTGTTGTTGTGGAGGTGGGAACACTTACCCAGGGTTTGAGTGAGGCAAGCCCCTATATAGCACAACCATTTTCCCTCTTTTATGTGTGCAGATCGGAATCAGGAGTTTCAGGCACTGACGAGCGACAGGAAGATTGAAGTAGCAGAGATCGTCGCACATAGGTTTTGTCAACATAGAAACCCTAGGACTAGGGCACCTAGCGCCATAGTCTTTCCAGATCTTCCCCCACTTTTGGTGACAGATTCTGACTATCCTATTTATCCCCGATCTACTTCTTATTTTTGTATATTTGATCTTTAACACCAATAGGTTGTTCATTTAGTCAATTAGGTCACTTAAAACCCTAGATCTTGCTATTCTCAAATCAATCTCCACTATTGGAACAAAGGAACAAAGCCCAAACAACTTGGCTCTCCCTTGAGGACTGTAGCCAGACCTAAATGTCTTCGTCGGCTTGTGTTCCAATGTTTGATGGGAAAGATTGATATAATTAGTTCATAATTGATTAGGCCCTCTTTTCTATCTTATAGTCATAATTCTATCAAAATTCCTCTAAAATTAGGACATAGCATAACTTCATTGTAGACAATCTTCTCATTGTATTTGTATTCACTTTTTGGTGTTAATATAATGATTGGAGTTGATTACATAGTTGAGGTTATCCTTGAAAGGGTTTCTTAGAATAAACATGGTGTTACGTGTCTATATTTTGCTATATTGTTGTTTCATTTCAAATCTGTTGTTGATTTGGAACTACTTAATATTGTTCCTACATTAAAGATTATCCTAGTTTTTCAGTGGTCTCATGGGTCATTTTTGTAGAATAAGGTCATTTTCCTTTGGTTTCTCCTTCTTAATGTGTTTTCTTAATTCAACCCTTTCTCTCTAGATTTTATTGTCTACATTTATTTATCTTAACTTTTCTTTATATGTTGTTTAGTGGGGGTATTCATCCAAATTAGTCTTGTAATGTAGGGGGAGACTCTCTTCAGTTTACCATGGAATTGAAACTAAACATTCTAGAAACATGTTGCTAAGACTCGTGTAACTAAGCCCAAAAATCCATTTAAACATCATACCAAGAATTACACTACCATGCTTTAGTAAAAAATCATTTGCTCCTTACAAACTAATACAAAAACTAGCTAGAAAAATATCATGTTTCTCTTACTTTTCTTGGGAGAAAATTTCTAAAAATTATAGAGGAATTAAGGTTATGAAAAAAGAAAAAAATTGTTGCATTAAACCCATGTTTTTCAATAGCTATCTATAATGACCCTAAGGACAATTATACTAAATATTTGATTTTTTAAATTTCCATTAATATCACCCAATTTAATTAGCCTAGATCACTACTTATAAGAGGGATAGTCTCCATAATGTTAAAAGACACCATTTGGGATGACTTCAACCCTTAGAAGGAGCATATCACTTCGGCTATGTTTAAAATTCTACTTTTGTCCTTTATTTGTTATTCCTATTTCTTTAAGTCATACTAAGGGAGAGGGGCCAGTTGCCGCCCACGCCCCAATAACCGCTATGTTTTTAATCACTTGACCCCCCAATTAAATTTTTAAAAAGAACCAATACATGTAAAATACCAACCAAATAAATTAACACAAATGCACCAATACATGTTCACAATATTTGTACATGTTCACAAATGCACCAATACATTTGTAAATTAACCAATGAAATTAAGACAAGTGTACAAATGTGATGGCGAGCGATTACCGGAACATTAGTGCGGATGTATGGGGCAACATGTTGAAATGACCATTTTTTGAGCCATGTGCACATAACTCATCCTACAGGGAAATGTATAAGTACCCAGAAGCTGAAAGAATAGCTTTAAGCTCTTCGGTCGCATACGGAAAAACCAAAAAAAAAATCGTCGAAATTCGATATGTCTAGCTATGTGCTTGACGTGCACGAAGTTAGGGTGGGCGGCTATTGGCCCCTCTCCCTTATTATTGTTTCTACGGAGGAATTTGAAAAAGGAAATTCAAGCCTTTAAGGATGAGGTGTTGTTTACAAAGAAAATGTTTAATTACTATTCTTTACTAGTTCTATGATTGACAAGACTACACCATGTAGGACCTTAGAGCTTTTCATTCTTGCTAGTAGGAAGCTTCTATTGTTTGACATTGTAGTTGTGGGCCTAGTAAAATGGAAACTCTCCATAACCTCCTCTAATTGATCACTAATATGTTTAACCTCCTCTAATTGATCAATAATATGTTTAGGGAACATGAGTTCTAAAATGAGGGGTTATGTTTGGCAAATAAAATTAGTGAGAGGCCTATGGTGGAGATTGAGCTAGAACAACTTGTTGGATTTGATCCTACTCAACTTTTTATACACATTAATTCATAACTTTTATGTTTATTTTTATGGCTTCAAATTATGCTATGAGGGGTATGAGCTCTTATTGACTTGTGTTTGAATTTGAAATTTAATAATTTTATAATTAGTAGACGGTTAAAAATATTAGACATATTAACACATATGATTATTTATTTATTGATTGTTCGACACCTTGTTAGAACATTATAAAATTGATTTATTAATTTCCTTTTATTATATGGAGAGGCATTTTAAAGTGATAGCAAGGTACAAAAACCAAAACATAGTTCACATATACTTTAAAAAAAACTAAAACTATAAAATAACTCTTAAATAAAATAGTATAGATATCTTAAATACATTTATCTAAAATTATTATGCCGAGAGGCGTTCTACACTGAAAGATTCAATTCCCGTAAACAATTAAGATTTAGATTCCCATGTAAACAAAATTCATAAAATGTGTAAATAAATAAATTCGTGGAAGCCAAATGGATAGAAAAATAGAAAAACTTGGGTAGTTATGGAGTGAAATCTTTATTACGTTTGAAGAATATGAAAAGTCTCGCAGCATAGTCTCTTTAAATTAACTCATGTGAGCATATCAAATATTCTAACTGCAAGTAATTTATAAATGCTAACAAATTGAAATATACTAGTTTTATTTACTATATACATGGACACATAAATTATATTATATCTACATTGTTTACTTTATTTTTTTGGTAAATAAAATAACTCTTAAGTAAATAAAATAGTTCAAAATTGATATTTCAACATTTTTTACATAGATGTGTTTAAGATATTTGAAGCTGTCAAATTTGTGTGAATGAGTTTTTATGTACATGGTGAAGACATGAGAGTGTAAAATGTCTCTCACCATAATAAAATAAAACAAAACTAGCACTTGCAGCCATAGAAGGTTCAAGGAATATGTTGATAGGATAACCTACAAGATTTGAAATAAAAATAGCTCTTCAAATTTTTATTTGAAATAAAATAAAATAATTATTACATAGTTCTAAAGTAAAATAAAATAATTATAAAATGCTCTTTAAGTAAACAAAACAAAACAAAATAACTCTATACTAGTAAATTTTATTTTTGTTATTAATATTTAAAGTTCTCTTTATCCCTTAAATAAATTTGTTTTCTATTCTATTTTAAATAATCCTCTTTATGAGTTTATTGAGCTATTTTAAATAATCCTCTTTTTTGAATGAGCTCGCCAGGATCATGTCTTGCTAAGTGCAAAGCCCCCGACACCATAAGGGATGAGGCTCGGACGAATTTCGCAAAATGGATACCCCTCAATCCTTGGCTCTGAATAGATGATCTCCATCCCCCCAAAAAAATCTCATCTTTCTCAAAGTAACTATTCTTGTATGGTTGTTCTCTATTTATAATAGTTTAATTAAAGACAATTTCTAATTTAAACATATACTTACTCATTATATTACAATTTACTTCGGGAAAAAGGTCCGATATCTATAAAATCCAATTATTTTCATAGGAAAAATAAAACACCCACAAAACCCTAATCATTTGTAGACTTTATTTCTAATGTCCTTAGACCAAAAACATTGAGACCTAATTAGGGTATACCTTGCCAATGGAAGGGCACAATTTTTGAAGGACACAATTGAAAACAAAATCTCCCAATTGCAATAAAATATAAAATGTTGCCTACTTTGGCCATTGAAACACAATTTTGTGGTTTCCCTTTCCCAGAAGAGTAAAATAAGTTGGAGGCTCGAGAAAGAAGCCCTAGCGCAATATGACCTCGCGCTAAGGTCAGCGCCTCGATCTGCACTCCAGTCAAAGCATCGTCATGTGATTCTGACGACATAATAAACAATCTGCATATTATTAAATTTGCAACAGAGGGAGAGGTCGGAACCCATCATTCAAATTTCACACTCTGCCAGACTATAATAATTACCTTCTTCTCCCTCTTATGACGTTGTCGTTACTGTTATCTTTGACTCTGCTACACGTACTCCACTTGTAAATTGTAAATTGTACTCCTAGGGAATGATACTAAACTTACTTTACCAATGCAATGTACCTCGAAATTTTGAATAGGGTTTTGCCCCACTTTCACCGCTACACATGTTTCTTGTTTTCTTACCTAGGTACATCCAATGAATCTCTTCAATTTTAGTGTAGAATGGAAGAAAACATTAGGCTTGAAATTGGAGGATCACCTAGGTAGGTATGTCTCATTAGTTTTTAAAAGAGAGATCTGGTTTTTTTAGATTATTTGGACAATTGTGTATATTTGACCTTGTACCTTTTTCTTTTTGTTTTATGGTATGTAGCTGCCCCACTTTCACGGCTACACATGTTTCTTGTTTTCTTATCTAGGTACTTCTCTTCAATTTTAGTGTAGAATGGAAGAAAACATTAGGCTTGAAATTGGAGGATCACCTAGGTAGGTATGTCTCATTAGTTTTTAAAAGAGAGATCTGGTTTTTTAGATTGTTTGGAGAATTGTGTATATTTGACCTTGTACCTTTTTCTTTTTGTTTTATGGTATGTAACTTGGCAGAGTTCAAGTGATTTCAATGTGTTTCAAGTTTTTCTAACAGTTTATTTGATAAGTTCATTGTTTAGATATGAGGTTTTAGGTCCACATTATCAAATATGATGCCACATCAGCATACTTTTGTTGAGGTGTCATAAAAGACCCCCCCAAAAAGGTTGGAATTACAGTTGTACATTAAGTCATGTTTTGATGGTGCAAACTTGGCACATTTCAAGCGATTTCAACAAGTTTCAAGTTTTTCTAGCAGTTTATTTAACAAGTTCGTTGTTTAGATCTAAGATTTTAGGTCCACATCATCAAACATCATGCCACATCAGCATATTTTTGTCGAGGTGTTATAAAAGACCTCCCAAAAAAGTTAGAATTATAGTTGTGCATTAAGTCATGTTTTGATGGTGCAACCATGTGGCATCACATGATTTGTTGCTTTTTGGATCTAACGGGCACATTTCATTTAATTATTAGTAACCTTCAATCAAAAGTCATTCTTTTTAAGATAAGACATGGAAGAACGTCTAATGATTGAAGGTTCTTCAATTGAAGGTGCCTAAGTGGCACCTATGTGACCTACCCATTTGACATGCTAACCTTTTATTCGACAAACATTAGTGATTCATGCCATGTTTTCTACGATCAGACAAAATCGTCATGACATGATATTTTGCACAAACATAGCTCTCAAAATAAGATTTTTGAAAAGTATAATTTTAATATTTTTATTTAATTAATCATGTCTTGTATCCCGTAAAGATCATCAACTATAGCTCAAGTTGTTTCCAAAACAATTGTTTGTGATGTGTAGGACACCCATCTATAGAGTATAGTATTACATGTTGGACATAAAGACCTCTATTTGACACACATGAAAATATACTAAACAATAGAAAAATTCTAAAAAATATAATGGCTCTTCAAATAAATGTGTTTATTTCAAGAAAAATAATTATTGGGGGTATATACAAAAATATTATGCACTATTGGGAAAGATGTGTCTAAATTATAATTATGTTGAGAGTTGTATCCTACAATGGCAACATGGGGAGAAGTAGCATCTGATGTCGTGATTGTGAAAAAATAGTTGAAAGAAAAATCATTTAGAGCTAACATATATTTTTTTAAATATAAAGACCTTAACTCTAAAGTAAATAATATAGGTAGTAAATAAAATAAAGATAAGACACTAATTTTTTTAAATATGTAGCAAATAAAATAACTCTATAATAAAATAAAGTAAAGACACCAAAGTTTTAAAATATGCAGTGATACCAATTTTTTTAAAATATGTAGTAAATTAAATAACTCTAAAGTAAACTAAGTAATTCGGCTTCAAATGGAGAACCAAAGACCAAAGACCAAATGTTTTAGATTCCAAATGAGGTTTAAATAGGCTAAGAGTTGCAATCAAAACCATGATTGGGGGAGAAATCAAGAGATCTCAATCAAAATAATGATTTTGGGGGGAAATCAAGAGCTAACAAGGGGTAGGTGGATTTAGGAATCAACTAAGCTTGAAATCAGAAACCAAAATGGTGGAGAAATGGCCAAAATTGAGAGTTCTCATGCATTATCTGGGACATCTAGGTTGCCCCTTTTACCAGTGGGGTCGCCCCTTTTACTAGGGTAGGTCACCTAGGAAACCCTTGAGATGCTTGGGTGATCTTTGTTAGCGTAGGTTTTTCATTCCTTATTATAAGGTTTTTCCTACACATCTTTTTAAGCTTGTTTAGGTAGTTTAATAATGTGAGCTATTTAATAGGCCTTTTATGTTAGTGGGTGCATGTGTGTGTGGTGTCAATCCATTCATGGAAGTTACTCCACCTCCCCCTATTTTTGGAGATGCTGGAGTTACATTTCCTATTGGTCAATATTGACACCTCAACCCACTCACCTTGCCTATAAATACTCACTCCTTTGCATATATTTTTCAGGGGTTATTCAATGCATTTCTCCAATATTTTGCATCAATATTCTCTTGGATTTTTTTCATAACTCACTCGTAGATGAATGCTTGCAGCTGATCTTGGCTCTAACATGGTATCAGAGCCAGGCTTGCAAGTTTCTTCTTGAATCTATGAGGGTTTTAGCCATTAGCATTTAATTTGTACCTCCTGGAGAAAAACTAACCACGCCATTGTGCTCAGAAGGGTCGAAAACCCTAGAAACACCTGTCAAATTGCGGAAATTAGAGACCAAAAATTCGCTATGATTTTTTTGTGGGTGCATCCTTTTATCCAACGGTTCGAAGGGTGCTTCCGCAGGGTGCATTGTTTTATCCAGCGGTCCAAAGGGTGATTCTGCATCGTTTTATCTAGCAGTCCAAAGGGTGCTTCCGCAGGGTGCATCATTTTATCCAACGATCCGAAGGGTGCTTCCGTGTCCTTTTATCTAGCGGTCCGAATGGTGCTTCCGTAGGGTAAGTTGTTTTATCCAGCGGTCTGAAGGGTGCTTCTGCTTCCTTTTATCTAGCAGTCTGAAGGGTGCTTCTGCTTCCTTTTATCCAACGGTCTGAAGGGTGCTCCCACATGGTTCGGCCTTTTATCCAATGGTTAAAAGCAATCCCCCATTTTGCCCTTCTCTCATGCCCTAATGGAGGAGTTTCATGAAAACTGTCATAACTTGGGCAAACGGAGTCAATTTTTTGCAAAAAAAATATTGCCGGAAAGCTGGTTCTGTACACTTTTTGATGGTATGATTAGTTTTTTCTAATTTTTTTGTTTGACATCTATTTTTTCTGTTTGAAGTCAAGGCATATTTTTTGGCTTCCGAGCTCCGTTCTTGCGCCCAAAATCTTTGTTTTTTGAAAATGAAAGGCGTTGGAAAGGTATCAGAGAGCTCTTCACAACCACCTATGTACTTTTTTCAGATTCAGTCCCAAGTATCTTTTATTCAATTTTTTGATTTTATGGCTTCTGTTGGATATCCTAGACATATTGCCTCTTGGAAAGGTTCTATTTGCTTTGATAGGCTTCATTTATCAGCAATAATCTATTTTTGGTCTCTCTTGCACTTTCTGTAGGATAATGGGGATATCAAATTGTTTGTACTTGTGCTTATGCTTCCTTGGTTTCGCCCTGGAGGCAACCTTCATAGTTTGTTCAGTATTTTTGAGATCATTGGTACCTTATCTTACCAACCTCTTTGATCCTGATATTCAGTGGGGTCTTCTAGTACAACACAGTTCTTCTTCAACAGTCATGTGCAGTAGATCATTTTTAATCCTTCTATCACCTGTTGCTACATTAGAGTTCAGTGTTGCATCATCATTGGCTTCCATTGATTTTATGCAGCAGGTCATCTTCTATCATATGTTGGTTCATTAGAGTTCAGTGATGCTTTGTCATGAGCTTCTAGTAATTGAGGGTCGCTTCTTCATGAGCTTCCAGTAATTCAAGGTTGCTTCTTCAAATGCTTCCAGTAATTCTCTGCAGTAGAAACAATAATTGTATTTGGGTACCTAACATGGCTTTATTTGTCAGGACCCATCTTTACATCACCTAAGCTATGCTTAAGGGGGAGTGTTAGTGTAGGTTTTTTATTCCTTATTATAAGGTTTTTCCTACACATTTTTTTAAGCTTGCTTAGGTAGTTTAATAATGTGATCTATTTAATAGGCCTTTTATGTTAGTGGGTGCATGTGTGTGTGGTGTCAATCCATTCATGGAAGTTAGTCCACCTCCCCCTATTTGTGGAGATATTGGAGTTACATTTCCTATTGGTCAATATTGACACCTCACCCCACTCACCTTGCCTATAAATACTCACTCCTTTGCATGTATTTTTCAGGGGTTATTCAATGCATTTCTCTAATATTTTGCATCAATATTCTCTTGGCTTTTTTTCATAACTCTCCCGTAGATGAATGCTTGCAGCTGATCCTGGCTATAACAACCTTGAGAATATTGCTCAGGTGATCCCCGCCACTTGAAGGGTGAATAAGTAGTTTGAACAAGTATAAGGGTATGCACACAAGGTGGAAAGTTGGGGAGGCCAAGACAAATACAAGGGAGGGTCTTAAGGGCTAGATGCTTCCATCAAAATTATAAAGGCTAAGAGAGAGAGAGAGAGTTTTATTCATACCATGTGGGTTGTGAGGAACCGTTAGATCATATTTAGACTATCATGTATGCCCATGTAACTTGGGCACTTACCTATTTTCCTCCTTGAGTTTGGTAGACTACATGGAAGGTAGGTGCCATTTCTCAAAATAGGCATGTGGGACCCCACACTTACTCGTACTTACCTTTGTTGTTGTTTTACATCTAGACATGCAAAATGGAAGACAAAGATCATGCATAGTATATGGTAATGTTGAAAATATGATTAATGCTAAGATTGACAATATTGCTCATTATTGACATGGGGTTAAAGAGATACTACCTTCATTGTCTACTCTCATCACCCGTTTGAAACCTATAGGGTAGAGAACAAGAACCAACTCAAGTGCATGCAATCAAAATGTTAGCTTAAATTATGCAAATGATATAGATGAGAGGATGTACCATGATGGTGGGGTGTGGAGTATACATGTGCTGCTTTAATTTGCATGAATGACCTACCAAAGAGGTGAAAAACTAGCCCATATATGTAAAATTGGTTCATGTTTAGACTTCATTTGTGTTCACTATGATGGAGAAAATTGAACTCTGGATTGATAGAAACAAAATTAGGTGAGACTATAGTTGATGTAAAGCTTGCGATGAGTGGATTACAACCATGGTTGTAGCTCATCATCAAGCGGACCCATAGATGCAAAAAAGAGAAATTTTCCCTAGTTTTATTTTTCATATATTTTTATCTCAAAATGACCATTAAATGTAGGGTCATTAGTTGCAAAGGGTAATTGTCTAGGTAGCAAATGTAGTTGTGCTCTTGATTTTTACATTTTGTGGCAAAATTTAAACTTTTAAATGATCTAGGGTTTTGAGCGACATGGCTTGGGTCACCCCTTTTTCTATATGGGGTCACTCATTTTGGTAGGGCAAGTCACCCGGGCAACCCCTGAGATGCTCAAGTGACTTTCCAGGTCACCCCTTTTACTAGGGGGTAATTCTACAATTTGCATTTTTAACTTTTTCAACTTGTTTGGTTGCTTAGATTTGGGTTTCTTTTTTTTGAACTTTTTTTATGTTTTTGACTTTTTCAACCTTTTACACTTTTGTATTTTTGTGATTTTATGTTTTTTGAAGTGACAAGTGTGTGCTTGTGTAAATAGGAGACATACATCTATTGAAATGCAACTAGAGAGTAGGGTTGGTTCATTAGTGCAATGGTGGAGCTATCTAGAGTAGATTAGGCCATCCTACGACAAACAAGTTGGATAGAGTAGTATGCGAAACTATCATGTGACCCTCAACATACATCTGCTATGACATCTTGACTTATTGAGATGCAAACAGGAACACTTTTTAGTTTCTTTGTATCTTTGGTGAGTGGACAATCACTTTGTATGATGTTTACAAGATCCTAGGTGTCCTTATTTAGGGGGACAAACTTACACTGGTAGAGTGGATGTTAGAGGATGAGAGATTATCCTAGGCCACATTCATGGTCATTGAAAGTATTAGAGAAAACATGGGACTACAATTGACCTTATTCCCAACACTTGAAATTTTGCCCCTATGGAAGGTTCTTATTGGCCTAATAGCTTCCCACTTGTTGAAGGCTAATAAGGTCCATTTCCTTAGATGGTCGTGGACTTCCATCATTTAACAGGTAGAGTGAGGTAGAGTATATGCATGGGGGTTGACATCTTGGCATCAATTTATCATGACTTCTATTAGATTGCATGGGAAACTCAAGAGCTAGTAGAGGGTAGGTGGATCTAGTATTCAACTAAGCTTGCAATCAAAAACCAAAATGGTGGATAAAGGCTAGAATTGAGAGTTCTCACACATCAATCTAGATCACTGAGGTTGCTCCTTTTACAAGTGGGGTCACATTTTTAGTAGGGTAGGTTTCTTAAGTGACCCCTAAGATTATTAAGCAATCCTAGGGTTACCCAAGCAACCTTGAGAATGCTCAAGAAACCCCACCACTTGAAGGGTGAAAAGTAGTTTTGAGCAAGTATAAGGGTATGCACATAAAAAAGAAGGTTGGGGAGGCCAAGAAAAATGTAAGGGAGGGTCATAAGGGTTGAGAAAATGTTTCCATCAAGACCAAAAAGGTTGAGAGAGAATTTTATTCATGCCACATGGATCATGAGCTAAATTGCCAAATCATCATTAGATTATCATGTATGCCCATGCAATTTTGGTCACTTACATAGACAAGGGAAGAAATTGAAGAAACACAAGGTCGATTATTTATTTCCATGCACTTTTAGGCATTAGCATTCCATAAAACCTCAAGGTAGTGGGTTTTTAAAAAAAATGTGAAAGTATAAGTTGACTATGATAGTACTCATAATTTCATCAATAGTAAATTAGCTATATGTTTAAATTGTTTTGTCTACTTAGCTCTAGAGTTTCAAGTCATAATTATAGATGGTGGAACAATCATTTTTTATAGAAGGTTCCATCATATTAATCTCTCCATTGAAGAATATTAGTTGGATAGTCTTATGTTTTCCATTCCTATGCATGGAGTTGATATTGTTTTGGGAGTTTAATGGCTAACTAACTTGGGAATGATTGAGTGAATTTACAAGAGATTTCCATGTGTTTATAGTTAGAGGGTATGAAATTTGAGGTATGTGGGATATGTGCATCATCACCACAATTGGTGAGTTCTCATTAGATGTAAAAGATGTAGATGGGTTTGTAGCTCAATTATTTTCCATAGAGGCATGACCAACAAAGTGGTCAACACCACCAAACCTACAAGCTATTATGGAGAAACACTTAGTAGTCTTTGGAGCTATGCCAAAAGAACTCCCTCCCAAAATGGATCATGACCATGTCATTCGATTAGTGCTTGGGTTCCAACCATATAGCATTAGGTCTTACAAGTATCCATATGTCTAGAAGAGTGAAATTGAGAGTATGGTATAAAAGTTGTTAGAAGAAGGTATTAATTATGTCATAGTCAAAGTGCTTATTCTTGTCCAATGGTGATGGTACATAAGAAGGATGACACTTGGCATATGTATTTAGAGTATAGAGAACTCAAGAAGCATGCCATTAAAGATATGTATCTTATTCCAATTGTTGATGATTGTTAGATGAACTAAATGGAGCTATGTTTTTTACAAAAAAATATCTTATATTGGGTTATCACCAAATTAGAATTAAAGAAAATGATATTCCCAAGAAAACATTCAAGACTCATGAGGGTCATTATGATTTTTGGTGATGTCATTTGGTCTTACTAATTCTCCTTCTACATTCTAAAGTTTGATGAAATCCATCGTTAAGACATTTTTAAGGAGGTTTATATTAGTGTTCTTTGATAATATAAAGTTATATAAAGACATGGGAAGAGTATTTGCACCATGTTGATTAGGCATTACAAATTCTCCAATAAAATTAGTTTTATGCTAAACCTTCTAAGTGTGATTTTGGACTCAAAGAGGTGGAGTACTTGGGTCACATTATGTCTCATGAAGGAGTAAAATTTGATCCAAACAAAATCAAGGTTATGATGGAGTGGGTAGTTCCTAAAATTATGAACTTGAAGGGTTTCTTAGGACTCAATAGATACTATAAAAGATTTGTGAAGAATTATGGTCGCATAACATAACCCCTCAAAACACTTTTGGAAAAGGATTTTTTCTAGTGGAATGAGGCTACTAATACAAAATTTGAGAGATTGAAGGGGGCTATGTGTACAACTCTAGTTCTAGCTACTCTAGATTTCACCAGGAATTTTATTGTGGAGTGTGATACATTAGGGAATGGTATAGGATTAGTTCTCATGCAAGGTAGGCCTATTACTTTTGAAAGTCATTAGTTGAAGGGTAAGAATCAACTCAAACCTATTTATGAAAAGGAAATGCTAGCTACTCTTTATGCAATCAAATAATGGAGGCTATATTTGATGAGTAGACACTTCAAAGTAAAGACATATCATAATAGCCTTAAATATTTCTTGGAGAAGTGGTTATCCTAGAAAGAACAACAAAAATAGGTCACTAAGATGTTGGGATGTGACTTTGAGATCATTTATAAGAAAGGGAAGGAGAATGTAATGATTGATGCACTGTCTAGAAAGGATGGTAAGGAAGAGGAATTATTGTGTGCTATGTCAATATTACAAGTAGACTATCTTGAAAAATAAAAATTAGAGTGGAAAATTATGTCACTATGTGGAATTTCATTCAATAAAATTACAAAATGCCCTGAGCAACTTAGATAAGTTTGATTGGAAGGTAGATTTTCTAAGGTATAAAGAGAGATTATACCTATGCAAGAATTTCACCCTCAAACAAAAGATTCTATAGGAGCTCCATGGTTCTCTAGTTGGGGTTCATTTAGGATTTTTTAAGACATATCAATGAATTAAGAAATATTTAAATTGGGATGGGCTCAAAGGGGATGTCTAGAAATTTGTAGCAAAATGTGTGGTATGAAAACAAAATAAAGGGAAGACAATTAAGACTCTAGGCATTCTGCAACCATTATCTATTTAAGTTAGAGGTGGGAAGATGTATCCATGGATTTATCACAAGTTTACCCAATCTTGAAGGAAAAATGGCATCATATTTTTTTGTGGATCAACTCATCAAATATGCACATTATTGTTCTTTTCCATACCCATTAATAGCTAGTACTTAGCAACAACCTTTATAGATACCATTCAAAAGTTGCACGGGACTCCAAAAATCATAGTAAGTAACCATGATTCTATATTTACAAGTATTTTTAGACTAATTTATTCTCATGTTTAGGCACTTAGCTTGCTCATAGCTTGTCATATCATATCCAATCAAATTGAGGGATTAAGGTGGTCAATAAGTTATTAGAGGGATACCTTTGATGTTTTTTAGATAAACAAGAGTTGTAGGTGTGATGGTTGCCACTAGAAAAATGGTGGTATAACACTTCTTTCCACACTTCATCCAAAATTTCTCCACTCTTGGCACTATATGGGTATCATCCACCATCAATAACCTCTTCATTATAGGCACACCCAGAGGTTAAAGTAGTTTAACAACACATTTAGAACTAGCAAGAGGCACTCTCTAACCTTAGGGGGAACTTGGCAATGACATAGAATATATAAAGTAGCAAGTTGATCAACACTAGAGTGAAAGGAATTTTGAAGTAGGAGATTGAGTCTTTGTGTGATTATAACTAGATAAGTAAATATCACTAAAACAATAGAAGAAGGATGACAATATTGCAAGTAACTATTATGGCCTTTATAAGGTTTTGCAAAGGATTGGTAATATGGCATACAAATTGGAGTTACCTAAGTCAACAAAAGTACATTTGGTCTTCCATGTTTCTTGTTTGAGGAAGGTTATCTAACAAAGAATTTCAGCCCAGATGGAGTTACCAGAGCTTGATGAGGAGGGCAATATGATTTTGGAACCTAAGGGAATCATTTAAACATGCACTAAGAGTCTACAAATAAGGGTGATCATAGAGTATTTGATCAAATGGAAGAATTCTCTAGTCAAAGATGTTATGTGGGAAATGGAAGATTTTATGCAAAAGCATCCACAGTTGAGGAAAATGCTTCTTTGAAGAGGGGGTCATATTATTCCCTTAAACCATTGATTGTATTGGGATATGTGTATCCAACTTGTGGCTAGCATAATCATTAATTAAGTTATATAACCATTTATATAGTCTTACATAGGTAGTTCAGTTGGCTTGGGTGGAATCCAAGGCATAAGTATGGTATATATAGGAGGTAGTGAGTAGTAGTTGATCATCATATGATGAATTTTGTTATTATTGAAGAAATTTGGAGGAATTCTCCCTTGAGGTGGCTTATTATTCTCAATTTTTATCAAGTAATTACAACATATTTCCTATTATATTCTTCTCTTATGCACATTATTTCATTACACAAGTCTTGTAGGTGTCCATTATTTTAGCAACAATGCATACATCTTTCTTTTTAATAGAATATGATAAGTTACTAAATGTATCATTAATGTCCTCATGAGTATGACCAATAAAAAGAGTCAATTTATATGTCTTGGAATTCTCCTCTATATACTAGTAGAGACACATACCTACAAGCATTTAATATCAATATGAGATTAGTTGAATCTTTGAATACATTGATTTGAATAATTTTAATTTAACAATTTTTATTTTTGAAAGAATATAGTGATAAAATGTGCACCTATTTTTATTGTCACTACTGCAATTGTCAAGCTACAAATAGAGGCTTGGAGGTAGTTTCTAAAAACATTTTCAAAAATATTATCATATTGATATGCTGACATTATTGGTAATAACTTTTTCATGACAAAGAATCATATAATGGATATTTGGATGCTCAAAGTCTATACATTAGGGCACCATACTTATCTGGTGGTGTTTATTTGAGATCCCTTAAACACTTATCAAATATGTTATTGTAAAATTTGAGCCCCTAGAAGTGTATGGAAGAAAAAATGGCTACATTCACCAGTGCCTTAACAACATACAATTATGCTTACTATTAGTCTATTAACAACTCTACTATTCTATCTAGCACAAATTTACTTTTTGTCACCATTCTTAGTATAAATGTATTTTTTTGATCCACCTTTCCATGAATTAGAGTAAGGCATTACTTTGGAAATCATTGTGACATTTTTCTATAGTTGTAACAGATTTGTCTTACTAAAAGACATGATTAGCGTGGAGCATGAATTCTTGATTCAATCATTCTTCTTGTTCTTTTGATAAAGACCGTTATCTTTTCTAATCTGGGAGTGTAAGGCAAATCTTGTATCTAGCAAATCCACTAGATTTGACAACCGTTACATTTTTATATTCAATTTTCCATATGGTATTGAATAATGGTTGTGATAATGGCTCATAATCATCTTCTATTAGTTTTTTATTGACATATGATCTTATATGTTCTTGAATAAATATTGTAGGAAGCTATTTGACATTATCTCTTATACCATCTATATTTACTTGGCATGTTATTCTAGGAGTGACATTTGCACATTCTTTTATCATCCTATTCAACACTTCTCTTACTACCAATGATGGCTTTCTATATTATTTTTTATGAATCTACCAACATGAAATGCTTGGTGCTCCCCATTCTAATAATCTTTCTTAATTTTGAAAAATGTACTCATTTTCAACCTATAAGTTTCAAGTTAGGAACACAAAGAAATTTGTCGATCTTCATATGCAACTATACTATACTAGACCTTGAATCTTTTTGAACAACCCAGGCAATAAAGCATCCAATACAAACTAGCAATGCTCCTTATATCTATGTTCACGTTCAAATTCACACTTTTGTGTTTCTCTATGCCAACATGGGAAATCTTGTGAATGTGGGGACATGATTCACGAGATAACCTCTGAGATTTAAAAGTTGGCCACTCTTTGTATGATCTCCAATGAATTTAATTCAAAACAAATGAAGGAAAAGAGAGGAGGAATGTTGGAAATAAAAATCTGATCTATTTGGCACTGAACATGGAATTTATCATTGACATTTAGACATTTGCACATAATTCATTTTATCCAAAACATGTGATACTACAGTAATAGAAAAGAGCACATATGTGCATAGTTTCTATCTTAAATGTAGATCGCATGGCCTTGAATATACATATTAAGGATAAAATAATAAATCAATGAATTAAGAAGGGAATCATAGAGATAAAAATCGATAGGCACAACAAGATAGCTATTTTATTCATTTTTATCAATTTGCATCACAATCAATATGAAAGGCCAAATGCATAGTCATGCTTTTTCTTAACAACTGAGAATAATGATATACAATGTTTTACCTTGAAGGCCTAGATATCAAAAGAACAAAGTTTCTCTATATAATTTCCCCACTAGAATCCATTTACAATGAGCACTATCAAATATTTATATCCCTTTCCTTAGACAAAATGGTGTCAATAAAATTTGAAAACTGGGAACTATATACTTGGGATCCACACAATTGAGTTCAACTTAGAGATTTGAATATTAAGATTGATAAGAAATGCAACATATCTTTCCTTCTTCAAAAACTACTCATCCTAGTTGTTAGATGCAACATCCTTTGAGTACTTCAGAGGGTTCCTAGAGCTCCATTTTTTTTGTACTACATGCCTTACCCTCCAATGGCGTAATAGAAAATAGGTGTTAGCCTAACCATGCTTCTAGAGAGTGTTAGGATGCAATGCATCCTAGCCATGGTGCTATATCTTTTATGAACACATATCTACAATGGGCTCCACCAAAGAGTTAACGTGTGCCATTATGACCATTGGCACAAAAATTTTGAGTTTTCAGACTAAAAAATCTTAAACACTACATGTGTCATTGATTTTGAAAATAATCAATGATCCCATTACCTTCTAAACTTTGACTACACTTTCTATCCTTGAAAAGAAAAAGGGACCCACCACCTCCAACACATCATTCCTAGACAATAGTGTAGTGAGAAGAACCTACCAATTTGACAATGTTATTGAGGAGTGCCAAGAAGACATGTAGCACATGGTGTCAACTATTGTATTGTGTAGATACACTTTACATTTCTATTGAGTGTGTAGGCATAGGTAAAATCCAATGGTGATTATTTTAGAGATGATCAATTTGGGTAAACATATATATGCTTGAATTCCTTGTCTTAATCAATTGAAAGTTGTGAGACATGCCCTATTTTACCCTATGAATTATGATTCAATTCAATACCAATTATGGATTCTTGTGTTATGTGCAAACCCATAAAGTGTGTGTGAGTGCATTATGTAAGTTTGCATAGTTTTCATATGATGCAATTACATGGTTTTCAATATGCAAGAATAGTGATTTTAAAGTAACCAATATGTCTTATGAGTGTAAAAATAGATTTTATTTTTTAAATGCTTTAGTGAATAAAGTGTTCTGCAATTTAATTAATTGCATTGTTGATAAGAAAATTAAAAGGTCATATATATACTCACTGAAATAAAATGCATAAGTCCTTTCAAAATATATTAAAAGGTATTTGTCTAAAGTTTGTTTAAAATGTTACAACCTATCTATTTTGAACATAACTAGTTTAAGTGGGAATTGGAGGAAAATTCATTTTGTCTTAATGAATTGAAACAAAAAGGAAAAGGTAGTGTATTTGAAAGGACTTGCTCACTTGCTAAATTTTTCATCCAATGTGGGAGCTCTTTCTTTTGAAAAATAATTCTTGGAACCCTTGTTTGGAAATTTGGAAATTTAGCTTAGATCTTGGAAAAGATTGAAAAGGCTTGGTGTATGAATTACATTCAAGAAAGGGAAATCTCCATTGTTGAGGGTTTGCATTATTGAAGGAATTTTCCTTTTTTTCAAGTATATATTTATTTAAATAATTTTCTTGTTTGGACATGCTCCACCTTATGTGTAATTTCATATGGCTTTGCAGGGTATGCTTGTTTTAGATTTAGGATTGAAATTTAGTTATGTTGGGCAATTCTTGTTGTAGGCTTTCATATTTTTGAAAATGAAATTTTGCCCAAAAATCATGGAAAAATGTCTCCAAGATTGTATGTTATTATTAAAATGTGATCTTATTGTCCTTGTTCTCAAAAAAGTATTCTTAGAATTTTGAATATCAAAGTTTTAAAATTTGAATAAAATCCAAGGTGTGTTAATGGTGGCATTGGGAACTCTATGGTTCATGAGGATTTCTTGAAATTACATTTTTATGAATTTAGATTTTATTGTATCATTTTATTTTACTATCCATGAGCGTTTTTCCCATAGAAATGAGTTTGTTTATTATTTGACAATGTGTTTCATATTTTAGCCTTAATTTTTGTGTCAAGGCCATTTTGAGTATTTTATTTTTTTTGGTGTTTAGGAATGAGATAGAGTAGGAGTGGAGTGAACTTTCACCACCCATTCAATAGAAATGAAACCAAAGGATGAAACATGTGAGAGAATAAAACATAACAATTAGAATTAAATGGTGTTCAACATAAAATACACTAAATTAGGATCAACTTCGTCAAGAATTGATTTCCTATTTGGATCCATGGCATGATAGTGAAGGAAATTATCACAATCCTTTTGTGACTATTCAAAATTCCATTAAGAATATCCTATTATGGATAAGGGTACACTTCTTGACTTCAGATGGTCTTAGTGTTGTAGTGATGACACTCCACCATCCTATGTTTAGAAACCTCTTCATTTATTCCATTGAATCATTTGTATATGATTGGTGGATAGGAATCCCATATGTTTGCAATTGGTTGTTATTGTCATTCCATTTATATGTCATTAATTGATATCATGATTTCAATGTGTATGCTTATTTTATGCCTCATGTATGAGATGAGGGTCAACATCTATATAGTATTTCTTATTATTACATTTGAGAACTCTGTGAAGTGTAGATGGTATGACTCCATGGAATGGATCTAGGGGTGACCTAGTAGTAGATTATAAACTAATTGTCCATGTCACATGAAATGTTGAATTGATAGTAAGTGGACTAGTCGTAATAGGAAGCCAAACTACACCCATAATCTATTATGTAGTGTTATCAAAAACCTTAATGGTGAGATTAGATTCTCTAATGTTTCATATCTATAATTAGTGTTTTAAATAATCCTCATACATATGTTCAAACTCTAACCATTATCCACCAATGCACACTTAATGTTTATGTCCAAAATTAACCACAATATGTATAGATAAACGCTCATTAATAACCAAGTCAGGTGGATGCTCTAGATCATCAAATGAAATCTCATGGTTGGGTTGGGACCTACTATATGTAATCAAGGAGGAAAATGTTTATAGAGAAGTATCATATTGGACTCGTCTCTTCTTTAAAGCGTTTTTCATTTTTTCCTTGTATAAAGTTGATGTATACGCTATATCCTAAAGAAATATTTTAGCTTGTGTATTTTGCAATTCATGAATAATATCATATTCCTTTGATTCCTTGTGAGTAAGCATAGGCACATGAGGGAGATTGGGATTAAGAGGGGTTAAAATAATGGGATTAGATGTAACCTTTTTACCCCTAGCCAATTTTTGATGAGTATGAAATACAAGATTAGGATAATTTAGGTATAAGATTCTTAATCAAACTATGTATTGATACTGGCAACCTACTATATGATAGTTCTATGAATTAAAGGCCATGTGAAATACTAGTTGAATTAGAGAGGAATCAAGTTTTCTATTCACAATAACTTTATGTCCCATATGGACCACAAATAAAGAGACTAGAAAACGGTCAAAAGATATGCCAATAGGAGCTCTAGAGAGAAATTTAAACTATCCTTATGCCTACAAAAACAAGACAATATAATCTAAAATCATGTGACAATTCCATAAATGAGTGATAAAATAGGGAAGGTAAATCAAACCAATGTAATTTTCTATCTCTCAAAGTGAGTCTAAACTCACTTATCAAAAAGAGATCATCATCTAGGTACTCATAATTAGCAATCAAGAATGACTTGACATATAATTAAAATGTCACTATAGCCATCAAAGTCATCTTTTAATAATTATTTACCAAGAGCACAAATGTCATCATATAATGTAGGATAAATTGACGAAGCTTCATGGCTCAAGTTGAGTCAAAATGAGATGTGGAGGAATAATCCTCATAAAGTGCAACATTGTCATGTAATAAAGCATAATGCAATATAGAAGTATGAGATGGTAGAGAAATATTATCATAAGGAACAACATCATCATACATGGAAAAAAAGTAGCTAACACAAATTTTATCATATAATGTATGATAAATTGATGAAGCTTCATGGCTCATTAATGATTCAAAATGAGATGTGGAGGAATGATCCTCATAAAGTGCAACATTGTCATGTAATAAAGCATAATACAATATAGAAGTATGATATGGTAGATAAATATCATCATAAGGCACAACATCATCATACATGGAAAAAAGTAGCTAACACCAATCACTATCTCTAGGCTCCTCATAAGATACCACATCAAGAGAACATGGATTGAATGATGTGGAGGATGGTGCTACACCCTCAATCCATTAATTATATTGGGATATGAGTAGTTATCTTGTAGATACCATAACTCTTAATCAAGTTACATGATCATCAATATAGTCTTATATAGGTAGCTAAGTTGGTATAGGTGGCATACATGACATGAGTATGGTGTATATAGGAGGTAGAGGATAGCTTATTATCATTATATTGTGAATTGTGTTCTTATTGGAGACTTTTGGAGGTTTATCCCTTGAAGTGGCTTATTAATCTCAAGAATTATCAAGTATTTGTGACATATTTCCTATTATATTCTTATCTTGTGAAAATTATTTTATTACAAGTAATATTAGAGCATGACCTTTGCACCTGGAAGACAAAAAACAAGGCAATTTTTTAAATTTAGGAAGTTAAATTATGAAGCATATATCTCTCTCAATTTAATAATTTATTTTTCTAGTTTTTAGAGAGCTGATTAAGGACATATTGAAGCTACTAAACTCTAGATTTGAGGTAATTTGGAGTAGATTTGGGGGAGTTATTGTGAAATTTGGGTTTCCACCAAATTCACTCCTAGGGCTACAAAATAATGAATTTTTTTTTCTAAATCTTGGAAGGTTGAACAAGGGAAAACTAATTGACCCACAAGATTGATTTGAAGTCATTTGGAGTTGTTTTGAGTAAGTTATTACAATTTTAGGATTTTTCATAAATTCACTCTATAGGCTGCAACTTTTGTAAATTTTTAGATTTGTTTACATTTTTGGATAGCTTGGAAACAATCATTAGGACTCTACTGTTTGAAATTTTAATTTCATAACTAATTTTTTTTAAATAATCCAATCAATTTTTGGTCAACAACAAATTTAGATTTTGCACTATCAAGCCTTATCATGGTAGGACCTCAATCTAGAGGCAGGGGTAAAAATTCATATAAAAAAGGAAAGAGTCCTAACAAAGAGGATATAGAATTAGAATTTGGATTAGGTGGGGCCTCAATTATATCTTGTTGCAAGTATGTGCAGTTGGTGTTGTCATTGATGTCAACAAGCTTGTGTTATCATTGGTGTCAATTGTATGAGTAAGAGTTGTTGCAAGAGTATGAGCAGTTGGTGTTGAGTGGATGTTGTCTCTGATGATGAGGAAGTGTTGAAGATGGTGATAATATGTTTTTGGTGCCTGAGTTCTAAGTTCTTTTGAGAAAATTTGAATAAAATAAGAAAACAATGTGTGACAGTGGTATTCTGTGTTGTAGAGTAGTCTTATGGTTTTTCTCTGCATTTCCCTTATATTGAAGATCTGTTTATGCAGTTTGGATATGTTGTTTAGAGGTATTCAAAGGTGCTTCATTATGAATTTGGTATGCTGGATTGGTGTGCAGAGGAATATGTGTTCACCAGTGTGTGAACTATGTATTGCAGATGTGTCTAGGAGAAATATTTTTTCTCCGCATTTCTCTACAAAGTGGTTTTAGGTTTTGCGGTTCTAGAAGTGTTCTTATAAGGTTAATATCTATCTTCAATCAAAGTTACTTGTGGTTTGGTGCTCTGGAATAGGACTTATTGAGTTGCAATGTATGACAGAGACATTTGAAATTGTTGGGTAAATAGGATAAGGTTCTGTGGTAGGTGAAAGTTGTTGCGGAGGAATTTTTTGGTCTTTATGGTGTTTATGGGATATTATAATTGTGCTCAAGCATAGCATGTGGTCTATGAGTCATCTTTGGGTTTGAGTAAGCGTGTACATAATTGTTTATGGTGTTTACATAGGTTCGGCTGACCTTGGGTGTTTACACTAATTGCAGAGTTGATTCGATGATTATGGAAGTGTGGTGTAGCATGTATGAGTGGATTTAGGTCTGAGCTAAGGTGTTTTGAGGTCTGCCTTCATTCCTTTCCACCGCGGGAATGTTCTGGGCCCAACCTAATTTGAATTTGTGAAATTAAGGAGCCTTACCAACATTGGAGAATGTTCTTAAAGTTGAAGATGGTATAAATAAGTATTAAGCTATTGAAGGATGATAAGATAGATGAGAATTGTGTGTGTGGTGTGAATTTCTAAATCATAGAGTGTGAATGTGCAGTGCAGTGTGAAACTTCATGTGTTAGACTACTAGACACAGTGAGAAGAAGGTGTCTACAATTCCTTAGTGAGACTGTAGAAGGGTTGATGGTGTTGTGGTGGAATTCTCTGTTGCATTGAGATAGTCTTCTCATTGTAACAATCTTCTCTTTTTTGTTTCTCTATTATGGTAGTGAGCCTTTCTTTTGGGCATTGCGCCCTTTGGAAGTGAGCCCTCTGGTAGTGAGCCTATTGTTTTTTGGTGTTGATATTACTTTATACTATGAGCTAATCCTCACCGTGGTTTTTCCCTTCTTGAGTTTTCCACATGAATCTAGCATTCTCTTGTGTTTGATGTTGATTTGATTCAGTTTCTATTATTTTCTTTCATGCTTAATCATCATAAGAGTTTAAGGGCTAATTGAATTGATGAGGATCTAAATGTGTTTGAGGGTTTTAGAATTATAAGTTATAACTAAATCACCCCCCTCTCAGTTGTCTTGTGCATTCAACAATTGGTATCAGAGCAAGGTTCCTTGGAAGAAAGCTTAACCGCTTGAGGTTGATCTGGGATGGTGCACAAGAAGGATGTTCTCCTATTTGATGGAACTGATTTTGCATTCTAGAAAATAAGGATGGAAGGTTATTTGATTTCTCTTAGATATGAGATCTAGAAATCTATTGAGACCAAATACACTATACTAGAAAATGGTCCAAGTATTGCAAATAAGATCAAGGCCTATGAAACCAATGGTAAAGCAAGGTATGCTCTTTTAAGTGGTTTTACTAATTCTAAATTGGTGAAAGTTATGAATCTAAAAACTGCTAATGAAATTTGGAAAAAGTTCAAAATTATTTATGAAGGAGATGATAAGGTCAAGCAAGCTAAAATGTAGAATTTGAAGCTCATGTTTGATACCATGTGAATGTCTGAAGATGAAAACATTACAAGCTACTTATAGAAGGTGGATGAAGTTCTCAATAGCATTAAAGTTAGTGGAGAAGTGGAAGAAAAAGAAGTGGTATTGAAGGTACTCAGAACTCTTCCTAAAGCTTATAGTCATAAAGTTTCTGCTATTGAAGAATTACAAAATCTAAATCAGTTTACCAAAGATCAGTTGCTTAGTACCTTAACTACTTTTAAAACGAGAGAATTTGGTACAAGTAGTGTAAAGGCTGAGACTGCCTTCAAGTCTAGAAAATCTGAGAAGATTGTGGAATCAGATCAAGAGGATTCTGATGATGTGGAAGCTAATTTTGTGAGAAAAATGAAATTGGGTACTAGTAAGTACAGTGGTAAGTTGCCTTTCAAGTGTTTCAATTATGGCAAGATAGGTCATTATGCTTCAAGATGTCTGAAAAGAATTTTGAGAAGCAAAAATAGGGAGAACAAAAGTAGAGTGCCTAAGAAAAGCTACTATATTAAAGAAGATGCAAGTAAATCTGATGATGAATCTGATTGTGAAAATGATGAGGATGATGAATGTTTGTTCATAGATTTAAAAGATGATATTGTTTTTGCTAACTCTAAGAAATGTGTGAAGGAATGGGATCCAGAAGTAAGTCTTAATACTGAAGGCACTTTGATGTCTGCTTTTCATTCCAGATAGGAAAAGAACTACTGGGTTATTAAAAGTGGATGCTCAAATCATATGACCGATGATAAGAGTAAGTTTGTTAAACTTGAAAAATATGATGGATGACTAGTTAGATTTGGTGATGATACATCTGCTAAGATATGTGGAAGAGGTTCAATCAATTTTGATGGCAAGCATAATATTGATGATGTTCTTTATGTTAAAGGTTTAAATCATAATCTCTTGAGTGTTGGACAAATGTGTAGCAAAGGATACACTCTTGTGTTTCAGGATGGTGGCTGTGAGATCAGAAAAGATTCCAGAATTGCGATAGCTACTAGAAAGAAGACAGATGGAAATATTTATCAACTTAAAGGTGGTGATGGTTATTGTTTTATGACTCAAATCAGTGAGAGTTGGCTATGTCATAGAAGATTATGTCACATCAATTTTGATAGCCTGGTAAGAATAAGTTCAGTTCAAGTTGTGAGAGATTTGCCAAAGATTACAAAGCCTATCAATGTTATTTGTAAGGAATGTCAAGTTGGAAAGCAAGCAAGAAGAAGTTTCAAAGTTAAGGATCAATCTTCTATCAGATTGTTGGAATTAGTGCATATAGATCTTTGTGGTCCTACCAAGGTAAGGAGTTTTCAAGGTGACAAGTATTTCATGCTACTGATTGATGATTATGCTAGAATGACATAGGTTACTTTTCTCAAAGAAAAATTAGAAGCCCTAGATAAGTTCAAAGCATTCAAAGTCATGGTTGAAAATGAAATGGATATGAGAATCAAATGTTTGAGATCTGATAGAGGTGGAGAGTTCACTTCCAATGAGTTTAACTTATTTTTTGAGAATCATAGAATAAAGAGGCACTTATCTGCCCCTAGGACTCCTCAGCAGAATGGAGTGGTTGAAAGAAAGAATAAGACTGTTCCAGAAGCTACAAGGACAATGATTAAAGAAGCAAATCTACCAAAGGTCTATTAGAGAGAAGCAATTCATATTATTGTTTATATACTGAACAGAGTGTGGGAAAGAACAAATAGTACAAAGACTCCTTATGAGTTATGGTATGGAAGGATTTCTACTGCCAAATACTTCAGAGTGTTTGGAAGCAAATGTTATATCAGAAGGGATGAAGAGAATCTAGGAAAGTTTGATATAAGGTCTGATGAAGGTATCTTCCTTGGGTATTCTATTAAAAGCAAAGCTTACCGATGCTACAACAATAGGCTAAGAAGGACTGTTGAGAGTGCAAATGTTAAAGTTGATGAAGATCTACAGAAGAATTCAGAAGTAAACGTATATGAATCAGATGAATCTTCTTGTAGAGAAGAAGAAAATTCTAACGAAAAGGAAGTGTGGGTTGAAGAGGAAGAAGCTCTAGAAAAGACTCCTAAAACACCCAAGTATGTGTAGAAGCATCATTCTGAAGATCAGATCATTGGTGATAAGAACAAAGGTGTGCTAACAAGAAGGAAAGCTATTGAAGAATAGGTCAAGGGTGAAAGCACAGAGATGAGTATACATTTCGCGGAAGTCTCCTGCGGATGAAAAATGCCGCTTAGAACGGGTACCCGTTTAGGATCGAGCACCCGAAGCAAAACGAGTACCCGTTTTATAACGGGTACCCATTTTCAAAAAAAATTAAAAAATAGCCATATGCATATAAAAACAAAAAAAAAACATTTTGAAAATGGGCTTTTTTTTTAACATGCCTATTGCTAATTTTTTTATTTTTTAGAAATGGGTACCTGTTATTTTTAAAACCGATACCCGTTTATAACGGGTACCTGTTTCTAAAAATTTGAAATTTTAAACCCACCAATTTGCATTGGTTTTAGGCTTGGAAAGCCAAGTCTTAGCTTTGGACTTGCAACTAGGAGACCATGAAAACAACAAGAGAAAAAACTAGTTTCACCACTATGGCTGACGATTTTTTTTTTCAAAATATTTTAATGAAATTAAAAACCATTATAGATCTCAAAGTCTAGCTTTCAAATATGTAATTTTTTTTTTCTATTGAACATAATTTTCTATTTATTATTTATTTTTCAAACAAACTAACTCATAAACTTGAAATAACACAGGTTACTATTTTTTTAATAACTTTTGATTTTGAAAGTTTCTTGAAAAAAAAATTATGTTTGACCAAACTAGACATCATTCTCTACATGATGAAAAAAAAATTAGTGAATTGATTAGTTTAGCTCAAATTATGTTGGCCGTACACGAGGGGTTTTAAAAAACACTAATTAGGGCCATTAAAAAATTAATAAAAAAAATATTTATCAAAAAATTATAGAAAAATATCCTGACAAAACTCAACATCCTGAGAATCTTTCCACAAAAGGAATTAGAAAAATACATTAATTTAGGTCAAATTATGTTGGCCGTACACATGCATGTTTTTGCAAAAAACAGGGGACTTTTAAAAAGCCACTTTTTGTACATCCAATAAAAAACTAACTTGCATCATCTGGGTATTAGGAAAAATTACATATTTGAAAACTAGAAACAAAATCCTACATTTCTTATTTTTACATAATCTTAATATTTTATGTGCAAGTGCTTCAAATTGTCACTCCAAGTATGACAAAATTTGAAAAACAAGAAAAACACTTCCACTTTTTGGCTAAAAAGTGAACTCATCTTCTTGCACTTACCCTAAATCTATGTTTACTCTCTAAAATTGAACCTAAAACAGTAATTAAAGCATGCAAGGATGAGTATTGGATCAAGGCTATGGAAGAAGAACTAATGCAGATTGAAAAGAATCAGACTTGGGAACTTGTCCCAAGACCAGCAAACAAAAATGTGATTGGAACTAAGTGGGTATTCTGAAACAAATTGAATGAGAATGGAGAAGTGGTAAGAAACAAGGCAAGGCTTTTGTGTAAAGGTTACTCACAAGTAGAAGGAATAGACCATGAGGAAACTTATGCTTCGGTGGCAAGAATAGAGGCCATCGGGATGTTTTTGGCTTTTGCATCACATAAGGATTTCAAAGCATATCAAATGGATGTGAAGACTGCTTTCTTGAATGGTGAATTAGAAGAAGTATACATAGAACAACTGGATGGATTTTAGTTATCAGATAAACTGGATATGGTTTATAGATTGAAGAAGGAAATATATGGATTGAAGCAAGCCCCCAGAGCTTGGTATGCAAGATTAGATAGGTACTTATTACAACAAGGATTCAATAAAGGTACCACAGATAACAATCTATACATCAAAGTAGGAGAAGATCAAATTCTGATTATGGAAGTGTATGTGGATGATATAATCTTTAGTGGAAATGAAGGTATGTGTAAGAGTTTTGCAGATGAAATGCAGAAAGAATTTGAAATGTCAATCTGTGGGGAAATGAACTTCTTCCTTGGGCTATAGATCAATCGGATAGATAAAGGTATTTTCATTTCACAATCAAAGTATGTCAAGGAGATGTTAAAGAAGTTTGGAATGGAAGACTTAAAACTAGTATGTACCCCTATGACAATTGGTTACAAGTTGAGCAAAAATGATGAATCTCCTAAGGCTGATCAGAGCAGGTATAGATCAATGATTAGATTATTGCTATATTTAACTGCTACTAGACCGGATATTATGCATGTAGTTTGTCTTGTGGATAGATTTCAAGAATATCCTAGAGAATCACATGTTGCATCAGTGAAGAGGATATTTAGATATTCAAAGGGCACTCTGGATCATGGCTTGTGGTTTCCAAAGAATAATGACTTTGTTTTAAGTGCATATACAAATGTAGATTGGGATGGTTGTGTAGATGACATGAAAAGTAAAAGTGGTGTCATGGTTAAGTAACAATTAGGATTTAGTATCTTTGTCTACTGCAAAGGTAGAATACATTGCTGCAGCATCTTGCTGCACACAAGTGTTGTGGATGAGGCAAACCTTAAAGGATATCAGAGTTGTGTATGATGAGCCTATTCCTATCTTCTGTGATAATACAAGTTCTATTAACATTTCAAAGAATCTGGTGATGCACTCAAGGAAAAAACATATATCAATCTGGTATCACTTTTTGAGAGAGAACATTGCAGAGAATGAAGTGAAGCTTGAGTATGTGCCTACAAAGGATTAGGTTGCTAATATATTCACCAAGGCTCTTCCTAAGGATACATTTGATTATCTCTGGAAGAAGTTAGGGATTATTTCTCCTCCTTTGAACTAGATGCATAAGAAGATGCATCAGTCTAGTGAATTTCAAGATGCATTCCTTATTCTGGACTAATATTGGAGGCTACCTCTCAGGGGGAGTAGGTAGTGGTCATGTTGATTGTTGCAGTTAGGGGGAGTATGAAGAGAAATAAAAGAAAATATGTGAAAAAGTAGTGGTAAGAAGGTACAATTATGAGAATGAGAGAGAAAGATGAAGCCCTTTTCCATTAATGTCAAAGGGGGAGAGAGAGCAATGTGAAAAAGGAGAGAGTCAGTTGTCAAGAAGAGAGTAGCAAGTTGAGGGGGAAAGAAAGAGAAAGGAAGTGAGTTGGTATGAAGCATAGTATTAAGGATGCTATTGTGTTGATATTTTTTCACATTATGTGTTGCCATCAATGACAAAGGGGGAGATTGTTGAAGGTATGCGCAGTCGGTGTTGTCATTGATGTCAACAAGCTTGTTTTGTCATTGGTGTCAAATGTATGATTAAGAGTTGTTGCAAGAGTATGAGCAGTTGGTGTTGAGTAGATGCTGTCTCTAATGATGAGGAAGTCTTGAAGATGGTGATAATATGTTTTTGGTGCCTAGGTTTCAAGTGCTTTTGAGAAAATTTGAATAAAATAAGAAAACAATGTGTGAAAGTGGTATTTTGTGTTGCAGAGTAGTGTTCTGGTTTTGCTATGCATTTCCCTTATATTGAAGATCTATTTATGTGGTTTGGATATATTTTTAGAGGTATTTAGAGGTGCTTCATTCCAAATTTGGCATGCTAGTTTGATGTGCATAGGAAGATGTATCCACCAGTGTGTGAGCTATGTATTACAGAGGTGTCTGGGAGAAATGTTTTTGCTCCGTATTTCTTTGCAAAGTGGTTTTAGGTTTTGTGGTTTTGGAAGTGTGCTTATAATGTTAATATCTATCTTCAGTTGAAGTTCCTCATGGTTTGGTCATCTAGAAGAGGACTTATTGAGTTATAGTGTATGACAGAGACATTTGTGTTTGCTGGGTAAACAAGATAAGGTTGTGTAGCAAGTGAAAGTTATTGTAGAGGAATTTGTTGGTCTTCAAGGTGTTTGTGGGATATTATAGATTGTGCTCAAGCATAACATGTGGTCTATGAGTCATCTTTGGGTTTGAGGAAATGTGTGCATAATCGTTTATGGTGTTTACACAGGTTCGGCCAACCTTGGGTGTTTACACTAATTGCGGAGTTGCTTCGATGATTGTGGAAGCATGGTGTAGCATGTATGAGTGGGTTTAGTTCCAAGATAAGGTGTGTTGAGGTCTTCCTTCATTCCTTTCCATTGCAGGAATGTTTTGGGTCTGACCTAATTTGAATTTGCGAAACTAAGGAGCCTTACTGGCATTGGGGAATGTTCTTAAGGTTGAAGATGGTATAAATAAGTGTTAAGTTGTTGAAGGATAATAATATAGATGAGAATCATGTGTGTGGTGTGAATTACCGAATCATAGAGTGCGAATGTGCAGTGCAGTGCAAAACTTCATGTGTTAGACTACTGGATGTAGTGAGCAGAAGGTGTCTACAATTCCTCAGTGAGACTACGGAAGGGTTGATGGTGTTGTGGTGGAATTCTCTGTTGCATTGAGATAGTCTTCTGCTTGTAACAATCTTATCTATCTTCTTCTCTATTCTGGCAGTGAGCCTTTCTTTTGGGCAGTGAGCCCTTTGGTAGTGATCCCTCCAACAGTGAGCCTATTATTTTTCGGTGTTGATATTATTTTATACTATGAGCTAATCCTCACCGTGGTTTTTCCTTCTTGGGTTTTCCACATAAATTTGGTTTTCTTTTGTGTTTGATGCTGATTTGATTTAGTATCAGTTATTTGCTTTCATGCTTAATCATCATAACAGTTTAAGAGCTAATTGAATTGATGGGGATCTAAATGTGTTTGAGGGTTTTGGAATTATAAGTTACAACTGATTCACCCCCCCTCTCAGTTGTCTTATGCATTCAACATAGCTCTCTTCCTATTGGATGGAAAAGTGTGCAAGATAGAGGAGGACATGCAAGACTTGCAAGGAAAGCTGGTTATCATGCAAGGAGATATATCTAGCATCAATAACACATTATCAATTATCAATAATTGTATCAAGAATCAATCAGACTCACAACCAAATTTTTCAAGAAATTAAGGAGGATCATCCAAGCCAACCAATCTCAATCCAAATGCTAACACTCATATGGTATCTTAAAACCTACTACCAAAGGTGGATATGCACAAGTTTGATGGAAAGAATCTATTGACTTGGATAAATCAAATGGATAATAATTATGTTACATAAAATTCCAATTGGGTAAAAAGTGATGATGGATTCATTATATCTAGAACCAGAATAATTCATTTGGTATTGATGGATTTATGCTCAAAGGAAGAAAAAGACTCGCTATCACCCAGTTAGTTTTTATAGAGGAGCTAGTCACACTAGAGCACTAGTGTGTTAGACAACTTCTTCAACTAGTTAGTTAAACTATGATAAATAGGATTGGTCAAGGATTATATTTAGTAATTCTAGAACCTATCCTTGTGAGTAGAGGTAATTATAGAGGAGAACTTGAATGACTTGTTTCTTGGTGGGCTCAAGGACCAAATCCAACATGAGGTATGAATGTTTAGGATTATTTCTACATCTAATTCTCTTGTCCTAGCACATTGGGTAGAGGCAAATTTTTTAGCTCCTAGAAGGTAGGGGTTCAATAGAACAAGTGAGAAGAAATTAGCACAACCATTCCCTCAACCCACTAGATTGACTCCATAATAAATTAAAGAAAAAGGGTAAAGGGTTATGTTTTAACTATGATAGAAAATACAATAGAGGACATTAATGTGTTTAAATTGAATTATTCTACATTGAAGGGATGAGTGAGGAAGAAGATGAAGAATAAATATTGGAGTGGTGTTGATGGTGGTTTTAGTACATAGCAACACAGATGAAATACAAGGTATCTCACCTTTCTTGAAAAAGGTATCCTATCCTAGATAGGACTGCCCCAAGGTTTATATAGCTAGGTCTTAGCTTGTAGGAATAACTTCAGTGGAATGTATTAGTTGTACCAACAAGGGGACTTACATTTGATAGGGTTTATAAGATATGAAAGTAGTATCTATGTAGAAATCCTACGATTCTTTCAGTAGATTTGTGAATGTAATTGCCGCTTAATAACCTAAATCTAACAATTGTTTATAAAGAAATACAAAAGGATTAAGGGTTTAGAGAGAAAAGGGATAGAGATCCTATAGACAATTACAAGAATGATCAACAAATAGATAGATAGATTCCCAACAATAAACAAATCTCTACTTAACTAGGAAACCCACAATGCCACAGAGATTGTGCAATCTTCTAAGGAAACATAATGATTTTCAAATCATGGAGGGTTCATCAAACACACAATCCATGGCGCAGCTTAATGAAATCACATAATCGAACTTATCTCGTATAATATATGCCTAGACTAACCATACACAATGACATACAATCAACAAGCCATTAATGGTATGGACAGGAAATCCATCAAATATTTGAATCCTTAATCACAAATGCAACTGAATGTAAACTAATTTTAGATTGACATGAACCATGAAATCCAAAATGAGACAACACAATGATGCAAATTCCCAGCAACCTGTAAAACTTGCTTTGTATTGACTGAATTTTGGCAGTCTCAGCAATTCACTATCAAATCTTACTTCCTCATGTTGGTAATCATTTATGTTCAGGGTTTTAGGCTCGAGCTACTAGTGGTGCCTACATAAGTATTCAGGTTTCAAGCATTTGGATATGCAGGTCCCTTCCCAAAAGTCCAAAAAGTTCTAACACTTTTGGCCTCTGTAGTGCTAAAAAGTGCAAAAAGTCAGTTATATGCATTAGCTGGCTTGCAAAATCTCCATCGGCTTCCAAAATGATAAAAAAATGAGTCAGATGCATTTCTGAATGCATATCCGGCTACAGTTTCCAGTGTCTGAATGTTTCTAACAGTGGCAGAGTGAGGGTTTCATTTTGCCAATGCCATGGGACTAGCCAAGTGTCAAGCCCTAGTTCGAGCTACGCTTTTGCCTCTTAAGTGATAACAGATATGCGGAGTGTGCCACGTGGCCAAAGATGTTTCTATTTTATTTTAAGTTCCTTGCCACAGAAGGTGCCACGTGTCACTAGCGGAGGCACTCCCTAAAAGTTTCAGTGTGAGCGCAGAAGGCGCCATGTGTCCTTAGCAGTTGCTGTGGAGCTTGACAAGTGTCAGCTTCCACATCGTGGTTCAAATTTGTTTTGATGCTAAGTGAAGACAGGGGTGGGTCCCAGTGAAGAGTCTCAGGCACTGCGGATTGTGCCATGTGGCGTAAGTGTCTCCGACACAATTCTAAGTTATGGTCCCACGGAAAGTGCCACGTGTCATCAACTGAGGCAGAGTTAGTAAAGTTTCAGTGTATCTACGAAAAGTGCCATGTGTCTCTAGTGATAGCCACAGAGCTCGCCAGGTGTCAGCTTCCGCGTATCAGCCCATGTTTCTTGCAATGCAAAGTAGTGGATGGTGGTGGGTCACAGAAAATTAGTCCCTGTGTTTCTTCAGTGTTGCGGAGCCCGACATGTGTCAGCTTCCACGTGAATCAAAAGTGAAATAGGTCTTTAGTGTTTCAACAGCCACGGAGCTCGACATGTGTCAGCTTTCGTGTGAGCGGAAATGAGGGTCCCTGTGTTTCTTCAGTGTTGCAAAGCTTGACATATGTCAGCTTTCGCATGAACTAAAAATTAAAGGGTCTTTGTGTTTCGAGAAGACTGCGGAGGCCGCCACCTGTCCCTTTTTTGAAAGGCAAAACGGAGGAGTGATAAGCCAGTGATAGAAACATGAGGTGCCTACGTGGCACGATCTGGTTGGTTGGCGACTTTTCAATGTTTTTGGGGCCATTGATCTCGGCGATGAGTTTTTGATCAATGGCCATGTTTTGAACCTGTAGCGAAGGGTTTTTCCCAAGCATGTGCAGTCATTTTTGGGTGGGAAAACTTCAGATGTGTCTGATGTTGCATCCTGCAGGTAGATGAAACAGTAATGGCAGAGTTGCAACAGTATGGGTCGATGATGGATAGGTCAACTACCAGATTTAAGAGAAAATCTTCAAGCGGCGGTGCAGATCCTGATTCCCACCTACTCCTTCCTCTTTGTCCCTCTACTGCATTTACTATTTTTTGAGCACCATTTTCTCATGCATTGTATCTGGCAGATTTTTGTCTGGCCTTGTAATTAATTCATTGGGTACACGGTTTTGCTATAAAAGGCCAAATTGTGTTACTCATTTTGGTGGTTGAAGACTTGGGTGATTTTGGGGGAAAAATAACAAAACACAAGCATTTCTTTGATGTTCTATCTCATTTTGGAGTTTATGTATTGCATCTGTGATGTATATTACACAAATGTTCAGTTTCAGTGTCAATTTTATATGAAAAATGCTTCTTGCATGTGTTTTACTGTCTATCTCCATTTGTTGCATGCAATTTCTTCTTTTGAATCTGGTTGCTAAGGGTTTCATAGATTCAGGGATACAGGCCCCTATATTGCATGTTTGATCTTTCGACTTCCATTCAAGGAGTGGATTGAATTTGTCTTAGGTGAAGCATGGAGAAGATGCTATGTCAACAGGGATATCTGTAAGTATGGACATTTAAATACCTATCCTTGGGTGATGTTTGTAAGGCAAGCATCAATCTAACCCCTTGAAACTTGAATACCAGTTGCCAGCCATCCTCATGTATATGTCTATTTGACTCCTTGTCCAGAGATAGGCACCGGTCTGCCCTAGTGAAGTAGTTATGATCCAAAACCCCTGTCTTGCATCCAAACCATCAAATTCAAACCATTCCATATTTTTAACCTGTTAGTTGTAGGAGTAGGATTAGGAACCCCTGCATACTCTCATCCCTAACCAGTCATATATGTCTAGGAAAGTTGCCAACTTGTGATCTATCATTTAGATCTTGGTCCATGCATGAGAGTATTCTGCCTGTTATCACAAAGCCAAATCTTTCTGTCATTTGGAGAGTAAATGTTACATCTTTATCAAATAGGGATACCCCCCTTGGTGTAGCAGAACCAGAAGTGAAGGGGAGGCAGCTCATGCAACCTCCCGTACTCTGTTGGCCGAATCTGCCTGTGCATTGGAACTGGCAAACCCTCTGCCGATTCAGAGAAAATTACCAACAGAATTGGCGACTCTACTAGGGAAGAATTGATGAAAACATAATTTATTTGAGTCCATCCGAGTCACCAATAGAATTGGTGACTCTACTGGGGAGAAAGAGTCAAATTATTTGAAAAGTGAATTCGTTGTAGCAAGATCCAAAAATGACCATGTGGTGCTCTACTAGCGTGGTGAATCCAGAAAATAAAATGGCCTTGTTGATATATTGTCCTCTCTGTGAGAGGTGGCGACTTTGTTGACTGAACCTATCAGTGCTGCAACATATTTCTAGGTATTCATCTTTGATTCAAAATGATGAGTTTAAAGCAGCAATCCCAGTTGTGTTCTCAAAGAAGACCATTTGTTCTTGAGAGATATAAAGCCCTAAATTTCACAGGAATAGGTGGTTACCCAAATGCTATTCCAAATAAAATTAGAAAATGTTTGCCAAAATATAGTGGATCAGATTCTAAATTGGCAAACAAACATCTGCAAATTTTTTGTAATTTAATAGAAGATTATGAGGTGGAGGATGAAGATGTTGTAATGAGACTCTTTGTTCAGTCATTAGAAGATGATGCTAGGGTTTGGGTTTCAGACCTGCCTATATGTTCAGTTTCTTCATGGGTAGATTTAGAAGTTGCATTCCTAGGGCAGTTTGGTGAAAGGTTTGTTGTGGCCTCATTGATCATACATTTTATGAATATTCAAAAGGAAGATGAGGAGCTGGTTCCAGCCTTTAATCTTAGGTTTATTAAGTTGCTCAAGCAAATCCCTGAATATGTGAGACCTAATGTTGCATTGTGCTTGACAATTTATTTGGCTACATTTGATGAAGAGATGAGTTATCTATTAAGAGTAAAGAACTAGTCACACTTCACCAGGCTTTCCAATTTGCTATGGATATTGAAAACAATGAGAAATATGGAATGCCAGTAGGTTTCATAGCTGCAAGCCTTCAAAACAGTTTTCAAAGTGAATGTATTTCTGCTGTTCCAGTGAGTTTATTGAAAGATGATTTTGTAGGCAGAAATATATTTCAGAATGATGTATGCAGCCATGATGTGATGCATGAAGAAAATGTTGTGGAAAATGTAAGCATATCCTATGATGATGAAAACAAAGACTGTTATCAGCCTCTAGATGAGAAGCCTACAGACACAAAATGCCTTTCAAGTGATAAAATGAAAGATATACACGAGGTTGTGTCCTACAGCAGTATGCATATCCCAGTTATGCCTGATTATTTGTGTGAAATGGATATGCAGAGATTCACTCTGAATGTAGAGGATGTTGTTTCAAGGGACAACAGTGAATGTATTAGTGATTGTTAGCATTCAGATGCGTATATGAGCCCTTCAGATGATGAAATATATATGGATGCTGAATATGAGTGTTTCCTTGAAGATTCTGACCACCTTCACAGTACAGAGGTTGAAAATTTTGTTTTTGATTATCAAGGCATTGGTGAAGAGGAAAAATAGGGTCACTGTTCAGAGGTGAATGGACAAGTTGTAGATGTGTGTGCTCATACAATTGGGGATAGTACTGGTTGCAAGGGTGACTATGAAGCTTTTGACAAAGGGCTACATTTTGAGTTATTCATGCCTTCCTTTGAGACATTCCAGGTGGACATAAATGATAAGATTGCTGAGCATAATGATGATGAGTATCTGCATATCTATAAAGATAAATTTGATTATGAGATGTTGCTTGTGCCTGAATATTGCATGTTTGATACAAAGGAGCTCTTATTTTTTGAGGAAGGGAAAATTTCTGATGTGGATTCATTTGTTTCATGTGAGTCTATCATTTTCTCAAGCAACATCAATGACTCATATGATAATGACATTCTACAACTCATGATAATGTACGCTGATGAGGCGTGTTGTAGATTTGTCAATGAAAAAGAAATAACCAGCAGCACAAACAATTGCAATGCTGAGTGTTGCAAATGGTTAAATGCTTTTAGGCTTCATTTGAAGAAATCAAAAGAGAATCGAGTATTTGACAAAGGAAAATTCTGGTTTTTCCTTTTTGGTGGCCCTGGGCCGCTAAGTAAATTTTAAATAAATGTGTTTTGTGATGCAGGTTGGTGCAGTTGTGACTCTGTAGCCCAATGGATAAGGGACTGGTCTGCATCCCAGAGATCTGAGGTTCTCGCCATGCCTACAAGAGGCATGCGTCCCCAATTGGAGCCTATTGGTAATCATTTATGTTTAGGGTTTTAGGCTCGAGCTACTGATGGTGCCTGCATAAGTATTCAGGTTTCAAGCATTTGGATATGTAGGTCCCTTCCCAAAAGTCTAAAAAGTTCTAACACTTTCGGCCTCTGCAGTGCTAAAAAATGCAAAAAATTAGTTATATGCATTAGCTAGCTTGCAAAATCTCTATCGGCTTCCAAAATGATAAAAAATGAGTCAGATGTATTTCTGAATGCATATTCGGCTACAGTTTCCAGTGTCTGAATGTTTCTAACAGTGGCAGAGTGAGGGTTTCATTTTGCCAATGCCGCGGGACTCGCTAAGTGTCAAGCCCCAATTTGAGCCACGCTTTTGCCTCTTAAGTGATAACATATATGCGGAGTGTGCCACGTAGCCAAAGATGTTTCTATTTTGTTTTAAGTTCCTTGCCGCAGAAGGCGCCACGTGTCACCAGTGGAGGCACTCCCTAAAAGTTTCAGCGTGAGCGCGGAAGGTGCCATGTGTCCTTAGCAGTTGTTGCGGAGCTTGACAAGTGTCAGCTTCCGTGTCGTGGTTCAAATTTGTTTCGATGCTAAGTGAAGACAGGGGTGGGTCCCAGTGAAGAGTCTTAGGCACTGTGGATCGTGCCATGTGGTGTAAGTGTCTCTGACACAATTCTAAGTTATGGTCCCACGAAAAGCACCACGTGTCGTCAGCCGAGGCAGAGTAAGTAAAGTTTCAGTGTATTTGCGGAAAGCGCCATGTGTCTCTAGTGACAGCCACAGAGCTCGCCAGGTGTCAGCTTCCACATATCAGCCTATGTTTCCTACGATGCAAAGTAGTGGATGGTGGTGGGCCACAGAAAATGGGTCCCTGTGTTTCTTCAGTGTTGCAGAGCCCGACATGTGTCGGCTTCCGCGTGAATCAAAAGTGAAATGGGTCTTTAGTGTTTCAACAGCCACGGAGCTTGACATGTGTCAGCTTCTGCGTGAGCGGAAATGAGGGTCCCTATGTTTCTTCAGTGTTGCGGAGCTCGACATGTGTCAGCTTCCGTGTGAACTAAAAATTAAAGGGTCTTTGTGTTTCAAGAAGACTGTGGAGGCCGCACCTGTCCCTTTTTTGAAAGGCAAAATGGAGGAGCAATAAGCCAGCGATAGAAACATGAGGTGCCTACATGCCACGATCTGGTTGGCTGGCGACTTTTCAATATTTTTGGGGCCATTGATCTCGGCGATGAGTTTTTGATCAACAGCCATGTTTTGAACCTGCAGCGAAGGGTTTTTCCCGAGCGTGTGCAGTCATTTTTGGGTAGAAAAACTTCAGATGTGTCTGCTATTGCATCCTACGGGTAGATGAAACAGTAATGGCAGAGTTGCAATGGTATGGGTCGATGATGGATAGGTCAACTACCAGATTTAAGAGAAAATCTTCAGGCGGCGGTGTAGATCCTGATTCCCACATGCTCCTTCCTCTTTGTCCCTCTACTGCATTTACTATTTTTTGGGCGCCATTTTCTCATGCATTGTATCTGGCATATTTTTGTCTGGCCTTGTAATTAATTTGTTGGGTACATGGTTTTGCTATAAAAGGCCAAATTGTGTTACTCATTTTGGTGGTTGAAGACTTGGGCGATTTTGGGGGAAAAATAACAAAACACAGAGCATTTCTTTGATGTTCTATCTCATTTTGGAGTTTATGTATTGCATCTGTGATGTATATTGCACATATGTTCAGTTTCAGTGTCAATTTTATATGAAAAATGCTTCTTGCATGTGTTTTGCTGTCTGTCTCCATTTGTTGCATGCAATTTCTTCTTTTGAATCTAGTTGCTAAGGGTTTCATAGATTCAGGGATATAGGCCCCTGTATTGCATGTTTGATCTTTTGACTTCCATTCAAGGAGTGGATTGAATTTGTCTTAGGTCAAGCATGGAGAAGATGGTATGTCAACAGGGATCTCTGTAAGTATGGACATTTAAATACCTATCCTTGGGTGATGTTTGTAAGGCAAGCATTGGTCTAACCCCTTGAAACTCGAATACCAGTTGCAAGCCATCCTCATGTATATGTCTATTTGACTCCTTGCCCAGAGATAGGCACCGGTCTGCCCTAGTGAAGTAGTTATGATCCAAAACCCATGTCTTGCATCCAAACCATCAAATTCAAACCATTCCATATTTTCAACCTGTTAGTTGTAGGAGTAGGATTAGGAACCCTTGCATACTCTCATCCCTAACCAGTCATGTATGTCCAAGAAAGTTGCCAACTTGTGATCTATCATTTAGATCTTGGTCCATGCATGAGAGTATTCTGCCTATTATCACAAAGCCAAATCTTTCTGTCATTTGGAGAGTAAATGTTACATCTTTATCAAATAGGGATACCCCCCTTGGTGCGGTAGAACTAGAAGTGAAGGGGAGGTAGCTCACACAACCTCCCGTACTCTATTGGCTGAATCTGCCTGTGCATTAGAACTGGCAAACCCTCTGCCAATTCGGAGAAAATTACCAACACCTCCAATGAGAGAAAATGATGGCCCTTTTATAGACAAGGCACCATACCGAGTTTTTCAATGGATGGTGGAGATTAACTCAACACCAATGGTCCAAATTACATGGCATTTAATTTTGGTCAGTAGGTAGTTACAATCCTAGATTTGCTTTTGTCTTCTAGGAAAAAGATGAAATTACAGCTTCTTAGCTCATGGGAATAAGACAAAATAGTAACTTTTTGAGTTGTATAATGGGACAAATGACTTTTCCAATGTGTTGACTTGTCAAGAAGAGTATGTGGCACATTTTTGATGAAGGCATATCCAACTAGATGCTTGCTGGACTGATTCTTGATGATTGGATGACTGGGACAAATATGAACATGTTATGTGCATTGAACTGGATCTACGGGAACAACAATGATGTAGGTCTAATCTTTAGTGTCTTCAAGCTCATGTATCTTATCTTCATTGTCTTGAACATCATACTAACTTCCTCTTGCATGTGCAACATCAATTTGGTTGATAAAATGTCAATTCTTCATGTTCAGGTTAGCACTACATCTCTGTGTGTTCATCCTTCCAAGACAGCTCCAACAAGCTCCTTTGTTCTATCAAACCTGCATTTCACAAATCCAAGTATCAATTTCATCTTAAACAATCATTTTGCATCAAAATTTATCAAAGTATGTCCATTTGCAGCCACAGATCAGTCTAGAACAACTCATTATCAATGTCACTTTCTTATGCTCATCTCCACAAATCCAGTGATTTTCACATGATTTTTTAAGTTTTTACCTTTTTCAAGTACCCATTTGGCCAATATAATTATTTAGGAGGTTCTTGTGGCCATTTGAATCCATTTGGAGGCTTTTATTTCATATTTCTATAGCCTTTTTTGCAAAAGTAGGATTTTTGGGGGGTATTACATATTCAGGTGTAGTAGCATTAATTGATACAAAATGTGCTCAAAATCCACACAAACCTACTAAAAATGTTCATCATGATGTAATAAATGGATGTGCAATTCAAATTCATCAAGAAAATTGAGTTTCCACCTTCAAAAAATGTGTTTTTTGGCCCAAATAGGCAAAAAGAGGGACTTTTGGGTCCTACTGCATATGTGCAGTAGAGGGCATTTTTAGCGCTGAGTCCTCTTATGTTCTTAGCACATATTTTGGGGTTTGCTGCCTTAGTGTAGATTTTTGGGTTTGCTGCCTTAGCACGAATTTTTGGGTCTGCTGCTTAAGCATGGATTTTTGGGTCTGCTGCCTTAGTGCATATTTTTGGGTCTGTTGCCTAAGTGCAGTAGTTGTTCTTTTTAGCGCAATGTAGTGTAGGGTATTTTTAGTGCTAAGTTTGCTTGGTACCGTCTGCGAGGTTTTTAGGTGGTAGTGCATAAGTGTAGTGGGCGTGTTTTTTAGCGCTAAATGTGCAAAGGAAGGTCCAATGCTAATATGCAGTAGCACTGGATTTTAACGTAGGTGCAGTAGGAGGCATTTTTAGCACCAGTTTTTGAATTGCCCAGGGTGACAATATATTTCAAAATATATTTAAGTATCTATTGAATTTCCTATACTTTAAATATTTTGAAATATATTGTCAGGATGTTTGAGATAGGTTCTAGACCCATAGGATTCAATATGCAGATTCTAGATTTTTGAGGATCTACCAGATTTCAAACTTAGCCATTTTTCAGGGGTTTCAAGATTTCAGACTTAGCCAAATAAGGGTGCCATGAACATGCATCAAGGTGAAAGTATATGGACCCCTTAGTGAAACCTTGTGGAATTTAACATGATTTTGCAACTCTAAGGTCTGGAAACTAGGAATTTCAACATGACACATCCTACAAAAGTAGTTTCAAGGATAATATCTAGTGACATAGGATTTTTGAGCAAAATGTAGTAACACCTAATTTCAACACAAAAGGCAACAAATAGCTATTTCTTAAGCACAAACCCAATCAAGACTCCTCCAAATCAATCATGAAACACAACAAACAACTTCAATCATACCGAATACTCAATTATGAACAAATCCTGCATTCTAAGCACAAATCCACCTTCTCATTGTCATAAGGAAGAAAGGTTGAGACTCTAAGACAAAGCAAAAAAATGAGGTCTCCATTTGGCAAAATGGGGTGTGTGTGCAAGGCACAACAAGTGGCAATGAGCCAAATGAGGAATTAGGAGATACCCAACCAACCATTTCTTGTCATGCACCTTCTAGCATTAGCACCCCACAAACTCTCAAGGTAGTGGGTTTCTTGAAGAAAGTGAGAGTAGCAGTGTTGATATACTTAGGAAGTACTCACAACTTCATCAACAAGAAGTTAGTTGATCATCTCAATTATTTTATCTATCCAACTCTAGAATTTTAGGTCATAATTGTAGATGGGGGTACTATTAGTTGTTCAGGAAAATTCCAAAGAATTAAATTATCCATGGGAAATTATCAACTTGATTTCCTAATGTTTTCTATCTCCATGGGTGCAAGAGATACTGTGTTGGTAGTATAGTGGCTTACTACATTGGGGACAAATGAGATGAGCTTCTAGAAGCTATTCATGCATTTTCACTTAGAGGGAAGGATGGTATAATTGAGTGGGTTGTGCACAAAGTATCCTTAGATGGTAATCTCTCATCAAATGAAAAATATTATTAACAAGTGGGCATATGGGTTTATGGTCCAATTGTTTTCATTAGAAGCATATCACTCAAAGGCTTTTGCACCACTAGATCTAGAAGCAGTGTAGGTAAGCACATAGTAGTTTTTGGAGAGATGCCCAAAGGATTGACTCATATACGAGATCATTATCATGCCTTTGAACTAGTACCATTAAGAAAACCACCCAACATCAGGTCCTATAGGTATCCCTATGTAAAAAGTGAGATTGAGAAAATAGTTTAGAAGATGTTAGAGGTAGGTATTATCAAGCATAGTTAGAGTGATTACTCCTCTCTAGTAGTAATGATGTGCAAGAAATATGACACTTGGAGGATGTGTCTTCACTACAAAGAGCTCAATAAGTACACCATAAAAGACAAGTTTTCCATTCTAATAATTGGTGATTTGTTAGATGAGCTTAATGGTGTTGTTTATTTTACCAAACTTGATCTTCATTCTAGTTATCATCAAATTAAAATTATAGATGAGGATGTATAGAAGATAGATTTTCAAACCCATGAGGGCCACTATGAATTTTTGGTAATGTCTTTTTCCCTAACAAATGCACCATCTACATTAAATTTTTTTATGAAGTCTATCTCCAGGCCATTTCTATAAAAAATGTTTTAATATTTTTTGATGACATCTTAATATACAACAAAACTTGGGAGGAACACTTACAACATGTAAATTATGTTTTGGACATTCTTGAATAAAATGAACTTTATGCTAAGCCATCCAAGTGTATGTTCAGAGTCAAAGAGGTGGAATTCCTAGGTCATAATGTTTCACATGAGGGAATCAAGGTGGACTCTGACAAGATTGAGGCCATAGTAGGATGGAAATTGCCTAGGACCCTCAAGAATCTACAAGGTTTCTTAGGGATTAAAGGTTAATATCACCATTTTTTAAAGAATTATGGTATAATAACATCACCTCTCGTAGCCTTATTGAAGAAGGATTCCTTCTGGTGGAGTGAGGTAGCTACTAGGGAATTTAAGAATCTAAAGGAAGCCATGTGCATGACTCTAGTTTTGTCTGCCCTAGATCTTTCTAAAACATTCATTATGGAATGTGATCCTTTGTGACACAAAATAGGAGAAATACTCATGCAAGAAGAAAAACCCATAGCATTTGAGAGTCACTAACTCAAAGGTAAAAGTTTTCTGAAGTTGATTCATGAGAATGAAATATTGGCTATCCCACATATAGTTAAACAATGGAGACCTTATCTAATGGGAAGATAATTTAGGGTAAAGATAAGTCATGATAGTCTCAATTACTTCTTGGAATAGAGGTATTCATCTAAAGAACATAAAAAAATGGGTCACAAAGATGTTGGGATATGACTTTGAGATCATATATAAGAAAGGAAAGGAAGATGTTGTAACTGATGCTCTATCTAGGAGGGATGAACCCACAAAGTCACTATTGTATGGAATTTCCATATTGCAAGAAAATTAGGTAAAGAAGGCACAAGAAGAGTGGGAGGACATGGATACTCAAGCTCTCATTGAAAGAATCAAAAAATATTCAAGTGTGTCAGATAAATTTGTATGGAAAGGAAATGCTTTATGGTACAAGAATAGGTTATACATTTGTAAGAAGTCAACCCTTAAGTCTAAGGTGATAGTAGAACTACATACATATCAAATAGGTGGGAACTAAAGATTCTTGAAGACTTATCACATAATCAAGCAAGATTTATTTTGGGATGGGCACAAAGGGGATGTTCAGAAATTTGTCAAAAAATGAATGGTATATCATAAAATAAAGGGGAGACAATTAAGACTCTAGGTCTTTTGTAACCCTTATCTATTCCAACTCAGATGTGGGAGGAGGTATCCATGGATTTCATCATAGGTTTTCCCATATTTGAAGAAAAAATGTCATTTTGGTTGTTGTGGATCATCTTACCAAATATGCATATTTTTGTGCTTTATCATGCCCATTTGTGGCAAGCACTATAGAAACAACCTTTATGAATACTATTCAAAAAATACATAGGACTCCAAAAGTAAAAGTAAGTGATTGTGATCCTATATTTACAAGTAATTTTTAGACTAACTTGTTTTCATGTTTGGGCACTTTGCTTTCTCATAGCTTATCATATCATCCCCAATTAGATAGATAGATAGAGATGGTTAACAAGTGCTTGGAGGGTTATATTTCATGTTTTTATTTAGATAAATAAGAGAGATGGGTGCAATGGTTTCTATTAGTGGAATGGTGGTATAACACTTATTTCTATGCTTCCTCCAAAATGCCTCCATTTTAGCACTATATGGGTACCAACCACCATCAATCACCTCTTCATTGTGGACACACTCAAAGGTTCAAATAGTTGAAGAACACATTCAACATCAATAAGAGCTACTTTCTAGTCTCAGGGAGAACTTGACAATGGCATAGAACATAATGAAGCAACAAGATAATAAACGCTACAATGAAAGGAATTTTGAAGTGGGAGATTGGGTCTTTGTGTGATTAAAACCATATAAGAAAATGCCATTGAAACAATAGTAGAAGGATAAAAATCTTACACCCAAGTTTTATGGTCCTTATAAGGTGTTTTATAGGATTAGAAATGTACCATACAAAATGGAGTTACCTATGTCAACAAACATACATCTAGTCTTCCATGTTTCATGCTTGAAGAAGGTTATTAGACAAAGAGTTACAACATAGACTAAGTTACTAGAGATTGATGAGAAGAAAAAAATATTTTTATAACCTAAGGAAATCCTTCAAACATGCATTAAGAGGTTGTGGATGAGGGTGATCATAGAGCATTTGATCAAACAAAAGAATTCTCCGGCTGAAGATATGACATGGAAAAATGAGGATTTTATTCAATAGCATTCATAGTTGATCAATGTTGGGGACAACACTTCTCTTAAGAGGGGGGCATGCTATGCCCTTAATCTATTGATTGTATTAGGATATGAGTAGTCAGCTCAAGTGACTACCATAACTCTTAATTAAGTTATATGATCATTAATATAGTTTTATATAGGTAGTTAAGTAAACTTGGGTGGTATCCATGGAATAAGTATGGTATATATAGGAGGTAGAAGACAACTTATTATCATAATATTATGAATTATGTTCTTATTGGAGACTTTTGGAGGTTTTCTCCCTCAAAGTAGCTTATTATTCTCAAGCATTATCAAGTATTTGCAACATATTTCCTATTATATTATTCTCTTGTGCAAATTATTTCATTATAGTGGGGATAGAATCACAAGGATCAACAACATCATGAGTAGCTAAAGAAGGTGTACCCTCATAATATAGAGCATCATCCCTAGATTATAAAATGTTATAAGGTATAGGAAAGATCTAGGTCAATAGAATAGGCCACAAAAGAGATAGCATCATCATAAAGCATGGTAGCAGAAGGAGTAATCTTCTCTAGGAAAGGGGAAAAGATATCCATGATAAATATCTAGCAATAAAAAGCACAATCAAAGGGTGGAGGGATGGGTCAAACAAAGATAAAAAAATAAAAGTCCAAGCCCTAAGAAAAATTAAACAATGAAGCACAAGGGAATGGGAGCCAAACCCCAAGAAAACTTGAAACAAAGATATCACAATCATAACTATCATGTTTGAAAATTAAAAGTAAACTGTATATTCAAAGGCTGGAATGGTACTAGGGATTGAACAATTGAGAACCCATGGAAGTCCATACCCTAGTAGATCAATAAAGGTCAAAGTAGGGTGGATCCAAATCCTAATCAATCTAAAATGAACATATAAAAATAAAAAAATAGACCTAAAAAATAAAAAAGAAAGGTCAAAACCCTATAATAAATCTAGAGTGGTTTGAATTTTAGGTTCACCAAAAATGTAAAGAAATAAATAAGACCTATATATAAATTCCTTATATAAATTAATTAACCATAATTAACATCAAATATCATAGGTGAAAGTGCTGGGAATGATAAATATGCTAAAATTAAATGTTTAGAATATAAAATAATAAATGCAAGTACTTAGGTATAGGATCAATGTAGATTATGACTCTACCAATTGTCTTGAATTAGTTCCTCTCATCACATAATTTTAGGGCTTGTCAAACACATGTATCAGAATCTATAAATCCTCTCTACTTCTATCAAGTTCATTTATGTCACTAGAATCAATCTTGCAAGTGTGAATGTAAACTAAACCCAGAGATTTGATCTTTTCTAATATTTAATTTTTTTCTTTTGGCTCACCTCCAAGTATTCAATTAGTTCCCACATAAAAATGGATTTTGTTCATCCTAGTTTACATGTGGTAGGGGTAATTACTCAATTATGTCAAATCATGTAAGGGTACTGACTCAACAATGTGAATAATATTAGAAACAACAAGTAGTTGTGCATATATTCCCTAGGATGTTGATGCAATGTTGATATCACTAGATGATTTTTTTGATGCCTATGATGTGTGCTAGAAGGTGTTTAATCCATGTGCTTGCTAGATATTCTAAATGCATTAGGGTTTGTCCTTATATATAATACCCTAGCATGTAATTTAACTATTTCACACTTCAAGTCAACTTATATTTATCAATTAGAGGGCAAGAAGATGGGTCCAACTTTGAATTTTATTTTGAAACAAAAGAGGTCATTTCCAAAAGCATGGAAATTATCTAGATCAATTTTACAACTACGGATCTGACCTGAGATAAAAAGATGGATAAATTGAGGATCAAGTCTAGACCCTAAGAATGAGTCTAAATGGGATCAACATCTAAAATCAAATTATTTGTCAACTTCTATGAAAAAGTCATCATTTTACACAATAATTAATACATTAAAGAGAAATGGGTTAGAGTGAATCTAAAATAAAGGGAAATAGTGTACATTATGCAATTTTTAGTTTGTAATCCCCATAAAGGAAAAAATTAATAGAAGAAAATGTTAGCCACATCAAATTATAAACATTTAGCCTAAAACTATGCTTTTAAAATTACCAAGTATAGGAAAAAATAATCTTGGTTCCTACAATGAAAATAGGGCATAAAAATATGATTCATTGTGTTTGATGGGATAAGAGAGAGACCTAGTCAATCATATACTAACTAAGTCAATATTTAGATCAAACATTGGAACACAAACCGAACTTGGCTATAGTCCTGAAGGAGAGACAAACTACAGGGGTTTTGTTAATTTGTTGTAATCAGAAATATTGATACAATTATGCTAGATCTAGGGTTTTAGTGACTTAATTAAACAAATATGGAACAAATTGACAAATACAGACTTACAGATTGAAATTGAAAGTAGAGAAGAAGCGTGTAAAGTACTTGGATAGTATGATTCAAATTTGGAGTAAGCTTGGTAGAACTATGGTGCTTGGATGTAGGTGTCCTAGGGTTTTCTAGTTTTTAAACACTAGTCTTCGACAATCTCAGATCTTGTCCAACAATCCTCCCTCTAATCTGCGATACCTATTCCCAATCATCTGCAAACTGCACAAACACAAGAGGAAAAATGGTTTGGGCTGTTTTAAGGGGTTACCTCAGTCAAACCTTGTGAATGGTGTTCCCACCTCCACAATAGCCAAGATTATGATGATAAGAGTGTGTGTTCTTACATAATAGAGGCAAAATCCAATATAAATGAATGCTGTAATAAAGCACCTTTACCAGAACATGAAACCCTAGTGAGACTTGGTGTCATAATGCAAGATTGCCACAAGGATGATGATGGAGGAAGATGCTTCCTCTAAAACCTGCAATAATATCATAAATCTACAATAGAGAGCTTCATATAAATCTGCATAACATCCACAATAGAGAGCATTGATTGGTCACACAACTTGAATATCACTTTTTATCACATTAATTCCTAATGTTCAAATGAGAGAGGTAGACTTGTTTATATATGCATTCCAATTCATTTTCGAGAAAACCTTTCGAGCAAAGCCAACAAAGTGTATCACCCAAGGCAACAAGGCCAACATCTAAGGCCACATAGAACTTTATTTTTTCAAATATCAAGGACACTAGCACTAGTGTCCACGTGTTTTGGGTCCTTTTAGGACCAGTTGCTAGAGAATAAAACCTGGAGTCAACATTTGCCTTAGAACTCAATCTTCTTTCAATAGAGGTAAGCACATCAGTCCAAAAGAGTGCTAAACCTAGTGTGAATTTCTAGTGTCAACAATTTACGACACTATATTTAGCCCCCACTTTAGTGTGGGTATGATCTTACGCTCATACACACAATAAAGTACAGAGAAAATAAACTTCTTCACTAGAATGTCGAAGCAATTAGAATAACGCTAAGTTGAGAACTATGAAAGCCCCCAAGCTTAAGGTTCTAAAGGTCTACAAAGCATAGGAAGAAGAGATTACATACACAATAAATATCCAACATAACTCACACATACCTAGAGTATTCACAAAGCATACAATATGATTACACGTAAAACACAAAGCATACACACACTACACAAAGTAGACATAGAATACTCATGAAGTATACAAGAAGTACATGCATAGAGAAAACATGGAAAACACATGGGAAAACAAGAGCATACAAGTTAAGAAATCCATCATATATATAAACAAGGAAAGCAAACAATCACAAAAAGAGAACATGACATAGACACTAGCTTGCTCTATCACTAGGGGTCATGTAAAAAAATGTTGTCATGGATCACAAGCTAATAAGGACCACCAAATTGGGGCGGGGGCCATGGATCGATTGGCTAAAAAATTCCTTTGCGGTAAAGACGGTCATGAAGTCCAATCTCCCCCCCGTCCCTGTGGTACTAGAGGATGTGTTGTTCAAGTGTCACCGATCATGTGAAAAAAGTTTACCAAGCACACTATAGTTTATAGGGGGGCTACCCGATTCCTACAGTCTAAAAAAAATAAGGACCACCAAATTACTAGGTGATCATGAATGATAAGTCACATGAAGTGCACACTCTAGAAATTTGTATTATCCTAGGTGGCTCATGGACAAGCAACAAAAGGAAACATCACAAGCTAGTAAGGACCACTAAATTAATAGGTGAGTTCCATGCCAAGTGAAGACATCACAGGCTAGTGAGGACCACTGAATCACTAGGTGAGCTCCACGCCAACCATATCAGAGATTACAAGTCAAGAAAAGCACAATGTTTGATGGGTAACTCTAGTAAGGTGCTACAAAGATGATCAACAAGTATTGCAATGGTAAAACTACCCACATGATGCATGAACAAAGTAAAACGCATAGCATGATGTATGCCCCTATCTTAAAGTGATTACTAACTCTATCAGGAAGAAATTGCTTTAAGGTAGAATGAATAATGAATGTAAAATAGGCATAGGAGAAAAATTGAAGCACATGCCCAAATGATATGTGTTCTCAAAAGCTACATCACAATAAGGGGTTGCTCCCAGTACAGACAAGCTATAAGGTGCCATATAAATCAAATCATATGAAAATGAAATAACACAAAAGGGATCTACTCGACTGGCGTAAGTATATGAATGGTTATATAAAAGGGATCATCATTTTTATTTGAACTATCATCATCCACCAGTCAGTAGAACTATGAAGATGGAGGAAGAAATATCACATAGAAATAAAAAAGATCATAAAGAAGGATGCTAAATCATCCAATGAAAATGAAAATTAACAAAATTGCAAATTACGACATATAAAAGAATGAAGATACACAAAGAGGAATGTCATGATAGGTTTGGTCCCTTTGTATCCTTGCACCAAGAAGAGTGTCAAGGGTCATCCAAAGAGATCTTAACAAACAAAAAAACACATCAAGTAGCACAATATATGGATAACATTACGTGCAATCATAACACAAAAGGGAAAGAAAAGAGGCCACACTTGTGAGTTGGCTTAAACCAAATCGTCCTCCTCCCAATCTTGCTCATCGTAAAGGGGTGGAGGACAAGATGAGAGAGGGACTATAGAAAGTGTGGTGCAAGGTGCTAGAGTCATACTTGGTTCAACATTATCTTCTGTATCGCTGTCAGAATAAAGCATAATGGGTGAATTGACAGGGGTCACTATAGGTTGTACCACACTATCATTCACATGAGTAGATGAAGCATTAGTAGATGTATCTTTCGAGTCCATTGGTGGCTGACACTTGTGAGGCAGAAGATTTTCATCTCCTGTAGCAAGTTGGCGAGCCAAAGCATGATGTCACTTCTTACATTCTCTTGCATTTTGATTTCATTTTGTGCGGTTTGTAACATTTTCTAGGGGAACCATGGTATCTTCCAACATGGGTTCCTTTTCTTCCTTTACTCTAGGAGTATGAGGAGGAACGAAGGGAACCCCTGAAGGCTGGGAGACCATGGGGGAGGGTATCTCAAAGCGGGATGATGTTCTCTCTCAACCTACAAAATAACTGGAGGTACTAGAGCATCCACCAATGATTGAGAAACTGTAGGAAAAAGATTTTGTGCTTCGATTGCTTTCCACTAGACTCTGAAGAGGCAGGAGGAGAAAAAAGAATTCTTGAATTATAGGGAGGTCTAGATTGTGTTGGGTATTTGTCTCGTGGTCCTAGATAATATAGCGGAGGTGGAACCACAACTTAAATACCAGTCTCTCGCAGACAGAGAGGATCCTTCGATTTAGGCTTTGGTTTGTTCAACACCTTCAAGGTATAGGGAACTATTGTCGTAGCCATAGAAGATTAAGAGGCTACAAGTGTACTAAGAGATAATTCAACAATTTTGTTTGCTTTAAGATTTTGATAAGAGAGAAAGAAAAGATCATCGCAGGGTTGAATAGACCCCACTGGCTATGGTCAGCAATAATTAAGTGAAAAGTGTCTGGTGGTGCCTGCATAAACATTCAAGTTTCAAACATTTAAGTATGCAGGCCCCTTCCCGAAAAATCCAAAAAAGTTTCAATGCTGTCGGCCTCTGCAGGAAAAATATGCATCGGCGGGTCAAATTTCTCCATCGGCCCCTGAAAAATGTTAAGAAATGGGTCAGATGCATAAAAAATGCATATTGGGTCACAGCTTCAGTGTCTGAATGTTTCTAAGTGTGGCAGTGAGGGTCAAGAATGTGCAAGTGCCGCGGGACCACCGTGTGTTGAACCCCAGTTTAAATCTACGCCTTTGCTTCCTACGAAGCGTGCCACGTGTCAGCAGCGGAAGCGGCCCCTTAATGTTTCAACTCGAGCACGGATGGCGCCACGTGTCAGCATCCACCAAAGTTTCAATGCAGTTTCAATATATGTTTCGAGGGTGGCACGGAAGGCACCACATGGAGGCACCCGAGGGACACAGAAAAAGCAACTAAAGGCTTGCAGAGCTCGCCAAGTGGCAGCTTCCGCGTTATGAACCTTTTTTGTTTCTTTTTGTTTTGGTGCTAAGTAATGGATGGTGGTGGGTCCCAGTGAAGTGTCTCAAGTGCCGCAGATGATGACATGTGTCAGCTTATGCATAAGTTTCAAAATGGGACCTTAAAGTTTTTGATTAACGTGGAACCCGACAAGTGTCAGCTTCTGCAGAAGTTTCAAAAGGCTCTTTTGTGTTTCAAGAAGAGCGCGGAGCCCGATAAGTGTCAACGTCCGCTGAAGTTTCTTTAAGTTTCTATGCAGGGGCAGAAGGCGTCGTGTGTCCCTTATGGTTGCTGCGGAAGCCAACACATGTCGGCCTCCGCGTTGTTTCTATTTGCTTCAAGGTTTGGCGAGCGGGAGGTTGTGGGCCCTGTTTCTTTATGTGTCTTATGTTTCAAATGCCATGGGTTGTGACATGTGTCACCTGCGGAGGCCACTTCAGTATGGAGACACAGTTTAGCAAGGCTTCGCGAAACCTGCCAGGTGTCAGTTTCTGCTAGATTTTCATGGAAGGGTCTCTAATGTTTCATGGATATCGCGGATGCTGCCAAGTGTCGCATCCCGCGTGAAGTTCTGACAAAGGCTCTCGGCAGGCAAAACGAAGGAGCGATGAGTCACAGCAATAGAAATTTCAAGTGTCTACGTGGCACAGTATCATTGGCTGGTGACTTTTCAATGTTTTTGGGCCGTTGATCTCTGTGGCTGGGCTTTTGATCGACAACCACATTTTAAACCTACAGCGAGGGTTTTTTCTCAAGTTTCTGAGGCTGTTTTTGGGCGGGAAAACTTCTGAGGCTTGCTACGGCTGCGTTTCCAGAGGCTGCAGGTTGGTGGAACATTAATGGCGATTGTTGCAGCGGTATGGGTCGAGTTGACAGATTCAACCACCCGATTGATGAGGAATGTCCCTGAGCGGCAGCGCATCTCCTGAGTTCACTTGCTCCTTCCTCTTGGTCCCTCTGCCGCATTCTATTTTGAGCACCATTTTTCTGGTGTATTGTATCTGGTGGATTTTTTATGTACCATGTAATTAATTTGTTGAGTACACGATTTTGCTATAAAAAGCAGATTGTGTCACTCATTTTGGTTGTTGAAAGTTAGACATTTTCTGGCTCTGTAATACAATACAACTGACTTGGTTGCTCCATGCAGTGGATTTTGTTAGTCTATGAGTCTCATGTCTTATGTTTTGTGCATAAATTCATTGGTTTCATGCTGATTTAGATGAGTAATGATATATTGCATGTGTTTTGTTATCTGTCTCCTGTATTGAATATGCTTTCCTTTTGAATCTGGATATCTAAGGGGTGTGTTGGGTTCTAGGATATAGGTTTACTATATTGAATGCTTGATCTCTTAACTTCTGTTCAAGGGATGGATTAAACTATTTTTAGGTTAAGTATTGAGGAAAGTATATTGCAGTAAGGATATCATAAGTAGAGATGTATAAACACTCTGTTTTGGGATATATTTGTAAAGAAAATATGATGAAATCCCCTTGAAATCCAGTCTTGTTATGTTTATGCTGAACATTTGCATGTGTATATCTACTGACTCCAAGCCCTGGATAGGCACCAATCTAGCTCTGTGTTGAGGTTATACACCAATTCCAGCTCTGCATCCAAACACAACATCAAAATCAAACTCCCAAACAACCATTAGGACAATAGAATTAGTTTTAGGATCCCAAGTTCTCTGTCTACAATTGAAAATAGGCCCAAAGCTAGCCCCTTTGCTCTTATCTTGTAGTTTTGGTCTACTTACAGGAGGACTTATCTACTTCATGTCAGCATCCCAACCTTTGTATGCATATTCTCATGGATGTTGAGTAGGGAATACCCCCCTAGGTTTTGTAGAGCCTGAAGAAGAAGAGGAGATAAAAATAGAGTCTATCTCCTATACTGTTGGCCCCTGGCCTAGAGATCCTATTGATCATTGATGGCTACCTTGTAGGGAAATCTGGGAGTAAGCATCCAGTCTGGGAAAAAACCAATAGTGTCCACGATGGGCCAAGGGCCATAACCTACTGTGAGGTACAACATGCACCTATCCTTGGAATGGAAACTTTAAGCATTTATGAACCATAGAGGGGACCTCTTTCATGGAGGTGAGCCATGGATGACCCAACTTCACATGAAATAGGTCTAAAGTAGGAATGATAACAAAAGACACGTCCAATGTTCTTGGCCCAACCTTGATAGAAAGAGTCAAGGCACCAAGAGTTGGACAGATGGATCCATCATGTGCTCTGGTCGAGATATACGATGTGTTGTACTTGCCTCAATGTGAACCATGCATAAAGAGGAATTCTTTAGTAACCACATTTACCATGCATATAGGATTGGTGAGTACTCCCCTTATGGGTGTGTCATTAATCCTGGCACTAATGTAAAGAGGTCCCTTAATTGTTTGAATAGAAGCATCATGAGGTGTGAAAGTGATAGTAGATTTAGGTTCCACTCGCTCTCGACGAGGGCAAGCATATATCATAGAAATCACATTATCAAAACCTTTATCTTGATAATCGAATGATGTAGGAGTAGGTAGTGAATTGATACATGGTTCTATAATATTTGCTTCATGATGAGGTAATGGATTTGTGAAGATTTGTAAATTTTGATTTGGAGGAGCAACTAACTTATTCCCTTTGTCATTTTCACCTGCTGCCTAGATAACATTAGAGTCAATGAGGTCTTGAATTTCATGTTTAAGACACATATATAATTTGGTGTCATGCCCAGGGGTATGATGAAATTGGCAAAAGGCCTTCGGGTTGAAAGAAGGTGATTGCATTTTACTACCATCAATCTATCAAATCAGAGGAAGCTTGATGAGATTATTGTTTAGAAGTTGCAACATTATTGAATGAAGAGACTTTTAAAATTGTGAAAATTGTCGCATCTTTGGTTTTAACTTATAACGGATCAGAGCAGAAGGTGTTGCGGCCACGACTTGTGTTTGAATTTTGTTTGAAGGTGATGAATTGATTTTGATGAATTTTTATTTTTTTTAATTTTTAAATGAATGATAATGCGGGGCAGCAATATTAGATTGACCAACGGGAGCTGATGAGGTAGTGATCTCATATTGACTAACTAACAATTGATAATCATGAAGGGTCGTGCAAAGATGTGTGAAATAACTATAGCACATCAACAATATCTTATCATAGATGTGAGGTTGTAAGTTTCCAAAGAAAACTCTTTTGACATGGGCATTTGAAAGAGAATATGGTATTTGTGAAAAGAGGGCTTGGTAATGCCCAATGAAATCAATCACTTTCTCCTTTACTCCTTGCTTGCAATGAACCAAATCAATCAAGGAGACTTAAGGTCTAATGTTCACTTGGAAATGTAGAAATTGATTAATAAGTTGTTGAAAAGAATTAATTGAATTTGTGGGTAAAGAACAAAACCAATCTGAGGCCCTATCTTTGAGTGAACGAGGAAAGAGTTTAGCCAAGATAAAACCATCAAAGAGAAATTCATTGCATAAGGCTATAAAGGCCGCCACATGACTATTAGGATCTCACTTCCCATTATACTTCTCAAAATGAGGGGTTTCAAACTTCTCAAGTATTGGTGTTTTTAGGATGGTACAATACAACAAACTATGGGTGTAGTAAGATGGAATAGAAGGATGAGATTGATCTTGACTCATACTTGCTATTTTTTGTTGTAAGGAACTGATATTCTACAAAAGTTGATTAATTACGAGATTAGGTGGTGAAGTGGCTTCATATTGGATAGCATTTGAATGAGTAAGGCTAACAAGAGGCAATGACATTATGTGATTGGATCTTTGGTAATTAAAATTTGATTGAGGTTGACTAACAAGAGGTGGTGATATATTTGAAACAACACTATGATATGTAAACGAGACAACACTATAGTTGTGTATAGGATTCCCACTTGATACTCCCATACTTGTGCTAGCACTACTACTAGAATGTGCAATGGTGGTGACAATAGAAGAAATAAATATTGAAATAAAAGATGTCACTATGGGTAATGACATCTGTGTCCCTGTTTGTTTTTGAGAGGGCACAATAGTGATCATTTTCACACAATGACACAATGTTGTTATCCACTATGTGAGCTAAGCTGCATAAAATTTATATACCTTTTTGACCTTGGAGAAACAAGTTTCTTACACCTTCAACAAGAGGCACAACTTCCTCAGCTAAATGTTCTGTGCCCACAAATTGTTGAAAATGAGCCAACTCAGTGTCTAGTTTCTGAAATTGTGTTTCAGGGACATGAGCCATGAGGCTATCTATGTCTATAGAGTCATGAGAATGTTGTACTTTAGATATCATAGGGAAAGTAGATATGTGATCTAAAGATGGTGAACTTCCATGTGTGAATAAGTTAACAATGTCAGGTTCTGATGTGGGAACACCAGAGCTATTTAAAGCATTAGAACCCATAATTCTATAACTTCTTCTCACAAGGATATTAGATTTAGGACACTGGGTCACAAAAAAGACAATGAATCAAAATTTCCAAATGATTAACAATATGAACCAATATATGCAATGAATGTCTAATCAATTCAACAACTAATCAAGACAATCAATATGTATCTAATTAAATAATTAACTAATCAGATTTGGAACAAACAAATTAGATTTGAACAAAGAAGGCTCTAAAAGTGCAAGAATCGTCGATTTCACCAAAATGTTTGATGGGCTAAGAGAGAGACCTAGTCAATCATATACTAACTAAGTCAATCTTTAGATAAAACATTGGAACACAAATCGAGCTTGGCTACAATCCTGAAGGAGATCCAAACTATAGGGGTTATGTTCCTTTGTTCTAATTAGAAAGATTGATACAATTATGCTAGATCTAGGGTTTTAGTGACTTAATTAAGAAAATATGAAACAAACTGACATATTGAAACTAAAAATAAAGAAGTAATGTGTAGAGTACCTAGATATTCTGATTCAAATTTGGAGTAAACTGGGTAGGACTATGGTGCCTGGGCGCAGGTATCCTAGGGTTTTCTATTCTATAAACACCAGTCTTTGACGATCTCAAATCTTGTTCGATAATCTGCCATTTGATCTGCAATACATGTTCTCCATTATCCACAACTTGCACAAACACAAGAAGAAAAATGGTTTGGGCCATTTTAGGGGTTTGCCTCAGTCAAACCCCATGAATGGTGTTCCCACCTCCACAAAACCAAGATTATGATGATAAGAGTGTGTGTTCTTACATAACAGAGGTGGAATCCAATATAAATGAATACTATAATAAAGTACCTTTAGCACAAAATGAAACCCTAGTGAGACTTGGTGTCACAATGCAAGATCGACATAAGGATGATGATGGAGGAATAGGATTCCTCTAAAACCTGCAATAATATCACAAATTTGCAATAGAGAGCTTCACATAAATCTACATAACATCCACAATAGAGTCATTTGATTGATCACACAACTTGAATATTACTTTTTATCACAATAATTCCTAATGTTGAAATGAGAGAGGTAGACTTTTTTTATATGCATTCCAATTAATTTTCAGGTAAACCTTTCAAGCAAAGACAACAAAGTGTATCACTTGAGGCAACAAGGCTGACATCCAAGGCCACATAAAACTTTATTTTTGCAAATATCAAGGACACTAGCGCTTGGGCACTAGTGTCCAGGTGTTTTGGGTCCTTTTAGGGCTTGTTGCTAGAGGATAACACCTAGAGTCAACATCTGCCTCAAAGAGCAATCTTCTTTCAATATAGGTCTGTACATTAGTCCAAAAGATTGCTAAACCTAGTGTGAATTGCCAATGTCGACAATTTACAACACTACACATTGGGGCATGAAAACATGTCTCACACTATGGGCAACATCAGACATTATAAATATGAAGATGATTATTCTTCCTTTAGAGCTTTCTATAGGTCACTCTTTTGCCTTTACTTCTAAACTCCATGATTTTAAAGTTTTAGCAACTACAATTTTTGGTCAAGTCAAGGATAATCCCCCTCTATCATGTTTTATAAAAAAGTTGAATATGACACTTAAAATTACCTTCAACTATGATTCTCTTTGGGAAAAAATCTCTAGAGTTTTTGAGAAAGTCTTGATAGGAAAGTTCATGGGTCTTTGGCCAAGACCCAAAACCATGGATGATTGGATTAATATCCATTTAAAACCCCTTTATAAGGGTAGAATGACCATTTGGTTTTGTGGAAGAGGTTTCTATGCCTTTGTTTTTCAGCTAAAAGAGGACACGAATCTAATTTTTAGAAGTGCTCCATATTTTATGGGGGCAAGCGGATTGAATTTGAGCTACTGGGCCATGGATTTTAACTTGGGTGAAGATATGCCTAATGCAATTCCTACATGGGTAAAACTTCCCCATCCCACTTTTATTTTTTAGGATGGCAAATATTTGGCTACTATTGGTAGTACTTTGGGCTACTTCATTGATAAGGTTGGGCCAAAAGACAATTTTTCATGTGCACAAATCTCTATGGAAGTAGATTTGGAGAAAGGTTACCTAAAGCCATTGAGTTAAATCTAGATGAATGGTCATATATGCATGAGCTTGCTTACGGCTAGTTTCCCTTGAAATGCAATAAATGCCACGAGTATGGCTATGTCACTAAGGATTTCATAAAAAAATAGAATGTGCCTCAAGAACCCTAAGACATTGAACACACCTTCATCACAACGAAACCAAATAAACATGTTCAACAAAGGAATAGTCAAAAGAACCAAGGTATCAAATAGGGTTAAATTACTACTGTTTTAAACATGTTTGAAATATTAGAAGGAAATATTCAAGGCCCTTTGGAAGGGGAAATGGACAAATCAAGTTGAATCCAATTCAAGAGAAGCATAGAAGGTTGTAGGAAAAGAATGCCCTTTGGAGGGAGGGAAATACAAAACAAACAAGTGAGAGTTGATTTGAGAGAAGCAAAATGAGGTAGGACAACTAAAAACAACTAATAAAATAATACTTGTTCATTCGAAGAATGTAGATGTGGCTAGCTATGTGGCTTCATTGGTGTGTGTCACTCCACTCAATGTTAAGCGTGTTATGTGTGATCTATTCAAAACCCCAACTCACCTTGTAGTTTAGGGCTTTGATGATCCTTCCCTTAAGGAGAAGACTATGGATGAAGACAAGCAAATCACTCATTCTTAAAAAAAAAACATTGATTATTTGGGTCTTATATTGGCCTTGCTACATGATTGTAATGGTTTCCTTATATTTCTGTTGAATTGGTGACTTGATGGGAGTTTCCCTTGTAAAACTATATTTTCTTTGTTTTATGACTATTTCTATTTTTAGGGCCACCTATCTATTTTATTTGTAACTTACCAATCTAACTTTAAAATATGATCCCATATCACTCATATTTTCTAAAAGTCTAATTATATAGTTCAACTCTTCATTTTAATATATAATATATGATATTTTCATTTTAAACTTAAAAATACCACCCCAAATCCACACTTCTAAGTTAAAAAAGATTTGGATCACACAAATTGACTTATAAATAACCTCTCCTTCCATGAAAAAATATTAATGTAAAAATATCATCTCACCCAACAAACAATTAAAAGTATGAAGTATTATGAAACACACAAAAGTATTGCTTTCTCGATATCATTTTCCAAGAAAAAATAATAATGATAGAACACTCTCCTTTGACCAAGCTTCTAACTTCCATAAACAAAATATCAAAGAATGCTTTTTGATATAACTAATCCTTTTGTCCACATGCCATCCACTTATTTGATGTGCTAATCACGTGAATAATATTTTTTCTCCCTCTTCATGGGGATTTGGGTAGAAGTGATTTGGGTATAGAAGAAACAAATAAACCAAATAAAAATCCCAAGTGAGAAATTAGGGAAACATCAAAGACATTTGTGCATGCTTATATTTGTAAAGAGAATTAAATCCCTTTTACATAAATCTAGCAATCAACAAGCACACAACTAACCTAGATTAAATTAAATTATTTGGGTTGATAATTATAATAAATATTCAGAATTTAAATGTGAGGGTTAAAAGTATTTAGGTCTAAAATTGATGATGTATAAATACTGCAAATATTATATTGAAACTATTTATCACTCTCCAAAAGTTAATGCACTTGGTTTGATAGATGTGCTAGAGTTTGGATAGCATTATAATCTTCTATAGCTCAATCTCAAGCGTTGCAAGTTTGGTCTTGACTATTGTGGACATGAACTCTAATGAGTCTAGTTTATGACTCAATTTTGTTAAACTTTATTATCCACTTGCTGTAGTTATCTTGCACTTTGGTACTTTGATCCTGATCTTTTTTATGTCATTTCCTCAAAACTATAAGATATTGGGCATATGTTATTTCTTATAATCTTTTATGACAAAGACATGCTATATGAACTATCCATGTTAATTTTACATATGGTTAATGAATGTTACTCTAAGGTAGTTACAGATGTGCAATTATTGTGTGTACTAATATTGTTATGCAGATATAATCAGCAACCATAAAGTCGAGGAAGATTCTGTTGGCTGGTTACTCGCCATAAAAAGTCAAACATGGTGATCATTCAAATGTCAAATGGAGGGAAGACAACTGCCTTGTAACTGGTCTTAATTACTTATTGAGCAAATTTAGGAGTTACTGTTGTGCTAGATCTGCGTTGAAGCAACTTGCTTGACTAGATTCCATGCATGTGTAACCTCCTTTCCACTTTCTATGCTTTCCCCAAAGTGGCGTCCTCCTATTCTGTTGGAGTTGACCGCCTTGCTAGGCAGTTAGTTTTGTAGTTTTCCTTCTATAAATAAGACTCTGATGCTCCTTCTGAGGGGTTGATTAATCAGAGTGTATTTGCATTATCTAGTTTTCAGTAATATAGTTATGATGTTCATTTGTACTTATGTTTTCCAATGAATAAAATGAAGTTATAAGTTCACATTTCTGAGTTTACATTTGTCTTAGGGAATACTCATCCAAGGAGGCCCACTTGGTGAGCATTCCATCCTCTAGTTTAGTTATATTTTATGTTAAGCAGTTAGTTAAATCTGGCATTGAATGTTCCTGCAGCCACTAGAATTCTATTCTGTGTATGTTCCTGCAGCCAAAGCAGACAAAGTAGTTTCCTATTTGTTTTCCCAGACTTTTATTTTCTGTTATGTACTTGAGCTTAGAATAGTTGTTGGTTGATGTTTAGCATTCATGTTATTTCTTTCCTAACAGTTTATCTTCAACATTATGTCTGTCTTAGCTATAGAATGAATGTGGCTACTTTGGAAGTTCTTAGTCGACCTACCATGCTGACCCATTTCAAGTTCACGTCCTTGGGTTGACAAGTGAAATGCATCTCCATAGTGATTAAGACAACTATTCAGGTTAGATGTCCAACCTCTGAGTTACAGCTTTAAGAGCTCAGTTGTTAAATCATTGTAGGAGACCAACATTTTTTGATTTGAAGATTGCATTAACTCATGCTCCTGTACTTAAAGGGTCCAATTGGGAACTTCCTTTCCACATTCATACTGATGCATCAGATTATGCCATAGGAGCAGTTTTAGGCCAGAAAGAAGGAGTCATTGAGCATGCTATTTATTTTGTTAGCAAAAACTTACAGGGTGTTGAGTTCAACTATACAGTAACAGAGAAGGAAATGCTAGTAGTCATCTATGCACTCAACAAATTCAGGCACTACATAATAGGCTATCAAATCTTTGTGCACACAAATCATGCAACCATTAGGTATCTTATGAACAAACCTCTAATATCAGGTCGATTAGCAATATGGGTGTTGCTAATGCAGGAATTTGACATCACTATTGTGGATAAGCCAGGGAAGGCCAATGTGGTTGTAGACTTTCTTTCAAGAATGACTACATTAGAGGATAACCAAGTCATTGATGACTATTTTCCTAATGAACATTTGTTTTCACTCACTATGCAAACACCCTAGTATGCTGACAGCCAATTATCTGGTCACAGGAAGAGTCCCTTCTCACTTCTCTCCTAAGGAGAGAAGGGTACTAATTGAAAAGTCTTTTCCTTTTTCATGGATTGCTGGATGTTTGTTCTATACTGGACTAGACAATGTCATGAGGAGATGTGTGAGAGAAGATGAAACATATGACATTTTGCATGCATGTGACAATGAACCATGTGGAGGACATTTTGCAGCAAAGCAGACAACAATGAAGATTTTGAATGTAGGTTATTACTGGTCTACACTCCACAAGGATGCAGCAAGATATACCAAGAAATGTGACAGCTGTCAAAGGATGGGACGGCCAACAAAATCTGATGAGATGCCCCTTTATCCTTAGCTTGTAATTACTCCATTTGATAAGTGGGGATTAGATTTTGTAGGACCCATCGATCCTCCATCTAATGGTAAATCCTATATCTTAGTATGCACTAATTATGTAACTAAATGGTTAGAAGTTAAAGCCATGAAACATGCAAGAGATAGTAAGGCTACAAAATTTCTCTATGAGGAAATTTTCACACGATATGGAGTTCCCAGAGAATTAGTGACTGATCAAGGAGCTTAATTCACCTCAACCCTAGTTGCAGCACTAGTACAGGAGTACAAAATAAGGCACAAGAAATCTACTCCTTATCACCCTCAGGCTAATGGCCAAGTTGAGGTGACTAACAGAGAAATAGAAGCCATTTTGATCAAAACTATGGCTATCCATAGGAAGGATTGGGCAAACATGCTGCTAGAAGCTATATGGGCCTATAGGACAACCTAGAAAACATCTACCAGCTTCACCCCTTTTGAGTTACTATATGGCAAAACAACCATGATGCCTATTGAATTTGAACCTAAGACTCTTCGGACTGCACTTGACTTGGGAATGGATCTCTCTAAGGCACAAAAAGAAAGAATCATGCAACTCAATGCTTTGGATGAGATGAGGAAAGCAGCCTTACATCACACAGAAGTGGTGCATAATCAAAGAATAAAGTGGAATGACAAATACATCAAAGATAAGAAATTCCAGCCTGGTGACTGGGCTTTTCTTTTTGACTCAAGGTATCAGGATAATGTAGGGAAACTGCAGACAAGGTGGCTAGGACCATATGAGGTTGCTGAAGTTTTTTCCAATGGTGCTATTCAACTTACCACTATTGACACTGTCAGATTTAAGTTGTTGGTCAATGGTCATCACCTCAGGTTATATCACAAGCCAACCTCAAAAGAAGAATTCCTGCAACAATTCACTCAGCATGCAACTCCTGAACTTCCTGCAGCCAAAGGTAGTGGACCTAGTGTCCCTCCTTCTGGCTAACCAAGGTACGACACTTGTCATAATAAAGACTTCCACATTTGTGGGAGTCCACTTCTTCATTCATTCGCCCATCCAGCCACCCATATCCATTATTCTCTCTTCCATCACGTGTATTGAGTACACTTCATCCCACCTTGCTTTCTTCCACTCCACTTTCATTCATTGCTCAATAAATTCTTAAGCACTAACCGATACTTTCTCCATGATTTTTACAACCAATCTTCCACACATCAAGGTACACACACTTTAATAATTATGTCTTAATTATCTTTTGGTACATTCATTTAATTATTATACATTAATATCGATATTCTCCATAGCATGTCATTATCCCCTTCCTTGTCCTGTCACGCATCACCATTCCGCATGTGTGGACACATGCTCAAATTTAGGTTGGGGAGGGAGTGTTAATATGATGTCCACGTGTCAGTCCATATGCTTTACGCCACATGTCAGCAAAGTTTAAAATTGAATGATTTGAATTTTGAGTGAGGTGACGGCTCGCAAGTGTGAGATGATAGCCTTCATCGATTATTCGTTATTGCCTATACTACCCTTGTCTTAATCTTGTGTTCCCAAAAAAAGCCAAAAAGGAAAATACAGACGACATGAGTTATTGAAAATTTAATAGGGTTGCAGGAAGGTGAAGTTAGTTTTCAAACTTTTTGCAGAAAAATAAAAACCCTTGCAGTGCGATTGTTTTTAGGCAGCTAAGTCAATGGGAGGTGGATTAATTCGGAATGAACCCATAGTTCATGATGTATTATTGCAGGATGCACTCAGCCAGGCTGAGTTTAGAAATTGCCAAGTGGATAGACTATTTCTTGAAGCTGAATGGTTTTGATGAAAATGTTGCGTTAGAATTTGCACAGACATTGTCTGAAGGTAAAGCCATGGTAAGAGGGTTGGAGGTGTTGGCTACTGAAGAAAGAATTGCAGAAGTTATAGGTCTTCCTGTTGATGGCTAGAATTACCCTATTGCCAGAGACGCTAGGTTAGCTAGGGCCAAATTTACAGAACCTGGTGATCCTCCATTGACTATAGATAGGCAGGGAACCAAAAGAACCTCTCTGCCTGAGCCATGGAAATAGGTAGTTGTCCAGGTGGTGAAGTACATTACTTGTGAAGGTCGTTTGTCAAATCTTCATTCTGTGCATTTCAAATTGCTGAATCATATGAGGCATGGGAGAAGAATGAATGTACCAAATGTGCTATACCACCTTCTCTCAATCATGGCCGCCGAGACCCAAAAAGGTAGGGCTAATTCTGTTTCCACCATTGTTTGATCAAATTGCTAGTTGAAAAGTCTCTGCATGATGTGTCTGATATGACTTGGGAGGAATTTCTAAATATTTATCAAATAAGACCAAGCCATTTGCGACCTGTGGTTGTGCTATAACCTCGTAGAACTAGGAGAAGAGTGTGTTCTGTTGAAGCTACTCTGGGAACCTCAACTTCCAGTGCAAACCCTCCTATAGCAAAACAAGCTATTGAGATTAGTTCTTCTGAAGCAGAGCATGCAGACAAAGAAAGTTCTTTAGATTCTGACGATGATGATATTCCTCTTAGTAATTTAATTCAAACTAGGGCACAGAGGAGAAGGGCAGAAATAAAGAAGGGTAAAACTAAAAAGCAAACTGCAAGAAGGAAGGTGCCGCACTCTAGGAAACGGAAGGCTGACACTGTTCTTCCTGCAGCCAAAGAGAAACATGAGAGTCCTAGTAAATCAAGACTTGCTGAGCCAGCCTCTGGTGCACCTCCACAGACAAGCCCTAGGGTTGAAGAAATGTTAGCTGAGGATATAGAGGCCCCAATGGGGCATGTGAATGTTGTAGAAAAAGACAAAATTAAGGAAGCAACAGATGTGACTCTGGCAGACCTTGCTACCGCTGTTGAACATATTGAGAGACAGGAACATGAAGATAAACAAGAGTTCCTGCAGCCATAATTGGCTAAACAATCAAAAACCCTACAACTTGTGCTATATGAAGGTCAACCATCTGTGCCAGGAAAGCCTTTCGTATGAATACACAGACCTCCTAATTTTTTGATGCATATGGTAGCCATGAATTTGTGGAATGAGATGCAGAGGAGAGAAGAAGAATGGAAGAAGGAGAAACACAAATTAAAGGATGAAATTCAAAAGAAGGATGAAGAGATTAAAGACAAGAATGCAGAAATTGTGACTTTAAAAAAGAGAGTGGATAATATGGCAGCTTTGGTGGCTCAGGTATTAGAATACGGGACTCCCCCAAGAGTCTATGCTCTACATTTCAAGGAAAGGTACCTCTCTTTTAAGTTAGCAAGGATTATTCCTGGTTTGAACCCTTCCATTGAATCTCCTCTTGAATTTTTCAATGCTTATAGGATTGCTCCTCCTGAAATAAAGAATTTGTTGTGTGAATTCTATTTACATAATTAGGTTGTGTCCCAAGACCATGAGTGGAACCCCTTGTTGTATGTTGGGGATGTTCAATTGAGGGCATTTATGTCCTAGATGCAAAATGAGATTAGTTGGGGACAACAGTTCAAGGCTTATAAGCAATTAGAATTCAGCACTCCATTGCCCATTAGAGCTGAATCTAGAAATCCAAGAAGCATTTTCAATGATTGGCATAGAATGCTTTATAGGCCAAGCTATGGTAACAAAATCCTGCCTGAGAGAGAAGCAGCTTATAGAGAATATGAGAAGATTGCAAACACTATGGGAGAATCTGTAAAGAGACATTTGACACAAAGGTGGAACAGTTTGTCTGATGAGCTAAAACAAGCAGAGCCTCACTCTCTGCAAAATTATACTGCAGCATGTAAAAGAGTGGATAGATATATACAGATTGGGAGGATAAAGGGGCAATTCTAGCTTCCCTTAATCTTTCAACCACCTATTTTGTTGAGGCCTGTGCCAAATTATAGATTTTACCAGTATGATATTGCTGAAGAGAGGTAGAGATGGAACAGATTGGATAGGCAGCAAGGGTACTATTGGGATCCTAACTCACGTACCAGAGAAATTGATATCGGACAACTGGCAGTTGCTAATTTCAGGGCATTAACCAAACAAAAGAACAACCCTTCCTTTGCTGGAGGACCAGCAAAGTCTTAGGTTGGGGAGAGTGATGAGTCTAGTTTATGACTCAATTTTGTTAAACTTTATTATCCACTTGCTGTAGTTATCTTGGACTTTGGTACTTTGATCCTAATCTTTTTTATGTCATTTCCTCTAAACTATAAGATGTTGGGCATAGGTTATTTCTTATAATCTTTTATGACAAAGACATGCTATATGAACTATCTATGTTAATTTTACATATGGTTAATGAATGTTACTCTAAGGTAATTACAGATGTACAATTATTGTGTGTACTAATATTGTTATGCAGATATAATTAGCAACCATAAAGTCGAGGAAGATTTTGCTGGTTGGTTACTCGCCATAAAAAGTCAAACATGGTGATTGTTCAAATGTCAAATGGAGGGAAGATAACCGCCTTGTAACTGGTCTTAATTACTTGTTGAGCAAATTTAGGAGTTACTATTGTGCTAGATCTGCATTGAAGCAAATTGCTTGACCAGATTCCACGCATGCGTAACCTCCTTTCCACTTTCTATGCTTTCCCTAAAGTGGCATCCTCCTATTCTGTTGGAGTTGACCGTCTTGCTAGGTAGTTAGTTTTGTAGTTTTCCTTCTATAAATAAGACTCTGATGCTTCTTCTGAGGGGTTGATTAATCAGAGATTGTATTTGCATTATCCAGTTTTCAGTAATACAGTTATGATGTTCATTTGTCCTCATGTTTTCCAATGAATAAAATGAAGTTATAAGTTCACATTTCTGAGTTTACATTTGTCTTAGGGAATACTCATCCAAGGGGGCCCACTTGGTGAACATTCCATCCTCTAGTTTAGTTGTATTTTCTGTTAAGCAGTTAGTTAAATCTGGCATTGAATGTTCCTGCAGCTACTAGAATTCTATTCTGTGTCTAATCCTGCAGCCAAAGCAGACAGAGTAGTTTCCTATTTCTTTGTCCAAGCTTTTATTTTCTGTTATGTACTTGAGCTTAGAATAGTTTTTGGTTGATGTTCAACATTCGTGTTATTTCTTTCCTAGTAGTTTATCTTCAACATTATGTCTTTCTTAGCTATAGAATGAATGTGGCTACTTTGGAAATTCTTAGTGCACATACCATGCTGACCCATTTCAAGTTGACGTCCCTGGGTTGACAAGTGAAATGCATCTCCATAGTGATTAAGGAAACTATTTAGGTTAGAGGTCCAATCTCTGAGTTACAGCTTTAAGAGCTCAATTCTTAAATCATTGTAGGAGACCAACAAACTCTATGTGGATCTAATCTATGCTGCATGATATCAATTTGTTTGGATGCATACTTGAAAATATGTACGTCTTCACTCCTTTAGTATTTAAATTTGGTCAAGGTAGTGCTTAAGAACATCTATAGGAGATTCTTAACTTGATAGGGAATTTGTTATTATATGCCAACCCCCTTGGTAGGGTAGATTAATGGCAATGAGGAATATTGAAAATATTCATGATTATGTAGATGGCCTATATGCATATGTAATTCTTTTTGTCCTTTAGGAAATCAAAGTGTTCTCTAATGATTTTTGTCTCGTAACTTCATATGACCTAATTGCACATTGAATGTCTTTAAATACCAAAACATAGCAACATGCCTCACGAACATGTACCAATTTGGCTCACAATGACAAATAGGAGGGGGTGAGAATCTTAGAATTTGAATTTAAAAGTTTAAATTTAAGGTTCATTCCCATACATCACAAGATGAGTCTTAAGAAACATGGAAATGAACTAAGGCATACAAATGGTAATTTTAGGTAGGGAGCAAGTGTATGGAAGTTGGCATGAATGTAGGTGCAATAATAATGAATAAATAAGGAATACATGTGAATTGGTGTAAGTCAGAGTAAATGGAAATAGATAAGGATTGGGTCATCAGACAAATCTAGCATGAGAGTGAGCCACTTGTCGATATGCTATTGCATTTAAGGTATTCCACCAAGGTGGACAAAAAATTAAATGGAAAATGGCATGGATATACAAATTTTACTATTACATTTTGCCCCCACTTTCAAATGCATGTTAATCTAACATGATCATGCATTTCAAAGCAAATGAACATTCTTAGTAAATATAAAAGTAAATATTTAGACACAAAAGAAGATTGATTTGTATAAAGTAAATACTTTACTTTGGAAGGAAGGTTTTTAACTATGAATGGATATCGCTTTCGCCTTCTTGACCATTTAAGGCATAAGAGTATAATTAGTTTTCCTTTTTATCTATTGTCCTCTTTGGAAAAATGTATCAATGAGGGTGCCTTACCTCTGCTCCATCAAGGGTTAATTTATCGCCTTTACCAATTCAATCTCAATCTTACCCCTTCTTTACTTCTTGCTAAAGTTATTAACGATGATCTGAAACCTTTTGTTAAGCCTTTTGTTGCTAACCCTAAAGGGAGTAACAAGGGTAAGAAGAAGATTTCTCCATCAAATAAGCAAATTGAGGACACTGGTATCCATTTGCCTTCTACCCAGGTTGCCAATGATATTGATATTGTTGTTCCTATCTCAAGCAGCCTCGCCCAAAAGGATAATATTAATACTAGTAGAAATCTAGTTTCTCACACCCTTGAACACATCCTTCTTTCTTTGAAAGAGGATGATCAAAATATTTGGTCTCCTTCTAAGGGTGAAAAAGTTTCTCAAAAAACTATAAGAATCAAATCTGCTACAACAAAATTAGCTATTGATGCAACCTTTTTTCCCCAAGATCACTCTGAAGAGTAGGATGAAAACCCAAATAAGAGATGTCAAACTAAGTCTATTCATGGGTGAGAAGGTTAGCCATACTTGCTAGTACTATTCAATCTAATGTTGATAATAGTGGAAGAAAGTTTACAAGGCTTAATTATAGTCAGAATGACCCTAGGAAGTGAGAGAAGTCGGAAGGCGATACTAGTTAACCCCCCAAGGATGTGGAGAACATTATTATTGATCAGACCCTATCCCTTCATACAATTCCAAGAGCTCAGAGGATGACTCTTTTAAGGAAGAGGTGGAATTTGAATCTCCCCTTGAAGATTTAGAAGATATACTTTTTGATTCTCCTGTTAGGGTTAATGAGGATAATGATGGTGTGTATGATTCACTTGTTAAGGCTTATGAGGAAAATGAGGACAACATAGTCAAGGTTCATATAGGTGTGAAACCTATAATGCAAAGTGGGATGTGTTCCATGATAGGATGATTACTTTCCATAGCAGGATGAGTAAGATTGAGGAAGATAATGCAATGTGGGAAGAATTTAATGATAGGATGAATGTTTTTCAAAACATGATGAACAATATTGAAGAAGCCATGAGTGAGATGGTGAATGTTAATGATGATATGATGAGGCATCCTACTATTGGTATAGTTATTCTTCTAGTTGAGATCAAAAAGAGAAAGAAGATGCAAGGAGTTTTAGTTGATAAACCAAATAAAAAATAGAAACATGTTGATGTGTAGTTGGATAACACTAGAACTGCTTCATGGAAAGAAAAGTTGAAGACCCTTTGCAAGGATTGGAGGGATCTTTTTTCTTGACATGGAGTTTGACTGGTTCTTGTTTCTAGTTTGGGTGTTGTCTTAATGCTATGTCTAGTGTTGTCTTAGTGTTGTTTTTGTGCTATTTTTTGTTTTTTCTGTTTTGACTAGTGTTGCCTTACCAGTCTATTTTACTTTGTTTTGGTTGTTGATGTTTCTCCTTGTAGCATCGTAAATTGTGCTCGTCCACAATTTCATGCTATGTTTGGTACTTGCTTTAGTGTCCATGCCTTAGTGTGTGTTTAGGATCATTTGTAGCCTTGGCCTTACCCTCGACCCATGAGATGTGCCTTTGCGCTACTTTGACCCTTTTTGCTAATCATATCCAAAAACCATAAAAGTGCATAAATCTTGGCTATCTCCCAAGTTGATTAGACCTTTCAAGGTTTGGAATTACCAAGACTCTAGTACTTAGTGCAAACATTTGTGCCATGCACTGATGTCCTGAAAGCATCTGTCATTGTTGCGATCATTTTTAGAAGTTGTCTTTTTACTTGCGCGATTCATCAAGATTTTCTTGATGCTTATCTGCACCCAAATGACTTCTTTACTTGATTTTTTGCCTTTCCCTTCTCTATTTAAGAAAATAGTTTTGCCATTGCAAAGGATCAATTCTTTTCCATATTGAAGCTCTATTGAAATATGGATTGATTTCCTTTCATAGGGAAGCTCTACCAAAATTGAGACCCACTGTTGCTACAATTTATTTTCTCAAGATCATATCATGCTCTTGCTCACAATTTTGTTTTGATATCTCTCTTATCTTTGTCGGTTGAATGCAATTCATACTTATCTCTATCATATAGGGATTGTCTTGTGAATCCACTCTAACTCACTGAGTAAGATTTTGTTTTTATCAATGTTACATTATCATTTGTCATTGCTCAAACAATTCTAGATGCACTTAGAATTAAAGCACACACTTTTTATATCAATCTATATCTCTGGCTCTCATTGAGGTGGAAACACCAAAAAAAGGGTTTGACTAAGGAAAACTCCTATAAAACCTAACCCTTTCTTTCATATGTGCCTTTGCATGTTCTGTCAAGAAGCTCGGTGGTGGGAGGAATGACTCGAAAGACTAGCATGAGAGCTGAGGTCACAAATCCATACAATACCTATGTCGTACAGACTACAGCATGGTGCGTAGATGTCCACGTGGTGTGCTGTCATCCTAGACAGTGAAGCTATTTTCCTGGTGCCAGTTTCCTTATCATTTTATCTTTTCATTTCTGTACTTCATTTCTTAAAATTCTATGTACTATTATTCATTTCTATTAAAGCATAAAGTCTCTCTGTAGACATAGATTTTGTGTGAAACATTAGCTAATACAACCCTAATGTAATGTTAGTGGAAAGATCCCTTGATTGATATGTTTAGTTGAGGAGTAGTTTTTCCTACATAACCATTTTGGTGAACTTGATGTGTTGAACTTAAAGCTCCTTTTTCATGCACTTTTCTTTCAAAAGAAAATTAAGAGAGTTTTCTTTCCTAATTTTTTTTCTGAGGTGTTGTCCCAAACCCCAGCCTTCGATGGGATCTGTCAATACATCTCTTAATATTTCTCCTTTTATTTTTCTAAATTAGTATGTTGTCTTCTTTTCTTACATCCCTTTTGTTGGTAGGTGGCGACTGATTAGGAAAGTACTGTACACTAGCCATGTATCCTCACCGGGGTTTGGGGGCGGCAGCCCCCGAGAAATTTTTTTTTAGGGCCGACTTAAAAAATCCTATTTTTATGACCGACATAAGAAAACCCTAATTTTTTGTAACTGATAAAAAGGCTTGATAAAAGCAGATAAGGGTTAGGGTTTTGATATATATTGTATTGTAGCATTTTGCAACAGTATTGAGTTGTAGGGATTGCTGATTGTAATCAGTTTGATTTACTGGATAATAATATTGGCCTCTCTGTTTGGTGGATGTAGCCTGAGTTTGGGTGAACCACGTTAAATCTTGTCTCTCACTGTTATTGATTCTGTGTATTTCTATTTCTCTGTTTAATCTTTTTTTGCATTTAATTGATATCTTCTGCCAGCTAACCCTAACAAGTGGTATCAGAGTGGGTTGTGTTCGATTATCATCTGCAGGAAAGTCTCATGGTTGAGTGGGAGCAATGGCGGATGAGGGTAAATTGAAGGTCGATAAATTCAATGGGAAGACCTATCAGTTATGGAAGATGCAGATGGAGGATTACCTCTATCAAAAGGATTTATGGAGGCTGTTGGAAGGAGTTGCCAAGAAACCGGCAACAATGTCTGATGAGGATTGGAATCTGTTGTTATATGGAGCCTAATCAGACTCAGAGGTTATATTTACCCCACTTTTATCAGTGCGGTTTCCCCCCAAATTCCTACGGGGTCAAGAGGCAGCGCCCCTTACGGGGGTTTGGGGGCAGCGCCCCCAAGATGGGGTCAAGGGGCAGCGCCCCTTGCGGGGTCCAAGGGCAGCGCCCCTGGCGCGTTCCCTGTCGTGATACAGGGCGGGGTCGAGGGGCAGCACCCCCGTGGGGGCTCAGGGGCAACGTCCCTGAAACCTCACACGGTTTTTTATTATTTTATAATGCACCGGGAGTTAATTTTTTCATTGACCGACATAAGAAAACCCTATTTTGTAACCGACAAAAAGCTTGATAAAAAGCGGCTAAGGGTTAGGGTTTTGAGATTGTATTGTAGCATTTTGCAGTGGTATTGAGTTGCAAGGATTGCTGATTGTAATCGGTTTGATTTACTGGATAATAATATTGGACTCTTTGTTTGGTGGATGTAGCCCGAGTTTGGGTGAACCACGTTAAAACTTGTCTCTTGCTATTATTATTTCTGTGTATTTCTATTTCTCTATTTAATCTTTATTTGCATTTAATTGATATCTTCTGCCGGCTAACCCTAACAGAATCTTCTTGACAGAAAGGCACTAGGAACCATTCAGCTGTGCCTGTCCCCATCAGTGGCATTCAATATAATGGAAGTGAAGACAACAGATGGTCTGATGAAAGCTTTGGCTAAATTGTATGAAAAACCCTCAGCCTCAAATAAGGTATTTCTCATGAAGCATTTGTTTAATTTGAAAATGGTTAAAGGTGGATCTGTGACAGGTCATTTAAATGAATTTAATATGATTGTCAGTCAATTGACTTCTTTAAATGTAAAATTCGATGAAGAAGTTAGAGCTCTCTTGATATTATGTTCATTACCTGAAAGCTGGGATAGTTTGGTAATGGCGGTTAGTAACTCTGTTTCTGGTTCAAATACCCTGAAATATGATGATGTTATTGGTGTTATGCTGAGTGAGGAAATTCGTAAGAAAGGCTCAAGTGGATCCACATCAGGCAGTGTTTTGAATACAGAAAGTAGGGGCAGATCAAAGGAGAGAGGAAAAGGTTCTAGAGGTCATGGGAAGTCACGAGGAAAATCAAAGGATAAGGGATCCCAATCTAGAGGACAGAAGGATTGCTGGTACTGTGGAAAACCAGGTCATCTGAAGAAAGATTGCTAGTCTTGGAAGAACAAAGAAGGAGACAAACAAGAAGGCAATAAGGAAGAAAATGTGGTAAGCAATAAGTCTGAAGATGATGCTTTGATTCTTTCCCTAGATAATGCTGATGATTCATGGGTTTTAGATTCAGGGGCCTCATTTCATGCTACGCCCCATAGAAGTTATTTCCTTGATTATGTCCAAGGAGATTTTGGGCTGGTTTATTTGGGAGATAATGAACCCTATCAGATTGTTGGGAATGGAAGAATCAATATTAAGTTGCAGAATGGGAATCATTGGCTACTATAAGAGGTAAGGCATGTTCCAAGGCTCAGTAGGAATTTAATTTCAGCAGGGCAGCTAACTGAACAAGGTTGCACTGTTACATTTACTGATAAAAATTGGAAGGTTTCAAAAGGTGCCTTAGTAGTAGCAAAAGGTGTGAAAGTAGGCACCTTATATCTTTGTACAGGTCATATTGTTCCTTCTACTTTAGTTGTTGCAGAGAAAAAACAAACGGGTTCAGGAACAGTTGCTACAAGTTTGCAAGAAGAGACTGGAAAAGTTGCTGCAGGTTCTGAGACAATGCTGTGGCATAACAGACTTGGGCATATGAGTGAAAAAAGTATGAAGGTACTTCATTCTAAGAAAGTTTTACCAGGTCTAAAATGTATTAATATGGATTTCTGTAAAAGTTGTGTGTATGGAAAATAAAAGAGAGTCAGTTTTCTCGAAGATGGGAAGCAAAAGAAAAATGAAAAGTTGGAGCTTGTGCATACAGATGTATGGGGACTAGCTCAGGTATCTTCTCTTGGTGGCTCTCGGTATTATGTTACATTCATAGATGATGCAACTAGGAAGGTATGGATTTATTTTCTTAGGCAGAAATCTAATGTTTTTGAAACATTTAAAAAATGGAGAAGCATGGTTGAGAATGAGATAAGAAACAGATTAAAATGTCTCAGATCTGATAATGGCGGTGAGTATTGCAGCAAAGAATTTGAGGATTATTGTTCCTTTAATGGAATTCGTAGGCAGAAAATGGTTCCAAGGGCTCCACAGGAAAATGGAGTGGCTGAACGCATGAATAGGACAATAATGGAGCATGCAAGGACCATGAGATTGCATGTTGGGCTACCTTTAAACATGTGGGCAGAGGCTGTCAACACTGCTGTATATTTAATTAATAGCGGTCCTTCAGTTCCTTTGGGCTGTGGTATTCCAGAGGAAGCATGGATAGGTAAGAAGGTGAGTTATTCTTTTCTCAAAACTTTCGGATGTGAATCATTTGCACATGTAGATTCTGAACATAGAACCAAGCTGGATGCAAAATTAAAAAAGGGTACCTTTGTTGGATATGGCATTGATGAATTTGGTTATAGGCTTTGGGATTTTGAAAATCAGAAAATTGTGAGAAGCAGGGATGTCATATTCAATGAGAAGGTGTTGTACAAAGATCAGTTGCAGCAGCATGAGAAGAAAGCAAAAAATTATGTGGTGCTGGATGATACTCCAAATAGTGATGTTCCAGTGGTTCCTCATGCTCCGCAAGAGCAACCAGACATACCACAAACTCCAGTGAATGTTAGACGGTCAACAAGGCTAAGTAGACCTCCTGAAAGGTTTTCTCCCTCTTTGTATTCTATTTTGTTAACAGATGCTGGTGAACCCAAAGGGTATGATGAAGCTATGTAGGTGAATACACAGGTTTAGTGGGAGCTTGCCATGAAAGAAGAAATGGACTCCTTGCTGAAAAATCAGACTTGAGAATTATGTAAGTTACCTACAGGTAAAAAGGCTTTACCAAACAAATGGGTTTACAGGCTGAAAGAGGAAGATGGAGGTAAGAAAAGATTTAAGGCCAGGTTAGTTGTAAAAGGATTTGCATAGAAACAGGGCATTGATTTTGATGAGATATTTTATCCGGTTGTCAAGATGACTTCTATTCGTACTGTTTTAAGTATTGTGGCTGCTGAAGATTTGCATTTGGAATAGCTAGATGTGAAAACTACCTTTCTCCATGGTGATTTGGAGGAGGAGATATACATGGCACAACCACAGGGATTTGAAGTCAAAGGTAAGGAGAAACAAGTGTGCAGATTGAAGAAGAGTTTGTATGGCCTGAAACAAGCACCTCGGCAATAGCATCTAAAATTTGCTAGTTTTATGGCTGAGCAAGGCTACAACAGGTGTAATTCTAACCATTGTGTTTATTTTAAGAGGTTGGATAATGACAACTACATTATTTTATGTTTATATGTTGATGACATGCTTGTAGCTGGGTCTAACATGGATCACATAAGAGAGTTAAAACATCAGTTAGTACAGTCATTTGATATGAAGGATTTGGGGGCAACAAAACAAATCCTTGGTATGAAAATTTGCAGAGATAGGAAGAACTAAAAATTGACTCTATCTCAGGCTGCTTATGTTGAAAAGGTGTTCCAGAGATTCCATATGGAGAATGCAAAAGCTGTCATCACACCTTTGCCTAGTCATTTGAAATTGACTAAGGAGATGTGCCCAAAGACACAAGAGGAGGAAGAAAAAATGTCCAAGGTACCATATGCTTCAGCTGTAGGAAGTTTAATGTATGCCATGGTATGCACGAGACCAGATATTGCACATGCTGTCGGAGTCGTTAGCAGGTATATGAGTCATCCCAGATTTGAGCATTGGAATGCGGTAAAATAGATTCTCAGATATTTGAGAGGTACATCTAATAAACACTTATGTTTTGGGGGCTCTAATACTGATTTAGCAGGTTATGTAGACTCAGATTTGGCAGGGGATATTGATACCAGGCGGAGTACTACAGGTTATGTCTTTACTGTAGGTGGAACATCGGTGAGTTGGATTTCTAGGTTGCAAAAGGTGGTTGCTTTATCCACCACAGAGGCAGAATATGTAGCTGCAATAGAGGCAAGCAACGAGATGATATGGCTGCAATCTTTCATGGAAGAATTAGGTAAACAACAGGCTCACAGTTCTTTGTATACAGACAGTCAGAGTGCCATACATCTTGCAAAGAATTCTACCTTGCATTCAAAGACCAAACACATACAATTGAGGTATCACTTTATTCGATCGGTGTTGGATAATGGATAGTTAAGGCTGGACAAGATACATACAGATGACAATCCAGCAGATATGTTTACAAAGGTAGTGACAAGGGAGAAGCTGAGATCTTCTTCAACTTTGATTGGTCTTCTAGACTGAAAACAATAAAAACATAGAACAATAGAGTCCAGGGTGCTTATTTCCAGTGGGAGCTGCATGTGCACCGGTGTCATCCAGGATTAGTCTCCAAGTGGGAGATTGTTTGGTGTGGAGCCTGATCAGTCTCCAAGTGGGAGATTGTTGGTAGGTGGCGACTGATCAGGAAAGTACTGTACACTAGCCATGTATCCTCGCCGAGGTTCGAGGCCGGGCCGGGCCCCGAGCGGGGGTTTGGGGGTGGCAGCCCCTGAGAAATTTTTTTTAGGGCTGACTTAAAAAATCCTATTTTTATGACCGACATAAGAAAACCCTAATTTTTTGTAACCGACAAAAAGGCTTGATAAAAGTGGCTAAGGGTTAGGGTTTTGATATATATTGTATTGTAGCATTTTGCAGCGGTATTGAGTAGCAGGGATTGCTGATTGTAATCAGTTTGATTTACTGGATAATAATATTGGACTCTCTGTTTGGTGGATGTATCTTGAGTTTGGGTGAACCACGTTAAATCTTGTCTCTCGCTGTTATTAATTCTGTGTATTTCCATTTCTCTGTTTAATCTTTATTTGCATTTAATTGATATCTTCTGCCGGCTAACCCTAACACCTTTCCAACTTTTCTCAAAGGGTTCATGAAAGTGATGTTCCATTCGATGCATGTGATGGTGACTTAGCTCTTCCTATCTTACTCTATTTTTTTGATCCCTCCCATGAAATCCCTGCTACTAGTGAGGAAATTTTGGCACAAGAGGATGAAATCATTGATACTTTTCTTAATATTACTCTACCTTCTCTTAATTTCAATGCTCTCCCTTCTAGAGATGAAGCATTAGTAGATGAAGAGTCTCACTCTCTTCATTTCAATGCTTTCCTTTCTATAAATGAAACATTAGTAGATGAAGAGCCTCACCTCACATCAGATCCCCTGCAGACAGATGTTGAACATACTTATTATATTTCTTCTCTTACATCATGCATTTCTCAAGTGGATAATAATGTTAATTCAATAATTATTTATTGACTTATCTCACCCGCTAAGGGGATGTTGGATAAGTGCATTAATGTTCAAAATCTTTATTTTTCTCCTAAAATTATTATACATAGGGCACCTGATCTCCCCCCTCTCCTATTCAATGATCACTGTTCGAGATATTCCTAAAAATCCTCGACCTTTGAATCACTAGTTGGAAGTGTCTATCTATAACTCAAAGCATGCCTATGGCTCCTCACTATCATGCAGTAGACCACATGTATAATACTTGGCAAAATAAATGTGCTACTCCTATCTCTATTTCCCTTCCTTCACCAAATCCCATTCTTCCACCTCTTCCTCATCTTTCTACAAAGAGTACCAAAGAGTATGATCTTTTTAAACAACTCTAGGCTACACAAGCTAAGATCTCTTTACGACTTGATCTGCAAGTTTCACCTTCTCATAATAGTGCCCTCCAATAGGCCTTAAAGAAGATATCTATCCAGTCTTCCATGAATCCCACAAACATGACTTCTATTCTTGAACGTTTTCATTCTAACTCTCCTGATATCAATTTTTAATTCTCTAAACTCCCTTCTACTAAAGTTCAAAAGTAAAATGATGCTCTTATGATTATTGTAGCTATAAACTTGACTGGGATCAAGAAAACCCTTATTGATAGTGGTTCCTCTCTTAACATCTATAGTTTAAATGTAAGAGTCGATAATAGACTCAAGCACTCCCAGGATTACCTGCAATCAATTCAATCTTCCACAACAAGAGAGAAAATCAATGATGCCAAGAATAATGATGCATAACATTTACAAGATGCAAAGCTTGACTTGATACACTTGAATTGCATTGATTTGTACAATGAGAGACCTCCCTTATATAGGCAAGGTGAGAGGTGAGGTATAAGGTTGACATAGTGGAAAAACTAACTAGATGATGCAAATATTAAATGCACCTAGACACCACTAATTAATAAATGCATGTAAGACAAACTTGTAATATGACAAGTGTCTTAATCCTATGACATAAGACAACTAGTGCAAAATATTAAATGCACCTACATGTACATTATTGAATGCACATAATGACACCTAAGTAAGCTTAAGTAGACTAGTGTGAAGATGACCTAATGAGGTAATATCTCTTTTTATACTAACACCCCCCTTAAGTGCAACTTAGGGAGAAGAAAACTAGGCATGAACGCATGAATGAGTCCTGGCTATGGGGCCATGTTAGGTACTCATGAACAACAAATCTCAAGTGGAGAAAAGGAGAAAACCTCATGGGAGAAAACTCCTCTCCAAAACCTAGAATGCAATAACAACACATACATGAATGTAATTGGGAAGGGAACTATTGACATTGGTGAAGGCACTTTCAATGATGTACTTTGTGTGCCTTCTTTGACCAATAATATTATTTCCATCTATCAGATTACTCACAATGGTTCATGGAAGACTGTTGAGTTTACACCTGATTTGGCTATTATCAGAGACTTGGAGAGCATAAAGATTATTTCTACTGGGGACTAGTTGATCATGCAACTCAGTTATACACCTTTTATGGTTTCTCTCATGATGATGATTCAGATCCTTTGGCTAATATTCCCACTCCTTATGTGAATCCTACTTCTAAGGAGACGCTTGGTCACTTGAACCTTGGTATTTTTTTAATCCTCATCGGTTCTTGAGACTTGTGCTACACTTACATCTCGTCCACCTCTTGCTTCTTCAGAGTTCAATGCTTCAATTCAGCAGGATGTCTCTTGTCTTTCAAATATAGCTTTGTGGGATGAGTATGTGATAGGTATTTCATTTTTTTTTGTTGAGTCCCATCTTGCAGATTTGGAGGACACATTTGAGGGGTTAACTCTCCTCTTTGATGACAATCATAGCACAATTGTTTTCACCTCATCTTTGTCTTTGAAGATTGATGATTTTTAGTTTCCACTTGGTTTTGGTTTGTCACCTTCATCAGTTAGGCCTAGGACTCCTAATTTGATTGTGGCATCTTTCATCATCACCATGGAGACACATGAGCAACTTTCAGAGACATCATATTTCATGAGACTTCTTCCCTCATCTCTTATTTTGGAGTGGGAGTTTCTTCGACATACACCAGTGGATTGGTTTCTTCCCAAGGGGAGAAATGTTGTTTGTCAGTTTTGGATCCACTTTGGTCTTCTTCTTCGGGCATTCACCATTGGCACATGAGCTGATAATGGGCTCAAGCACTCCCAAGATCACCTACAATCAATTTAATCTTCCACAACAAGGGAGAAAAGAAATATTTCCAAGAATAATGATGCATAACATTTATAAGATGCAAATCTTGACTTGATACACTTGAATTACATTGATTTGTATAATGAGAGACCTCCCTTATATAGGCAAGGTGAGAGGTGAGGTACAAGACCGTCATAGTGGAAAAACTAACTAGATGACACAAATATTAAATGCACCTAGACACCACTAATTAATAAATGCATGTAAGACAAACTTGTAATATGACAAGTGTCTTAATGCTATGACATGAGAGAAATAGTGCAAAAATATTAAATGCACCTAGATCTACATTATTGAATGCACCTAATGACACCTAAGTAATCTTAAGTAGACTAGTGTGAAGAGGACCTAATGAGGTAATATCTCTTTTTACACTAAAATTAAACCTTCTTAATCAACTTGAAATTGATGCTTCTTCTATTTATCCTTCAAATCTATCCATTAGAGGTTTTGATAATGTGGCTCGCCCAACTTTAGGCACTGTCTCATTGCCTACTGAATTTCATGTCATGCAGGAGATTCTTTCTTAAAATCTTCTTCTCGATAGACCATGGATTCATGCCATGGGTGTAGTTCCATCTACCCTTCATCAATCTCTTAAATTTATTCATAACGGTAAAATGCATAAGGTAACTGGTGATCCAAACCCCTTTCAATATTGACAACAGGCTAAATTGGGTCATGAGAAGCCAACCCTTTATTCTCTTCATAATTTTATACCTGCTACAACCAATTCTCAAACACCATCATCACCCCCTGTTGATGACATGATGTTCCTTTTGCATCTAATGCATGTCTTGGTGATAATTGGGGCACCTTAGACTTCACCCCCCTGTGGGCCTATTGAATATAAGGTTGACTCTTCTCACTCTAACATTCACACGTTCAACAAGGATTTGCATTCTAGTATTAGAATCGATCCCTCTTCTCATGTCAATTTTGCTAATGCTTCTCCTACAACATGTACCTACACTTATCATTTGATAAGGCTAGTGATATTGATTCTCCTCCTCTTTCTGATTTGGAGACATGTTAGGGCTCAAATACAAAATTCTTTCTAAGCACAGATACAATGGAAATGGTCTAAGGCACATGGAACAAGGAGTTAAGGTCCCTATGGAACCTACACTAAACTTACCTTCTATAACTTTGGTTTAGGTTTCTAACCTTATCCTCTATCTACATCCCCTCCGCCATTGTCTAAGGTCTCTATGGTCTCTTCTTTTCAAAAATCAAACCTTTCTCCACAACAAAAAGGGTTGCTTCCTACACCTACTTCTTCTCTTCTATCTAAACAAGAGCATATTTTGTTGAGGCTTTTCAAAGCCTTCTTGATCACTCTTCCTCATCCTATATGCAAGAAGTTTGCTAAGCATATTCAATTAACAGTTCCTTCCTGTGCATATCATCGAGTGCTAGAGGCCATTTCACCAATGAATTCCACATCTTGTAGAACAAAATACAACTTCTTGACATGGATCCTCTCACTAGTTTGTCTGATGAAGCACCTATCTCTTCTCTACATGACAAGTGATATTGAGATTCACCTCTATCTAGTTCATGGTTCTTCCTCTCTTTTCTCATGAGATTATTGTGTTTCTACCCACTATGTGGCACCTATAGCTTTCTCTATTTCCTCATTTCCATTCATGGTGGTACGATCTCACATGCAACCATACTTCATTTCTGGTAACAACACAATATTCTTTTTCATGGTTATCCTCACCCATATTCTGGGGGGCAGAGATAACTCATTATAGGGGTATGCATTATTCATAAGGATCTCCCCTCCTCTTTCTTCCCTTTTTCCTTACCTTAAAATATTTTCATATTATACATGATAATATTTTAAGGGGGGTGTATATTTTCCTCACATGTGCATCCATACATGCACCCTTCTTCATTCACACCCCCTAAGGTGTAGCTTATCAATTCACTCCTTAAGGTGTAGCTTATCAATTCACCCCTTGAGGTGTATTTTATCAATTCACCCCCTGAGGTGTTGCATTTAACATTTCCTGAAGCATTCACCCCCTTGTGTTGGTGTTTGATATGCTCCCCGAGGTGTTGGTTTTTGATATGCTCCCTGAGGTGTTCCTTGAGGTGTTTATGTTTGATACACTCCCTAAGGCATTGGTTTTTGGTACACTCCTTGAGGAATTGGTATTTCATGATCACCTAGCATAATGCAACTTGCTAGTCTGTGATCCATGTAGTCTATGATCCACCTAGAATAATGCAACTTGCTAGTCTGTGTGCTTTATATGACCTACCTTTTACACTCATTGTCACCTAGCATAATGTAACTTGCTAGTTCATGATCCATGATGGTATTTTATTTGCATGACCCCTAGTGACAGAGGAAGCTAGTGTCAGAGTCATGTACTCTTCTTCATTTGTATTGATTGCTTCCCTATCTATCTATATGTCTTCTCTCTATGAAGCAATCGATTGACTCATTATATTCTTCTATATCTATTTAAGAATTCCTCTATTTGTTGGTTTTTCTTTATTTTTGTTGTATTTTGGGGGTGACATATAGTATTGAGACAACCTTTCACATTGAGGTCTCTTTCAATTTGCTAACTCAAAATTTCTCTTTGTTTGTTGTATGTTTTTACCCTCTATATATGTTGTTTATGTTTAAGTATATGTTTGTGATGTTCTGACATAGTGGTTTTATAGGTTTATACCTTCTAATACTATTGTCTTGCAGGTTTTTGTTCTCTAACATATTTTTTATAGGTTCTTATCCTGGGGGCTTGATTCCTCTACTTAAAGAACTCTACATCCTCTACAGTATCCTTTTGGGTATTCTTTTCGTGCTTATTTAATTTTAGTACTTTCTTTCCTATACTTTAGCATGCATATGCACGTAGTGTCATATGCCCACTAAAGTGGGGGCTAAATGTAGGATCGTAAATTATGCTCGTCCATAATTTTACACTATGTTTGGTACTCTCTTTAGTGTCCATGCCTTAGTGTGTTTTTAGAATCATTTCCATCCTTGGCCTTACCCTTGACCCATGAGATGTGCCTTTGTGTTTCTTTGACCCTTTCTGCTTATCATATCCAAAAACCATAAAAGTGCCTAAATATTGGCTTTGTCCCAAGTTGATTAGACCTTTCAAGAACTAGAATTGCCAAGACCCCAACACCTAGTGCAAATGTCTGTGCCACATGCTGACATCGTAAAAGCATCTATCAGTCATGCGATCATTTTTAGAAGTTGTCTTTTTAAGTACACAATTTGCTGAGATTTTCTTGATGCTTATCTGTGCCCAAATGACTCCTTTCCTTATTTTTTCACCTTTGCCTTCTCTATTTAAGCAAGTAGTTTTTCTGTTGCAAAGGATTTATTCTTTTCCATAGCAAAGATCTATTGAAATATGGATTGATTTTATTTCATAGGGAAGCTCTATCAAAATTGAGAGTCACCGTTGCCGCAATTTATCTCAAGATCATATCACCCTCTTGCTCACAAGTTTTTTTGATATCTCTCTTATCTTTGTGGGTTGAATATATTTTGTACTTATCTCTGTCATATAGGGAGTGTCTTGTGAATCCACTCTAACTCACTGAGTAAGATTTTGTTTTATCAATGTTGCATTATCATTTGTCACTGCTCAAACATTTCTAGAGGCACTTAGAATTAGAACACACTTTTTATATCAATCTATCAATCTATATCTCTCGCTATCATTGAGGTGGAAACACCAAAAATGGGGTTTGACTAAGGAAAACTCCTATACAACCCATCCCTTTCTTTCATCTGTGCCTTTACAAGTTCCATCAGGAAGCTCGACTGTGGGAGGAAGGGCTTGAAAGACTGGCATGAGAGCTAAGGTTACAAATCCATATAGTACAGGTACATCGTATAGACTATAGTGCGGCATGCAGACGTCCATGCCCCTGGTGCACTATCATTCTGGTGCCAAGTTCCTTATCATTTTATCTTTTCATTTTTGTACTTCATTTCTCAAAATTCTATGTACGATTATTCATTTCTATTAAAGCATAAAGTGGTTTTGCAGACATAGATTTTGTGTGATACATTAGCTAATAGAACCCTAATGTAATGTTAGTGGAAAACCCCCTTGATTGATATGTTTAGTTGAGGAGTAGTTTTTCCTACATCACACTACTGAACTCTTTGTTATTGTAAAGGAACTACGACCCTTGTTTCCCTATTTATAATATCAAAAGAAATTTTTTCTTGGCTTCATATTATATTCTCCTTAGTATGAATGCTCCATTGAAATTTGAAAAATGAAAAAAAGCAATGAGTAGCTTTTGTCACACAACTATAAATAGGCCCACAAATTACAAGTTGTTTCAATTGTCTATGAAAATGAAAAGAATAGAGAAGGGAGAAGGGATAAGAAAATCCACCTATATACAAAGTGATACAAACATACTCCATGAGATGTCAAAATGCAATATAGGTCCATATGATGTGGCTACGCAATCACTCTATGCAATGCAATCATATAATAAATCTTCACATGATATAGATATGAAATGTGATAAAAATTATGTGCAATGCATTCATCAATCTCCATGCAATGTGGTAATGTGATGAATTTCTATGCAATTTGGGTATGTAATGTGGTCAAGCTATGTCTAGGTACTATTGATGCATTATTTGACACACCAACTTAGGTAGTACAAAAATCTACTTTACCTCTCCTAAATAGAAATAAAATCTTCCCAAGCTCTATATCACCAAGTCTTGGCTATGCAAGATAAATCAAAGGCTAATGTGTCTGCTATTTCAATCAGGTGGATATGGTGAATCTATGAGAAAAGTCCAATTATAATTGCATAAAAATTAGTGAATTCAGATTTAGTAGGTAATTCCAATTGATTTAATCCCATTTTCATTACCTAAATTAGTCATTTTCACATACAAAATGAACAATGAAATGTACCTAAAATTTGTAGCATACCCCAAAAATGTGGCCATATTTTTTTTCTTTTAATAATAATTATAAACATCTCTCATAACTATGAATGCAAGCATAAACAAGTAATCATACACATTAAAGGAATTTGATCCTCCCCAACCATTAGTTTTGAAATGAAGAACTCAACCAATAATCCAAAAGTGTGAAGTACTTGAACACAAGACTAGTGATTATCTTTTTTTAGTTCATTTTTCTTTATTCACGTAGACATACAATCAAATATGTAAGCTAAACAACTTATCCAAGATGAAGCATTTTCACAACACATGTTCACCACATCACTAATACACCAATACATCATACCAAGCTATCCAAATCTTTACAACACTTCACAACACATCAACTCGAGCACCTAGATAGCACACAAGACACAAAAGTACAATACATTTTTTGTTAGGACCCACAGTCCTAACTATTTTCTTAATTAATTACTTTTGTGATAGGGTAGATGTAATAAAAGCATTGGATGCATGCATATGATTTGTAAGTCATTCCTCTTCTAAGTTAGATTATCCCACATGCTTGGGAGGTAATAATTTGTTTAGTAGAATTAGTATAAGTAGAGGGTTTTGAGAATTCAATAGGTATTCATGATTTATATTGTAAAGAGCATTGCTCAAGGAGGTTGCCCCCTCAAAGAGGCATGGAATTTACTATAATACAATTATGATATTTAAATGCAAAATAATTCTTGTATTTACTGTTCCAGCATATTATTTTCTATATTTCCTATTTATCTAATCTATTGTATAGGTGGTTCCTCACATTAGATATCAAAGCTCTTTCTAAGGCCAAGTTCTACTATAGTAATCTTTCCTCTCAAATCTTACATTATTTTAGATAGTTTTCTCTCACCTTGCCCATTCAAGATCTTGGTGACCAAAAAAGTGGTTACAATAGTAATGACATTGAGATTTTCTCCCAGTATGTTTTCTAATAGTAGTTTTTATTTTTATTTTTAGGCTAGAAACCCTACACTCAGGGTTTTAAAATAATAATAGTAGAGCTGCCATTCTAGGCTAAGTTAGATTCCACATATATGTTCTAGTGAAGGATAGAGGGTTTTCCCTCCAAAGCCATGACATTAGACAACCTTTGTATATAATCTTGTGCTTCCACATACCCTCGGGTATAATGAAATACCCCTTAGGATTTTTCAAAACCTAGCCATATGAAGCCATCGGCCATCTATCGCTTGTGATGCACTAGTAAGCAGTTAGCCTAGGAAGTTACTCATGCTGTACTGGATCCATAAGGATCTATATATTTGTGGGTTCACAGACTAGACACTCCCTAGAGAAACCTTCCATTTTTTGCTACCTTGCCTTTCCATCCTAGCATATTTGGAAGGTAAAAGAAATCATCACTAATGATTATTGGTTACCAAACCATCAAGATTTTAGGATTGCACAGAGCATAATATTTTTTCTTTTTGGAAAAAATGGAATGCAATAGTATTTTTTCTTGGTGTTTTTGAAAAAAGCAAGCAAAAGTAGTTTTTTGTTGGTTTTAGAAACAATAGAGTACAATGGTGGAAATGTATACAAAAGTTCTAGTTTTAGAAAAATTAGACCATGGTAGTATACTTTGACATAGGTACCATAGAGGAAATCATTCTGAATATTTTACCTAGAGGGATCTAGAATCCAAAAAGAACATGAAATCAAAAAAAGGAAAAAAAAAGATAATTTTTTTTTTACCCTCTCTACTTGATTGTTTCATTTTGATCCTTGCTTCATGTTGATCATTTTGGGTTGTTACTCTAGAACTTTTCTTTGGCCACCTAAGACCCCTCCTCTGATGGTGAACACTTGATCTAAAGAAATAGAGCTAACATAGTAGTAGCTAAATTAGAGGAATTTGACTCCTATATATCCTCTCTCAGTTGTGGACAAGTCCAGAGATTGGAATCTCTTAGTTGCATAATTGGTCATGACTCCTCTCATGAATGCTTCAAGAATCTAGAATCCAACTTCAACATTTATTGCCTACCATAGGGTCCAAAACTTGATTTTCATAAATTTGATGGTACAAGCCCTACCAGTTGGATCTACCATGTTGAATAATGTTTCACTCTCCATGAAACTCCTTAGGCTAACATGGTACCTATTGCCTCATTTAATTTTGAGAAAGAACCCATCTAATGGTACAAGTGGTATAGGAAGGCCCACACATTACCTAATTGGACCAAATTTATAGAGATTCTCTTGGTTTGATTTCATCCCAATGCTTATGAAGACTCTACTAGAGCTTTAACCAATCTGAGGTAGCTTGGTTTGATTCATGACTATCAAATTGAATTTGAGAAACTAGCCACCCAAACTGAAGGATTGATCAATGATTCATTTAACTATCATTTTATTAGTGGCCTTAAGAAGGACATTCGATCTAAGGTAAAAAATTTTAAACCCAAGGATATGATGGCCACCACAAGTCTAGAAAAACTTGTAGAAGATAAGATTGTAGCTCAACATTGCTTCTCCAAGTTCACCAAGCATTCAAGCCCACTTTGTTGAATCATCCTATTCAAACCTCCAACACTCACTCCATGCCTATAAAATGTCTCACTAAATCAGATATGTGTGCCCAATTAGAAAATGGATTGTGTTATAATTATGATGAAAATTTTACATCATACCATCACTATATGCAACAAAAGTATTTTCTTGATGTGGAATCCTCACTTGATGTAGAAGAATGGGAAGATGCCCAAGAATAATAGGAAGAGGAGCATTCACTAGTTGAGGATCTAAATGTCGACCTTGCTCCTAAAATTTCTATGCATGCATTAGCTCGGATTTCCACCCCTTAAATAATGAAGGTCAAAGGCTTCTTTAAGAAACATGCTCTCATAATTCTCATTGATTCTAGTAGCACACATAATTAAATTATAGATCCAAAATTGACCTAAAAAAGTGTACTATTTTGTCCACCCCTGTTCTAGCTTTGAAGTCATGATTGCCAATGGAGGAACATTACCTTGTAAGAGTAAATGCACCATAATGTTCACTTTTCCATGGGGGGATACACTCTCAAGTCTGACATATTTGTCCTTCCCTTGGGTATTTGTGACATTGTGTTGGGAGCACATTGGATCTAGACTCTTGGTCCTATCTTGTGGGACTCTTTCAAACTATGGATGTAGCTTATATCTATGGTCAACAACGCACCTTAAAAGACCTCACCCATAGATCTATTAGTCTCATTAGCTATCACTACATGGAAAAGTTTCTAAAAAGGGGTCTCATGGAATTATTGCCCAACTTTCTTTTATCCAAGTCATTGAATCTTCTGCCTCCAACCATCCCAAGAATATCCAAGATATTTTTGTCCATCATTCAAAGGTCTTCCTAAAACCAACTAGCTTACCTCCAAACGACATGAAAGATCATGTCATTTAGCTATTGCTTGAGAAAAGAACTCAAAACATTAACCCTTATAGGTACCTATTTATGCAAAAGACTTAGATAGAGATTAATCTAGGAATTGCTATGCCAAGGGGTCATTTAGGCAAGCACTAGTCCTTACTCCTCTCTTGTCCTTTTGGTACACAAAAAGATGGGTTTGGGAACATCTACATTAATTTTAAGAGTTGACCAAAATTACCATCAAGGATAACTTTCCCATTCTAGTGGTCGATGAGCTCTTGAATGAACTCTATGGTGCTTGTTTCTTCTCCAAGTTAGAATTAAGGTCAATCTATCATCATATCTGCATCAAAGAAGAAGACATTCCCAAAACAACTTTCCACAGTCATGATGGTCATTATAAGTTTTCTGTCATGCCATTTGGCCTCGCCAATGCACCATCCACGTATTAGAGCTTGATGGATCAGATATTTCATGCATTTTTGTAGAATTTTTATCTTAGACTGCTTTGATGATACTCTTGTGTATAGTTAAACATGGGAAGAACACCTCTCACACATGGACCAAGCTCTTCAAATCCTTTCTACAAAATCACTTATGTGAAAAATTCTCCAAATGCTCTTTTGGGTAGACAAAGATTGAATATTTGGGGCACATTATATTTTAGGCTAGAGTTAGGGTGGACCCAGCCAAAATTGCTACCATTCAAAATTGGCTTAAACCAAAAACCCTCAATAGCCTTCATGGATTCTCAAGCCTAACGAGTTATTACTACCACTTTTTAAATGATTATGGAAAGATTGCATCCCCCTTCATGTCCATGTTAGAAAAGGATTCCTTCCAATGGTCTCAACTACAAAGGCATCATTTGACCTACTTATGCAGGCTATGTGCACCAATCCCATTCTTGCTATGCCAAATTTCTCTAAAACATTCATAATTGAAAGTGACACTTCAGTCTCTTGGTTGGGTGTACTCATGCAAGAAGGGAAACCACTTGCAAGCCTTTACTAGTAAGGTTTTCACTAGAAAAATCTTTCGCATTCAACATATGAGAAGGAGATGCTGACAATTCTTCATGTGGTTAACAAATGGCATCCCTACTTTGTTGGATGATATTTATACATTAAAAATAATAACCACAGTCTCAAGTATTTCTTGGACTAACAAGTTTCCTCTCTAGAGAAATAGAATTAGGTCACCATGTTATTGGGACATGACTATGAGATAACCTACAAAAAAGGATAGGACAATGTGGTGGCTAATGTGTGGTTGTGTCAATTTGAGGACCTTCCTACTCTAACGACTTTATCAATGCCCATGTAAGGCAACCTAGCCCACTCCTTATGACTCATCTAGATTCACGTGATGATGTTTTACTTAATGATGATGATGATGAAGATGATTCTTCATTGATTCTTGATGATTTATCTTATGAGGACTTTCAAGATGTTTGTTTTCTTGGTGAGCATGCTTGGAATGTATTGTGAGCATGTTTGTGTAGAATAGTGACTTGGTTCTTCATGGTAATTCGGAGAATTTAGATGCTAAAGAGGAATTGCTTAAATTAGAGTTCATCATAATTGGTTTTGTTCTTTCAATTTCATTTCTTGTATTCTAATTGGTGCTTTTGATGTTGTTAGTTGTCTCTTAAGATGACATTTCTTTAGATTCTCATGTTAATGATTCCTTGATTCATACTACACTACATGATGATCTTGTTTCTCTTAATGATGAGTTATTTCTTAATTACTTTGATATTGCTAATGATTCATCTTCACATATTAAATCATTCTTGCTTGAAAATTATGAGTACATATATAATGATATCTTCTTAATGAGTGAATTTTGACTTTAATCGATATAGCATTGCAATGATTGGATTCATCTTGTACAATTTTTAGTTCACTTATGGCTTTCAAATTTAAACCATGTAATCTTTATGTAAAGAAAGACATGGTGGCGGTAGATAGTCTGAAAACAAATCAAAAGTATTTGATTACAAAAATTAAGTTGCAGGTACTGGCGTTAGAGCGTTTCAAGTGGAGGTGCAGTGGAATGAAATGAAAGGAGGAAATTTGTTCGTGTGTTATGATTGTCATGAGGAGGATATTTTTTTATTTTTAATTAAGAAGGAAAGAGAAGTGTGTGTAATGGCATGGAAAGTGCATCTCAGGCATTTGCCCGACAGGTGTTGGCGTATAATCATCTTCATGTGGGGGTGCAATTTAGGAGTAATACCTCTAGCAGTAATAAGAATAATAATGAGAAGAATAACAAGGAGAAGAATATAGCCACAAGTGCAAGTACAGGGCGAGACATCCTTTACTTGAATGTGATAGGCTTTCCATTTCCTCTTAGTCTATTTCTTAGCTGTCCCACTTTCTCAGACGGTGTGCCATGGTGTTACTCATGTTGAATTGATGGTGTTACTCATGTTGAATTGGTAGAGTAATAGAACAGAAAAACAATATTAACAATTCATATTGCAAATGAAAACAGAAATAAACTAGAATTTTATTGTGTTCATTCATGTAATTTTGCATTCCATACAATGGCTTATAAAGCCTTATTTTTCTCCTGTAAAACTGCCTATGGGAATAACTTCCTGAAAACTAACTAATCTAAAATTAATTTATTAAATGTAAACCTTATTTCCTAACAACTCATATCTAAAGCAATTGCTTGAAGTTTCTAGAACCTCCCAGCTGAACCATTTCTTTTTTGCGCATCCTGTAATTGTTGCATGGCATTTAATTTTGGAACCATTCCATTCTTTCAGATATATATAAAAAAATAATGTGCATTACAAAAGGGAATGAGGAAGATGAATGGTGGAGTACTTTGTGGGATTGTGGATTGCTCCTTGGTTATATTTCTATGTGATAGTTTCCTGAGGAGCAGGAAGATGGTTTTGGTTGCTCCCCTTGGTGTCCATATCAAAGCCATGGTTCTGTGAGTTAATCAAGTTTGGTAAGGCAATAACATAACACCCTCTATCCTTCTGTTATTGTTGTTTTGTCTTCTCTTTATCTTTTCAGATAGCTCTTCATATTCTCCAAGGAATTTTAACAATTAGTCCTCATGCTTTGTCGATGTTGTGACACTTTACTGTTTCATACTCTAATTCATACGATTTTAGCAGTCTATGGCTTCTATTTCTCATTTAATATCAATGATAGATTTTTCTGATTGCCTTCTATTCTTTCACAAGTCTATGGTCTATAGTATATAAAACAATCCATATTCTTTCCTCCTATTAGGCTGTGGTCTCTTGGTTCTCCTTATTTTGCCTAGGATCTTCTTGCATTTTTTGTTATAATTAAACTAAAACTCCTCATACCTACACAGCCAGGCTTTTCTTTAGAATGCATCTTTTGTTTGTGTAAATCATTTGTGAACAGCTTCAGAGATGTCTCATCTCTTGAGGGATGGCGAAACAAGAATCGGCTAGCATGTGAGATAGTTGAAGGAAGGCGTAAGTATCAATGATAATTTGGCACCAGTCCCTGCAGATATGTGTGTGAATACGCTTTGATGGATGTCCATTCTCTTTTCCAAAGTTTTCAATTTTGGCATGAGTAGGGAGATTGCTAGAAAATAATAGTTATTCAAGGAACGTCTTAAACAGTTGGTACGTTGTCAAAATTTTGTCGAAATCTTGTCGACTAACTTATTTTTAGTCGAAATTCTGTTGACTGATGCTGTCGAAAGCATGAAGAACTGTCTATTGAACAAGTCGGTAGAAACAGTCCCAGTTTTTGCAGGTCAAAAATTGAAAAAACAATGGACACACAACATGCCGACTGTTTAGTGGATGGTTATTGGAAGCCGAAAATAACAGCTTAACTCTTAATGTTTTCCTCTAAAATTTCTTTTGTAGAATTGTTCAAATTATTTGTAGTTTTTTTTAGATTACTTAATTTATGTTGTGATAGGCACTGACTACATGAAATTCCAAAGTTGCATGCATAAGGGGAAATGCATGGTCGCGTAAATAATTGAAAATTTGTAAGGCAAGTGGCTTCACTAATCTGCACGTGCCTCCTTTATGTAAGCAAATATTCTATCTTTAGTTTAGAAAATAACTCATCTTGATTAACTCGCATGTTGTCTAGAAAATTTTGTATTATTTGAGTTTAGAATATTGTTGATAATTATTGAGCTTTTGTGATTTGTAACATGCTCGGTTACGTTAATTAACTAAATATGATGTATTAGTGTTTGGTTCAACTATGTTTTCATGATTGGGCATGACAAACATCCCAACAATGAAGAATTGGTTTCATGATATAGATTTTGGTCTTTGTTTGAAATAGGGATTCCTTTGAAGTGTGAGTATTGATCTTAAGGATATGAGTCTAAATGGTTTATAATGAATAATATTATCTTGATGCATGCTCTATAATTTATGTAAAATCTTTCTAGTAAATGATTAAATCTAATTCAATGAGACAACTAATATCTTTAAGGATATGATTTGTTGCATTATAGTGTTTCTTTACATTTTTAAATTGTAAAATATATTTATAAATGGAATCTCGGGATTTTGTGTATCTTTGAAATGATCATCTATAGAATTCATTGGTATTTAATGAGAATTTTGTTTAAAATCTCCATCAGAGATCACTGTGCTAACAATTGTGAATTTTTACCTCTAGGTGGGCAAAGTAGGAATTTTTTTATGCATAAAATTTATATCTACCACTCTTCAGGGTGTACGGTTATTTTGATCTCTCAAAATATTCTATAGATGGTAACAATTAAATAGATGGGTACTTTATTATTAGTATCAAATAATACTATGTGGGTGTATTTATGTAAAAAGTATCCAAGTGGTTTAAGGACTGAAGTTGTGTTTCTTGTAATTGTCGATATATCCTTTTTGTCTTTCAAAACTTTTGTTAAGTTACTCAATAGATAGATCATGACACAACATTGGTAGACATTCTGTGGCATGCATTTGTAACAATTTATCGTTCTAACATAATGTCTTATATCCTAATTGTATGATGGTTTCTGAGTCATAAATCTACACTATAGTGTAAATTTATGTGAGCCTAAGTTGGTGTATTTTTTAGCCTTTAGTATTGTTTTTTGATCTTTGTAATGTTTTGGTCTTTTACTAGTTTATTATTTTCTCTACAATGAGAAATATTTGTTCATAGTCCGATGACCTAATTATAAAAAATTGTGATAAGTATTATTTTCCTATAGATGTTTTGGGCTATGCTATGTGGATTGAATCTAATACTCTTGTTATGGAACTGGACAATGTTCCAGTGTTGAACAAATTAGTTTTTTTTTGCAATGGGACAACCAAATTGATTGAGAGTCCAAGTTGGTGAACTATAGAGCCTCTAATCATGTTACATAGGCAAGGCCATCCTGTATGAGCCCTTGAGGCCTAGGTCTGGCCCTTAGGTTCTAGTTTTCTATATTATGCCACTAGGAAAATAATAATCATGTTTGTTTTATTTATCTTGAGAGACTAATTCATTGATTTAGTTTTGTGGAATCATGACATCACATAAATTATCTAGGTATGACTATTGTGTTGCCAATTTTATCTAAGTGGTATTCCATTATACTTGGACTAGTTTCTTTTCTTCTCAAATGAAAATGATTATCTCTAGGATTATTGAACACTTATTATATCTCTAGTTAGTTTTGCAAGAGTTGCAAGAGCACAAGTTTCTGGAGCAAAGCAAGTAAATTGAGATCAATGGGCGGTAAAATGATGAACCTAAGTTATGAGTTGATCTTTTCATTCATTTTTGATTAAGTTATTTTTTTATTTATCTTAACTACTGATTGGTGCATAGTATGGAGAATTTTAAATGGATACATTTGCACTTTTAGAGTTAATTATAATAATTTAAAATTTTAGCCCTTTCTTCAAATTAGAAAATTCCTTATATAGTAACTAAATCTTTTTGCAAGTTAACTTATTGTGTGGAAAAATGAAAATTTTAGTTTATTTATGGTTTGTAGTGTGTTATACTCAAAAGAGGAAAATTTTGGGCATGATAACCCACTGCTACTTGGCTAAATGATTAGCATCAAGAATTTTAGCAAGATAGTTTCTTGAAACAAATCATAGATTAGATGTCCACCCATCCTTCTTAAAAGCCCAATTATTCATTGGATGGATCCTATTTGTGGTATAAGGTTTTTTGGTCTTAGCCTCCCAATTTCCTTTGCACCTAAATTTTTTTTTAGAGTTCCTTGCTACACCATCAATGGGTCACTTTGTATTGAATATGAAAGACTTTGCCACAATTTTTTTGGGAAGGTATGAAAACAAACATCTAGCAGTTTGTGGCAAAATGTGAAACTTGTCAACATAAAAAAAAAATCATTTCTACCCCCACAACAAATTCAATCATTACCCATTCCTATTCATGTGGACCAACATTTTAGTGGACTTCATTGAAAGACTACCAAATTATATAGGGAAACTAATCATTCTAGTGGTGATAGATCACCTCTCTAACTATGCCCATTTATGTGCCTTATCCCACCCCTATACTATCTCCATCATTTCCCAAAAATTCATGGATTAGATCATTCACCTCTATGGCATTATTGCTTCCAATTTTAGTGATAGTGGTCCCATTTTGACTAGCTAGTTTTGGTGAGAACTCTTCTAGAACCATGGTACCTAACTCAAGATGATCTCTGCATATCATCCTCAAATAGTTGGCCAAACAAAAATTATCAATAAGTGCTTGGAAACCTATTTATGTTGCTCTACTTTAGATCACCAACATCATTGGACCAAATGGTTACCACTTGCCAAATGGTGGTATAATACCATTTATCAAACAACAACCAAGCTGACACCATGTATGAATTAGGGTATGGTCAATCAGCACCATATCCCTAAATATATCTACCTAGAAGTTCAAAGGTGGTTACATGTGATAGATTCTACCCTTCATGCACATGACGCTATTCCTTGCACATTTAAGGGCAATCTACACATCACCTAGAATCATATGAAGCAATAGGCTGACCAACACTACTCTAAACACACTTTTTATTTGTGACATGGTCTTCCTTCACCTCTAATCCCGCAAGCAGCTGTCCTTGAAGATGATGACTCATCAAAATTTAGCACCTATGTTTTATAGGACCTATAAAGTTTTGTAGCAAATCAATGCAGTTGCCTAGAAGCTAGAGCTTTCTCCCTCCTCCAAGCTTCACCTAGTCTTCCATGTTTCTTGTTTGAAAAAGGCTCTTGGTCAACACATTTATGCTCAGACGGCATTACCTAAGCTAGATACATAGGGCTCTATCACTTTAACACTAGATTCTATCCTTGACAGACATTCATGCCAACTCTACAACTACACCATCACCAAAGTCCTCATCCAATGGCATGGTATACAAGTAGAAGATGTCATTTGGGAACCCCTCATTCAACTACAACAACAATTTCATCATCTCAAGCTTTGACGACAAATCCTTTTAAGGGGGAGGGCATGTTAGGACCCAAAGTCCTAAATATTTTATTAATTAATTACTTTTGTGATAGGCTAGATGTATTAAAAATATTGGATGTATATACTTTGTAAGTAATCCAGTTTGTGATAATTTAGTTTATGCCACACGTTTGGGAGGTAATGGTTTTGTTTAGAATAATTAGTATAGATAGAGGTTTTGAGAGTTCAATAGGTATTCATGATTTATATTGTAAAAAGCAATGCTCAAGGACATTGCCCCCTGAAGAGGGCTATGATTTAGTGTAATACAATTATGATATTTGAATACAATATAATAATTGTATTTACTATTCTAGCATATTATTTTCTATATTTCATGTTTGGCTAATCTATTGCAAGAGGTTCCTCACATTTTTTGCCTAAGTGGGATGCTCAAAATCAACATTTTTTAGCAATTTTCAATTTGTGTCAATTATAGAGACCAAATAGTCAAGGATTTAAGGATGATGTAGACTAATGATTTGTGGCATTTTCTATGTAGATTCAAGTTGTAACTTAAAAAAAAAGAATAACTTTCTATCATTTTTATTTTTACTTTTCAATCAACTTTTTTTTGTTATTTTTTATTGAGTGACATTATTCAATATCACATAAATTTCACTACAAATAAAAACTTTATATTATTTCTTGGAATTAGATCATTGACTCGTATGTCCACTGCATAGATATTTTTTGGTAATTTTTTATTAAATTTTTTATTTTTTATTAATTTTTAAATTGGTACACTAACAAAAATTTTAAACTTATATTACTCTGTAACACATTTCTCTTAGCATATATTTCAAAATTAAATTTATTTTTATTGAAATGAGGACATCTATGTGGAGTGCAATGCATTTTTTGAAATTTTTCTAACAATGTTTGTTATTTTTCCTAGTGTCTTGGATAGAGGTCATTATTTTTTCATAATGGAGCTACATTCATTATTAAATTTAAAAATATATAAAAATTAAAGAAAACATAATATATATTATAGTTTTTGGAAAGCTAATACTAAGGGCTACATACTTACAAAGTGGCATATCTAAATGACTTCATTTGGTCCCCCAAAAGGTGAAGCAGAATTACTTTTTGTCAACATTTTGATAGGTGCAAAGGAGACTCCGTTAGGAGTTTGATTTAAGTCTAAGGGGTTCTATCCAAGGGTATTTGATCTAAAGGGGTTTTATATAATCCCTTTCAATAAAATCCCCTTAGATGAAACCACTCTAGGCTTAAATTGTTATTTTTCTAAAAAATATGTTATTTCATGCAAAAAATCAAGATGTCACACAAGAAGAACACACCATTGTGGGATCATCCATATCCAAGATGAGAGTGACTTGCATATAATATACTAAGATATTCTTGACCCAGCTAAGAACAAGTAAGAATGAACACTTAAGATCATATGCAACACCTCCAAATGATTACTCCTTACATCCCATACTATGAGAGCACTCATTATTCAATGTCATATATCTCAACAAGTCAATACATGCTCAAGGTCGAATAACATGCATCCCATACTACATGTACTCCTCAAAAGCTATCACAACCCCTTATTCCTCTCACATAGAACCAACTTAGAGTCTACAAGAAATATAAAAACATAGAATACATTATAACAATAATTAGGTAACACATCCAAAATATGACAAGAACAAGATGAATAATTCAATTATAGAACACCAAGAACATAACACAAGACACAAACAAGAAAATACATTGACCCCCACATTTTATAGGACCATAAAACCACAACCCCAAGTGTGTCCAACCATGCTAAGATCCATTTCACAAGTGTGTAGTGTACCTAGGTACAAACTATCTTAAATAAGAAAGATGACAAACTATACGTCACGAGAACACTACCATTCTCAATAGCCATCATAATGCATCTTTATCATCAAGTTAGGACTTCAATTCATAGATTTACTACCCATAGTGGTTTAAAGGGTCTCAATATAATACCTATAACCTCTACCACAAACAAGCATTATGAGTGGGTGTGCCAAGTGATGAGACTATAATGAGAAGAGTAACCACCATTCTCTATCCAACCAATCTTAAGAGTACAATGACCTCCTAGGTGTTGGACATGAAGTAGAGAAGATGGTACTAGGATGTATCTATCCATGACAAAGGATATCCAACTTCTCCTACTCCCAAATAAATCTAGGTACTTCAATCGTAATCAAGATAACCAATATCAATATGAGAATCAGGTGTTATAGAAGCTCAAGATAGACTTCCCATCATATGTTTAACTCATCCAACACCCATCATAATAATCTAGTATCATTAAAGAGATGATCTCCACCCAAATTGTGTTTGGGAGTCAAGATAAAGTAACAATGGAAATCAAAAACATTCCAAACTTGACATCAAGATTGTCATGCACAAATCCACTAAGGGATGTGTCCACTCAAATAGAAAACTATTGTACTCATAGTGAGTGACTAAATTAGTAAAAGTCCATCATTAAAACATTGAGACAATCTAACATGTAACCAATAGATTGCTACTCACTAAAGAGTCACAAATACCATCTTATAACCATATAGATTTTCAACTCACTAAGGAGACAATACCTCACCAAACTTAGTTGGGAATATAGGTATTCATCAAGATAATATCATCCTATCAATGTAGTCAAATAAAACATCAAACAACAGAGTCTATTGACTGTGTCCACTCATAATGGTCAAAAAACAATATACAACACATTATATACCCTCACATTAAATATGGGATTTAGAAACATAGACAACATGGCCATTCAATTCCAAAATTCCCTTTCTTATTATCCCATTAAATTTTTCATGTTTTCTCTTTGATCTAACTTACTGAACATTAGTATAAATCAGTAATAAAACATAAATATTTATAATATTAGCACATATAGACAATCACTAATTTGATCATATCTCAAATTCTATTAATTAGGTATAGATAAGTTTTTGTGAGGATTTATGTAACTTGATTGTGCAAAAAATTTATAGGAATTGAATCTATAAAACAATAGTTATTATAGTCAAATTAGACTATTTATTTTTCATATCAGTTTCACTTTACTTTCAATTTTTACCAATTTCACAATTACATTCAATTTAACATAAAATCATAAGAATTTTTTCCCAAAAAAGAAATAAACATTCATGCACAATAGATTACACATTGTGGAATCATCCATTAAGTTAGCTTAACACCAGTCCCTTGTTTAATGAGAAAACCCTTTCCCTAGGTTATCCCTTTTTTCAAATGTCCCTAAACATAGAACTAAGGTTTGAAGTACCCAATTCAATTTCTTTTTTTTTTCTCAGTTTGTAGAAGCACAAATCAAAATTATTTCATGTTTCAAATTGCTCCTAATCATAGTGGAAAAAGTTTCAAATCCAATCTCATTAAATTCCTATATTTTTCTATGTTTTCCTATATTTCTTTCTATGCAAGAAACCTTAGATTTCTTCACTAAATATGAATTTTCAGATTCATATCTTATCAAATAAGATTTAATGGATTTCTTCATCATTCTAAAATATTCTTTAAATATCAAACTCTTTTTAAAATTGAATTGAACTCTTAATTCCAACATGTTCACAATTTCAATGTTAAATCCTTCTTGCACAAGAAAACACACCTTTGTACAAGATCAAACATCTATTTCAAAAACAAAGTCATAAATTCATTGTTTAAACCAAATTAAATATTTCCTAAAATAGTTCCATGATATAAGATCCTAGCTCAATCACTTAGAAATTTGAACCAAATTGAAGAAGAAAAACAATTGTAATCACAATCCTTGAATTCAAAAAAAAGCACTTCGATCTTCAATATTTAATCACTCCAAACAACTTGTGTGTGTTCTTACTAGAAAGCCAAAATCTCCTAGGGTAAGTGCAAGAAGATGGGGGGCCAAAAAGCGGTCTTAAGTGGCCACTTTTTTTCTGAAATCAGGAAATACTGGCCTTGGATGAGAAATTGAGCATAGTTACACTCAAAATTTGGAGATGCAACCAAAACAATGTTCGTAGTGCTCCGAGTCTACTTTCTAAACTACTATTTTTTTTTAAAATGGCATAGATTAAGGGGTTCAAAAGAGGGAGCCACAGAAATTGGTGTTGTTTCTGTCAAAAAAAATAACATAGCATGTTTTGTGGCTCCCTCAAAAGGTCAACTTTTTTTTGGTATTTTTAAAATTGCTTTAGTGAGAAATTAGCTAATAGCATGTAGTTTATGCCTGATTTTTCTGATAATTTTTTGATGAATATTTGATTTTTTACTAATTTTCAAAGTGGACACATCCTAAAAAATAGAATTTTGGCTGTGCTACCCCTATAAATTTTGAAAACTAATTGAAAATCATTTCTTTATTTTTTTAATATTTGTAGAATGGAGTCTAATTTCTAAATATGTAATTTTTTTGAAATTTCAATGAATAGTTAATTTACAATGAAAAAAAGACCAAACAGTGGTTTTTGCCCAAAAACGGACACACAAACAAAAGAAATTAAAGATGGAAGGTTTAACATTGTTAAAATGTGAAAAAAATCACATCGTTAAATAGCTAAGAGAAAGCCTAACATTACCAGGTGTTTGATTTGTTCAACGTTGAAACACGTACAAATCTGAGGGTTAGCACGAACGAAATTATGTGAAATCTTGAAGAATTTGGAAAAACATGTCTGTGACTGTTCAAAAGGCACTCCAAGCCTTTGGGTTGGAAATCCAAAGCAAATCCCAAGCCCAAAGCTTGGGATTCCCAAAGCAAGACATAACGCGGGCGCGTTATAACACGCTCGCGTTATGTTTTGCTTTGCATTTTTCCTTTTCCACAAGTCTGTTGTTTGTTATGTTCCCCTTAAATTTTTTTATGTTCAAGGCTATTAATCATGTATGCCTATATGTATGTATGTATCTATGTATGCCAATATGTATATATGTATCTATGTATGCATATATGTATGTATGTATCTATGTACGCCAATATGTATGTATGTATCTATCTATGTATGCATATATGTATGTATGTATCTATGTATGCCAATATGTATGTATGTATGTATCTATGTATGCCTATATGTATGTATGTATAGTGTCGAGGGCAGAGGAGGGTAGAGATGGGAGTGAGCCAGATAGGGGAGGAGAGGGTTGGATAAGGATTGAGTGATTAAGGTTTAAGGTTGAGGGTTGAGCGTTTAGGGATAGGATTTAGAGTTTAGGTATAAGGGACTAGAGTTTAGGACCTTGAGGGATTAGGGTTTAGGGTTGAGGCTTTAGGGATAGCATTTAGGGTTAAGGATCGAGGGATTAGGTTTAAGGTAGAGTGTTGAGGGTAGAGGGATTAGGGATTAGGGTTTAGGGTTTAGGGTTGAGGCTTTAGGGATAGCGTTTAGGGTAAAGGGTCGAGGGATTAGGTTTAAGGTAGAGTGTCAAGGGTAGAGGGATTAGGGATAGGGTTTAGGGTTGAAGGTTTAATGATTTAGGGTTGAGGCTTTAGGGATGACGGTTAAGGGATTAGGGTTTAAGATATAGTGTCGAGTGTCGAGCGTGTAGGGATAGGTTTTAGGGTTCAAGTTTTAAGGGTTAAGGGTCGAGGGATCAGAGTTAAGGGTTGAGGGATTAGGGTTTGACGTTGAGGGTTGAGTACATTGAGGTTCGAGGGTTAAGGGTTTGGGGATAGGGTTGAGGGTCGAGGGATTAGGGTTAAGGGATAGGGTTGGAGGGTTTAGGGGTAAGGGATTAGGGTTTAAGGTATAGTATCGAGCCTGTTGAGGGTCTAGGAATAGGGATAGCATTTAGGGTTTAGGGATGAGGGATTAGAGTTGAGGGATGACGGATGACAGATTAGGGTTGAGGGATGACGGATGACAGATTAGGGTTGAGGGATTAGGGTTTAGGGATAAGGTTTAGGGTTAGGGTTGAGGGATTAGGGTTTAAGGTATAGTGTTGAGGGTTTAGGGTTGAGGGATTAGGATTTGACATTGAGGGTTGAGGGTTTAGGGTTTAGGGATAGGGTTGAGGGTCAAGGGATCAGAGTTAAGGGTTGAGGGATTAGGGTTTGACATTGAGGGTTGAGGTTCGAGGATCAAGGGTTTAGGGATAGGGTTGAGGGTCGAGGGATCAGAGTTAAGGGTTGAGGGATTAGGGTTTGACGTTGAGGGTTGAGGTTTGAGGGTCAAGGGTTTAGGGATAGGGTTGAGGGTCGAGGGATTAAGGTTAAATTAGAGTGTGGAGGGTGTAAGGATTAGGGATAGGGTTGGAGGGTTTAGGGATAAGGGATTAGGGTTTAAGGTATAGTATTGAGTCTATTGAGGGTTTAGGAATAGGGATAGCATTTAGGGTTTAGGGATGAGGGATTAGAGTTGAGGGATGATGGATTAGGGTTGAGGGTTGAGGGATTAGGGTTTAAGGTATAGTGTTGACGGTTGAGGGTTTAGGGATAGGGTTTAGGGTTGACAGATTAGGGTTTAGGGTTGACAGATTAGCATTTAATGTCGAGGTTAGGGTTAGAGTGTCGAGGGTAGAGGGATTAGGGATAGGGTTTAGGGTTGAAGGTTTAAGGATTGAGGGTTGAGGCTTTAGGGATGAGGGTTTAAGGCTTAAGATATAGTGTCAAGTGTTGAGGGTGTAGGGATAGGGTTTAATTTTAAAGGGTTAAGGGTTGAGGGATAGGGATTAGGGTTTAAGGTATAGTGTTGAGGGTTGATTGTTTAGGGATAGGGTTTAGGGATGAGGGATTAGAGTGAAGGGTTGAAGGATTAGGATTTGACATTGAGGGTTGAGGGTTTAGGGTTTAGGGTTTAAGGATAGGGTTGAGGGTCGAGGGATCAGAGTTACGGGTTGAGGGATTAGGGTTTGACGTTGAGGGTTGAGGGTTGAGGTTAGAGGGTCAAGTGTTTAGGGATAGGGTTGAGGGTCGAGGGATTAGGGTTAAAGTAGAGTGTGGAGGGTATAAGGATTAGGGATAGGGTTGGAGGTTTTAGGGATAAGGGATTAAGGTTTAAGGTATAGTATCAAGTCTATTAAGGGTTTAGGAATAGGGATAGCATTTAGGGTTTAGGGATGAGGGATTAGAGTTGAGGGATGACGGATTAGGGTTGAGGGTTGAGGGATTAGGGTTTAGGGATAAGGTTTAGGGTTGAGGGTTGAGGGATTAGGGTTTAAGGTATAGTGTTGAGGGTTTAGGGATCGGGTTTAGGGTTGAGGGATTAGAGTGAAGGGTTGAGGGATTAGGATTTGACGTTGAGGATTGAGGGTTTAGGGTTTAGGGATAGGGTTGAGGGTCGAGGGATTAGAGTTAAGAGTTGAGGGATTAGGGTTTGACGTTGAGGGTTAAGGGTTGAGGTTCAAGGGTCAAGGGTTTAGGGATAGGGTTGAGGGTCGAGGGATTAGGGTTAAACTAGAGTGTGGAGGGTATAAGGATTAGGGATAGGGTTGGAGGGTTTAGGGATAAGGGATTAGGGTTTAAGGTATAGTATTGAGTCTGTTGAGGGTCTAGGAATAGCGATAGCATTTAGGGTTTAGGGATGAGGGATTAGAGTTGAGGGATGATGGATTAGGGTTGAGGGTTGAGGGATTAGGGTTTAGGGATAAGGTTTAGGGTTGAGGGCTGAGGGATTAGGGTTTAAGGTATAGTGTTGAGGGTTTAGGGATCGGGTTTAGGTTTGAGGGATTAGAGTGAAGGATTGAGGGATTAGGATTTGATGTTGAGGGTTGAGGGTTTAGGGTCTAGGGTTTAGGGATAGGGTTAAGGGTCGAGGGATTGGAGTTAAGGGTCGAGGGTTTAGGGTTTGATGTTGATGGTTGAGGGTTGAGGTTCGAAGGTCAAGGGTTTAAGGATAGGGTTGAGGGTCGAGGGATTAGAGTTAAAGTAGAGTGTGGAGGGTATAAGGATTAGGGATAGGGTTGGAGGGTTTAGGGATAAGGGATTAGGGTTTAAGGTATAGTATCGAGTCTGTTGAGGGTTTAGGGATGAGGGATTAGAGTTGAGGGATGACGGATTAGGGTTGAGGGTTGAGGGATTAGGGTTTAGGGATAAGGTTTAGGGTTGAAGGCTGAGGGATTAGGGTTTAAGGTATAGTGTTGAGAGTTTAGGGATAGGGTTTAGGGTTGAGGGATTAGAGTGAAGGATTGAGGGATTAGGATTTGACGTTGAGAGTTGAGGGTTTAGGGTTTAGGGTTTAGGGATAGGGTTGAGGGTCGAGGGATCAGAGTTAAGGGTTGAGGGATTAGGGTTTGACGTTGAGGGTTGAGGGTTGAGGTTTGAGGGTCAAGTTTTTAGGGATAGGGTTGAGGGTCAAGGGATTAGGGTTAAAGTAGAGTGTGGAGGGTATAAGGATTAGGGATAGGGTTGGAGGGTTTAGGGATAAGGGATTAGGGTTTAAGGTATAGTATCGAGTCTATTGAGGGTTTAGGAATAGGGATAGCATTTAGGGTTTAGGGATGAGGGATTAGAGTTGAGGGATGATGGATTAGGGTTGAGGGTTGAGGGATTAGGGTTTAGGGATAAGGTTTAGGGTTGAGGGTTGAGGGATTAGGGTTTAAGGTATAGTGTTGAGGGTTGAGGGTTTAGGGATAGGGTTTAGGGTTGACGGATTAACATTTAATGTCAAGGTTATGGTTAGAGTGTCAAGGGTAGAGGGATTAGGGATAGGGTTTAGGGTTGAAGGTTTAAGGATTGAGGGTTGAGGCTTTAGGGATGAGGGTTTAAGGCTTAAGATATAGTGTCAAGTGTTGAGGGTGTAGGGATAGGGTTTAAGTTTTAAGGGTTTAGGGTTGAGGGATAGGGATTAGGGTTTAGGGTATAGTGCTAAGGGTTGATGGTTTAGGGATAGGGTTTAGGTTTGAGGGATTAGGGTTTAGGTTTGAGGAATTAGGGTTTAGGGTTGATGAATTAGGGTTTAATGTTGAGATTTGAGGCTTGAGGGTTGAGGCTTGAGGCTTGAGGTTGAGGGATAGGGTTAATGGTCAAGGGATTAGGGTTAAATAAGAGTGTCGAGGGTAGAGGGATTAGGGTTTAAGGTATAGTATTGAGTTTGATCAGAGTGGTTTAGGAATAGGGATAGCATTTAGGGTTTAGGGATGAGGGATTAGAGTTAAGGGATGACGGATTAGGGTTGAGGGTTGAGGGATTAGGGTTTAGGGATAAGGTTTAGGGTTGAGGGATTAGGGTTTAAGGTATAGTGTTGAGGGTTTCTTTCGTCAAATGTAGATTTATGGATTTGATTTAATTGATTGCCTCTCCAGTTTTGGGGTGTGGATGTTTTGGAATCAATTAGGAAGTCTTCAGGAGACTTTGTGGAAGTGGATTAGAAATCGCTTGACAGAACCCATGCTATTTATGCTTGGATAAGGATTTGTCACAAACTAGAACTTCTGCTTCGAAAGAAGATCTGTCTTTCTTCCTCGATGGGCATTTTCTATCAAGAACTTGATTATGAGGGATTGCCCCTTCATTGTTATGCCTATCATATGGCAGAGCATCTGGCAAGCTCTTGCAGGAAATAGGAAAAGTTCTCCCTCAAAAACCTTGTGGTCATTCAAGTCTGAAGGGGAAGGTTTGGAAAGAGATGTGATCAATGCAAAGGATGTGATCAATCTATAGTAGGACAAAATGCGAGCGCGTCATTTTGTCTTGCTATTGAAATGGTAAAAAAGTGTTGACCTCCATGATCCAAGCCCACATGCTCTGTTTTCTTACTGATTCTGCGCGTGCTCTGACAAAAAAGAAGTGCTTTCATACTGTTGGGAAGTTCACGTGCACATTTGACATATTGTACCACCTTTGCATGATCTTTCCACGACCATTGTTTCTTTGCCAACTTGAGAAGGAGGAAATAACATAGTTTTCACACCAAGTTTGATATATATCTATTCAAGTTTCAATTTTTGTAGTGTTGCAATGCTAATTGTGATTCAATTTTAGGAATTTAACATTATAGATTGGTTAATAGTATTGTTGTTAGTAATTATAGTTGAGTGTTATTCAATTTAACATTGAAAAGGAAGCAAGTGGTGAAAAACTCAAATTGTTGAGGAGTTTGATGCAAGAAGAAAAAACACTACATAATTGGGTACTCTCTCCATTCGAATCTTCATTTTTTAGGTATGTCAAGTCTTTACATGCATGTTCTTTACATTTTCCTTATTTCGGATTGAATTACTTTATCATGCTTTATCAGACACGTTTAAAATAGACACATTCCCAATCAAGAAAGTAGCCTACAATCTCACATGATGCCATGTATATTTTCTACACTTGGGCTCTTTAATAATTATGTGTAATAAACAAACCTTAACATACCATGACGTCAAACTATACAATAATAAATCCTTACAACATAATAAAAATACAATCCCACTATTATCTTGTATGAGCATTTCTTAGGAACTAATATTGGTCTCTTTATCATGCTACAGACAAATTCTCCGTCATGCCAAGGAAACGATCAAGAATTAAACCAACACAAGAAGAGATAGAAGCTAAGAATGTAAAGAAAGTGGTGGCTATGAGGGAACTTCGTGAGAAGAGGAAATTAGACACGATAAATGAAGACATACCAATTGAAGAGGAACCACAACCATCACAAAGAGATATGGTATTGGCGGCACAAAGAGAATGAATACAAAAACTTCGTGGTACGAGAGATTTGAATACCATAGTTGGAGACATGTCCTCTACTGCAAGTCAACATGTAGGGACACCATCTACCACATCTCAAGTTGAGAGTACATCATCACTCACATGTGATGAAGGAGGTACGCCATCGTTACCACCTCAACCTTAAGATATGTCATCTATTCCATCTTCGATTGAAGGTATGCCATATAACCCATCTCATTTAAATATTGATGATATTCATAATGTTGAGATGAATTTACCTAACTTAACACCACCTAGAATTTTGCATAGAAAGCCAAAGTATTTGATTGATATTGATGAGAATATTTTGTAGCCAATGGAACGTAAGATTCTAAAATGCACTTGTAGAAGATATGCTAATAAGATTTGGAGATTGTCCTTTGAAAAGTTAAATGAGACTGCAAGATGTCAACTATTTGTTGAAATGATGCGAAGTATAAAGTATAGGTCTATCATGAAGATTCTTGGGTTGAGAACATCAGAGGCTTCAAGTGAAAAATCTATTGTCAAAAATCTAATGAGTGCGTATGAGAGTGTGGGTAACACCTCACGCACAAAAGATAGTAATGCAACACAGCGTGTGATTACATCGACTATAGTAAGTAGTCAAATGAGGAAAGCTCGTCTCATTAGAAAGACGAGTCAACAATTGAGAATTAATAGGAAAACTTTATCAAGAGACATTGGAAGGCGCCAAAGAATTGAGGACACTAATGCCAATGAATTATGGGAATTCTTGGGGAGACTACCACAAAAAGATAAACGAATTGTTGAAGCATTGAGATCACCAATTGAAGACTTTTGGAAGAATTACACAAGGGTATCTCTGAATCAAAGGGATGTGGTAAGAAGGAGAATCGGTAGTCAGAACCGCGAGCCACATCCAAAGCATTTTTTGGATGAGACTCAAACACAGTTTTATGGTAAATTTCTAGAGAATTATCCTCAAATTAAAATTTGTCAAAGATATTTTGAAATGCTAAAACCTTTCTATGTTAAGATAAATCACACACGCACTACTTGTTGTTGTAGATTACATATTGAATTTTCTAACCATTTTGATGCTTATAGGTCTATATGTTTAGATATGCATACTAACAATGATTTGTAGGGTTGTGCCATATGTGCCCCACCAACATCTTCAAGAGACTTCATATCAAGAATTTTATGTGAAAGAGAGGAAGGTCAAATATTCTACAAGAAATTATGCTTGGATGGCACATGTCATCGTTGCAGTGGCTTGCAATATTTGCCAACATGTGAACATATGGAAATAACACATGTGGTTGGAAACGAACTAGTAGAGTTTGGCAAGTATAAAATAGTGGCATACAATACAAAAGATGGTAAAGAAGCAAAGAGGTGTGAATTGGTTATTGAAAAGATTCTAGTGTATCAGTTTATGCCTATATTTCGTGACAGCATAATGTATGAGTATGCAAGACCTGCCCATAGAGCTCAATGGTTGGACTTGCAATTCAAGTTATGCAAGGACACATTTCTGGTTGGTAGCATTGTTTCAGTCGTCGACTTTGCAGAGAACTATAGTCTACAGCCACAGCGTGAGGTGCAATCACAATATTACAACTCCACACAGGTTTCCATATTTGTGCACATCGCATTCATTCATGCGAATGATAGTACAGAGGATGACAGGTAGATCATAAGGGAGTATAATTTCTATATTAGTGATGATCGCATGCATTCTATGGAGTTCATGCAAGGTTGCTTTTAGGTGTTCTACAATGATTTGGCTAGAAGGGGCATATTGTTCAGTCAGCATATCATATGGTTAGATAACTGTGCGTCACAATTCAAGAACTCATAGAATTTCTATTGGCTGAGTAGGAGGTATAATTTTATAGGTATTCAGCATATGTGGAACTTTTGTGAGGTCGGGCATGGAAAGGGGGAGCATGATGGTGCAGGAGCATGTATCAAAAGAGCCATAGCATGAGAAGAGTTAAAGTATAAAGACAATGCAAAGTTGATAGATGCAAAATTGATTGTCGAGTGGTGTAATGCTTCCATGGGTCCAAGTAATGAAGGTAAGTCTTCAGTTCATAGATTTTTTTGGTTGATAGATGATACTAACATTGAACCATATGAGGACTGTTGTACATTGATAGGATCAAATGAGATGCACTCTTTCAGAAGCTCAATTGCAGGTTCATGGAGTATCCATACATGAAAGATGTCATGCTTTTGTTCTTCCTGTACAATTCAAGTCTGGGATGAGTGCGAGTCAAAGGAGTGTGTTGACGAATGGTAGTTAAGTTATCTTAGCCCACTTGACATGTATCAAGCCCTCACAGCACTGGAACTAACACAGACGGAATCATCAGCTAACTTTGACCACATATCAGATTTAGTTCAACCAGGTAATATAGGGCACGTATATGCATATAATTTCATCTAGTTCAACCAGGTAATGTCATCTTACTTTGTAGTGTTTTTGTAATGTTGACTAATTTCATCTAATTTGCTACACATATCAATGTAGGGCACGTATATGCAGTTATTGCAGATGAAGATAATGAAGAGGGAACAGATTATTACTTATGCCGTTGTGTTGAGGCCAAAAAGAAATTAGAGGCCCCTGTTACAGATGGAGAAAACATCAAATACCCTACAGGCTCAGTGGTTATTACTGGAACATGGCTTAGAAGGTACCCACATAAGAGTGTTAATATTTGGCTATTTCAGGACTTTGACACGCATCGAAAGATTCTTCATTACTCGAACCTTGTCATGGCATCCAATGTGTTGGTTTTTTCCCTGACTGGATGCTCATTCCCAGATTTCCCTACAAGGTAGCCATCAGTGATCAACAAGATCTCTGGACTAGGGGCCAACAGTGTAGGAGATAGACTCTATTTTTATCTCCTCTTCTTCTTCAGGCTCTGCAAAACCTAGGGGGTATTCCCTACTCAACACCCATGAGAATATGCTTATGGGTTGGCTTGGGATGTTGATACAAAGCAGATGAATCCTCCTGTATGAAGACCAAAACTGTGAGATAAGTGCAAAGGGGCTAGCTTTGGGCTTATGTTCAGTTGTGAATCAGAGGATCTTGGTCCTAAACTACTTCTACAATCCTAATGGTTGTTTTGGAAGTTTGAATTTGATTTTATGTGTTTGGATGCAAAACTAGGACTTGGTATGTAATCTCAATGCAGAGCTAGATTGGTGCCTATCCAGGGCTTGGAGTTAGTAGAGATACACCTATGAATGATCAGCATGAACACAATAAAACTAGATTTCAAGGGGATTTGTGTGATATTTGCCTTACAGATACCTCCCAATACAGAGTGTTAAGTTATCTCTACTTATGGCATCCCTATTGCAATATATTCTTCCCAACACTTAATGTGAAAACACTTTAATCTACCCCTTGAGCAGAAGTTGAAAGATCAAGCATTCAATATAGGAATTCTATATTCTAGAATACTAGACACCCCTTAGATATCTAGATCTAGAAGAAGGACACATGCAATATTGGAGACAGAATTAACAAAACACATGCAAATACGGTATTACCCATATAAAATCACTCATGAAATCAGTAGATTCATGCATGAGACATACAACAAGAGATACATAAACTCACAAGACCTCCTGCACAGACCAACCAAAACTAGTTGTTTCTTATTACAGAGCTAGATATGTCCAGTTTTCAACAACCTTGAACTGAGTAGCATCCTCTGCTTATAAGGCAGGAGGATGTACTCCATTAATTACATTGTGATCCCCAAGTCATCACCAGATGCAGTGCATCCCCAGAGGGTGCCAAAAGCATTCAATGCTTCCGCGCATACAGGAGGACAGGAACAAGCAAGATCAAGATCTGCATCACCAGATGGAGACTTTCTATCTAAATCAGGTAGCTGGCATGTCCTTTCGACCCATACCTCTGCGTAGTTTCACCATTAATGGCATACCCATTCACAACCTCGAGATGCAATAGTTGTGTGCCTTGCACACCTTCTCCCACCAAAATACATGTTCATGCATGAGGAAGACTCTTCATTCAAACATGTTCATTGACTCCCCTCTTCCCGTCGAGATTTGCGGCGTAGATGAGGCTGCAAAGTCAGCGATCACTGACAGCGTGCTGCGTGGGTGCATCCAGTTGACTTTCCTTTCAAATATGATGGGGACACATTATCCCACATTCACCCTACAATAGCCTTTTTAACACTCTTTATACATGACCACTATCAAATATACTGTCGGCAATTTTGCTCCCGATGGCACCAACTTAACCCTTCCTCATCATCCTCCAGCATGATATCCTATTGCTCAAAATATCACCCTGACGTCAGCATCATCACCTGTTGAGCTCACCTTGATAATTCACATCACCCTGATGTGAAAAATCACCCCGCAGAAAATATCACCCTGCGGGAAAGTATTATGCTGTCCTCATCACCTGATATAAAATATCACCCTGATGTTTGAATATCAGCCTGATGACCAACCTTACCTTCGTGTGAGATATCAACCTGATATTCACCCTCATCGGCACAACCTGATGCATTGGAGAAAGATCCTCCTACCTTGCCGATACCAAATGTCTGGCCGATGAACATCCTAATGATGTCACCATCATATCAGCATCAGGATGATATTCGGAAGATAACTGGATATTTGAAATGATCACCCCCCACCTTCAGAAATATCATGATGCAGACAGGCAGAAAAGAGGATATCACCCTGACATCAGCATCACATCACAATGTCGGGTCAGATTGAAAACTTGAAGTATGACCCCGTCAAATCTAGATGACATCAGTAGCATATCACCTGAAGGATATCACCCTGATAATTGAACATCCTGATGATGTCATCATCACATTTAGAGCAAGGGTGATATTCAGAAGATGACCGAATATTCAGAATATCACCCCGAAACAGAAATATGAGGGTGCACTTTAGACTGGATGATGATGATGACCTCTTCAACTCAAGAGATATCAAGTCAGATTGAACAACTTAGAAAATGACCCCTTCGAAAGATCGGAGTGACATCATCATCATATTGGGGCAGGGTGATATTTGGAAGATCACCGGATGTTTGAAATATCACCCCTTGCAAGAATATCAGGTAGCACTGTAGCTCCATGAAACATCGGGGTGATGTTAGAACATACCTAATATTTGGAAATATCACCCCATCCTTAGAAAATGATGAAGCTGAAAGACATATTGCCTGACAATGAAAATCCTGATGACATCATCGTCACATTCAGGACTAGGGTGATATTCATAAGATAACCTGATATTCAGAATATCACCCCGACAATTGAAAATCATGCTGCTGATAAGAAAATATCACCTCTACAAGAGCACAACATTAGCAACATCGGGGAAGTTAAAACATAAGGTGATAAACTAACATCAGGGTGATCTTAACGAAGATCACTTGATGTTCAAATATGATGACCTTGGGACATTGGGTCATACTTAGCAAATTCTCAACACCAACATCAGGATGATCTTGAACTAAGATCACCCGATGTTAAAATATCACCTCCAGGCAAGATGTCAGGCTGGCAAAAACATGAAACCCCCACAGGATATCCGGTCATGACAAGAAATGACCCATGCAAGAAACATCAGGGGGATGTCCGGGAACATGATGATGATGACGATGATCCCCTCCTTCAAAATATCATGATGATGCTGAAAACACTGAGAGGGTCCAAGACTTAGAAATTTCATAAAATCCTGGGAAGGTGCCTGCAAGCTAATAACCTGGAACCTGATAAATGATGCAGGCACCAACAGTGGCTCTGATTGGGGATGTGCAGGCACAAGGCTACAGCGAGAACCAGACCATCTCCGGGCAGACCAGGCAAAAGCAGGACACAAAACAACAATGACTGTACAGAGATATTTACAATATACACATACTTTTACAAATGTGCACAGAGGCAGATCACTTATGCAAAATAAAACTTGAGGAATTGACCATGCACAAGCAATTCCAGCATCTCGCCATTTAGGGCGTGGAGGACATAAGAATCCTCCCCATGAGTATTGCGAACCTGATATGGGCCCATCCATAAGGGTTCAAACTTACCATGTTTGCCCTTATCTTGACTTCTTGCATTCCAGATAAGCACCCAGTCATTTATCTGGAACTTCCTTTCTGCAGCTCTCTTGTCAAATAGATACTTCACATTTTGTTGTTTCTTGAGGTTGACTTGGTGGGCCTCTCTTTTGCTTTCATCCAGTGCAACTAGTTGGTTTATTCTTTCTGTCATGGAGTCTTCAATCTCCTCATCATTCTCTTGGATGAATTTGTAAACTGGCAGGAAATTGTTTATAGGCAGCCTGGCCGATGCACCATACACCAATTCAAAAGGTGACCTTCCAATAGCTTTTTTCACTGTCACCCTGTCAGCCCATAATGCCAACTTTAACTTTGAATCCCAGGCTCTCTTGTTCTTATCCACTATCCTCTTGATGATTTTCATGAGGCTTTTATTGTTGGACTCTGCCTGACCATTTCCTTGTGGGAGCAATGGTGATGCATATGATAGGTTTATCCCATACTTGTTGTAAAAATCAACAAACTCACCAGACCTAAAGCACATGGCATTATCTGTGACAATCTTGAATGGCACTCCAAACCTGATGACAATGTTTTCTAGGATGAAATCCATCACTACCTTACATGTAGCCTTTTTAGTTGGAATGGCCTCAATCCATTTAGTAAAGTAATCAGTGGCAACCAAAATCCAACTATGCCCCCCACTTGACTTTTCTACAATTTCCCCTAAGAAGTCAATTCCCCATTGCTGAAATGGAGCTTCTAGAGTTATAGTTCTGAGGGGTAATGCACCTTCGTACCTTAGCTTTCCTGAGAACCTTTGGCAAGGATCACATTTCCTTACCAGCCTTTGTGCATCTGAAAAGAGAGTGGGCCACCAATATCCTGCCCTAAGGATCTTATGAGCTGTTGTTTGGGTAATATAATGTCCACCACACAATCCTTTATGCATGTCATTCAAAACATTGTTAGCTTCACCTTCATCCACACATCTTAGCAGCACACCGTCAGGGTTCTTCCAGTACAGCTCACCTTGAACAATAACATACCTGATTGCATGTAGTTTTAAGGTCCTCTTTTGACTGTCACTGAAATGGGAAGGACAATTCAGATTTTGCAAGTAATATATGATGTCCTTATACCACTCAGATTTTGATACATTAACATTCTCATTTTGGACTGCATTGACTTGGCATGCCTCTAAGTTTGACTGTGCCATCATCTTGGCTAACCCTTGTCCCCTCACCAACTTGGTGATTTGTATCTCTATGTTGAATTCTTGCAGTTTATTTATCCATCTGCACCTTCTTCCAGTTACCTCCTGCTGAGTGAAGATATCCTTGACTACTGCATGAGGCACATATGCAATTATCTGGGATCCTACCAGATATGGCCTAAAGCTTTTGACTGCTCTGACTAGTGCATATGCCTACTTTTCCATGATGTAATACTTTAATTCAGCAACTTGCAGTGACATACTGAAAAAAGCAATGGGCTGCTCAAAACCATCATCATTTTTCTGTAGTAAACATGCAGCAATAGTATGGAAAGAAGCAAATGAAAACAACTGAAATGGCGTAGAAAAATCAGGAGACTTTAGCACAGGAGCCATCTTTATTGCTTCTTTGATGCTCTGAAATGATTCAATTGCTTCACTTTCCCAATTGACAGTTGCATCCTTCTTCATCATCTTGGAGATGTTCCTAGTGGTTTCTGCAAAGTTAGGAACAAATCTTCTAACAAAATTAATCTGTCCAAAGAAAGACTGAACTCCTTTTACTGTTTTTGGCATCTGGATCCTGTCAATGTAGCTACTCTTTCAGGATCAATCCTGACTCCATCCTTGGAAACAATGTGCCCCAGGAGTTTCCCTTCTACTACCCCAAAAGCACACTTCTTTGGATTTAGAGAAATGCCATACTCTAGTGCTCTAATGAAAATCTGCTCTAAGTGCATACAATGCTGCTCTTCCTTCTTTGAATAGGTAGTCAGATCATCCTGATACACAGCTAGGGTTGAGTCAACCAACCCTGCAAAAGCAACATCCATAGCTCTTTGAAAAGTAGCACCTGCATTTGTTAGTCCAAATGGCATTCTTACATATACATAAGTTCCCCATGGAGTGGTGAAGGCAGTCTTGTATTGTTCTGTTTCCTTTACCTTCACCTGATTGTAACCTGAGAATCCATCCATCATGGATAGGAGTTCACAACCAGTCACTTTCTGCAACATAGCTTCCATATTAGGCAATGGGTAATTATCCTTTAAGGAGGATATATTCAAATTTCTAAAGTCAACACAAAGCCTAATATCACCATTCTTTTTTCTAACTGGGACAAGGTTAGACACCCAAGTTGAATGTCTAATTGGCACAATTATTCCAGCCTCCCTGAGCTTCTTGAGTTCTTCTTGCATTTTTGGAGCTAAGGTAGGATTAATAGGCCTTTGCTTTTGTCTAAATGGCTTAGCTCCAGGCTTCAATGGGATCTCATGCTAGAATAGGTCCTCTCTATAGGCCTTTAGGTCCTCATATGACCAAGCAAAAACATTTTTATACTTTTTTAGCAATGCTATCAGCATGCTCCTAATGTGTGGTTTGAGCTGTTTGCCAATGTATACCTTCCTGGGGGCCTGAGATGTCCCCAAATTTATCTCCTCTAAGTCATCTTTATTTGTGGGAGATGTCTTTGTGGCGAATTGGTCTCCATTGTCAAAAGCTCTTTCTGAAGCTACCAACCCTCTAGGGATTTTGTTAGTCTTCAACTGAATTACTTCTTTCCCCATAAGAGTTTCTTTTCCATCTACAATTTGTACAAAATTTTGAAAATCAATTTCTTGGTTCTCATATTCATCTATGCAGTACAAAAATCTTAACAAGTCCTTATCATCATCAAACACTTGCCAACTGCATATGTTCTCTGGTACTGCAGGTCTGATTTTCACCTCAACATTTGTAACACTTGATAGTGATATCATCTGGCCTTATTGCTACATTGGCCAAGAAATCAACCATGACATTCTTTGATCTCTCTACCCAGCCTATTGAAAATGCATCAAATAGCTCAATGGTATCCCAGACAGCATGCTTGTATTGTTTTAATCTTTTGTTTTTTAAAGCATGCCTATCTCTAACTTGGGACACAATCAACTCTAAATCTCCAAATACTCTCAACATCTTGATTCCATGTTTGAGAGCCATATTCAAACCTAACAAAAGGGCCTCATATTCTACAATGATGTTTGTGCAAGCAAATTTTAACAAGAAAGAGAACTTTAGGAGCTTACCAGAAGGGGACAAGAATACAACCCCAGCTCCAGAGCCTTCCTTTACACAAGCTCCATCAAAATATATGGTCCATAAGCCCAGCTGGTCCAGCTCTTGGATGCAAGTATCTCCTTTTTTGCCTTGATCATCTGAGACAACTCTGAAGCTTCCACAATAAGTGTCCACAAAGCAGACATGCTCTTCTGAATCTTGATCTTCCACTGTCTCTTGTGATCTCTCTTCTCTGATCAGCTTGACATCCCTGCCATTCATTGGAATCATAGCATATGATAGGTCTAGCTACATGCTTGCACCTATTAGTGCTGCCCATCTTCTTGACAACAGCATACCATACTGTGGTTTGATGTCAACCACTGTTATATTTATTTTGTAGGTCCTCTTTGGATATGCTACCAGTCTGAAATCTACATCCTTTATGATTCCAATGACTGGTACCTCCCTGGCATCCATGGCATAACATTTACCACATGCCTTGTCTATTTTTAACCTTGCTTGTTGCATAATGGCTAGAGGCATGATGTTTGTTGATGCTCCTGAGTCAAGCATACAATTCCTGATTATTTTCCCATTGATAACAAGGGAGACATAGAATCATTCCACTTGTGAAGGACATTTAGTCATGGTCACCCCTAGATACACCTCAAGAACTTCATCCTCTTCAATATTCAAGGCCTGCCTCTTACCTTGGGCTTCATCATTTTGCTTGGCTTGACAAGGTATTCCTGAGATTAAAGATATTGCCCTATTCTTGATTTCTTCAACCTTCATCAATTCCATTAATGGGACAGAAACCTTTACCTGAGAGAGGATTTGGGCTACATCAAAGGGAGCACAATTTTGTACCACAGTTGTAGCTTGTGCTGTGGCTTTGTTTCTATCTCGAGATGAGTCAGCTTTAACCTTCATAGCCCCCTGACCATCATTCTTGCTTTGGTCCTCAACATGGGGAATCCTACTTTCTAGTCCTTGAGATTCATGACCTATTTTTTGCTTAAAATTTTGCTTGTTATTACCCCACTGTTTCCTTTGTGGTTCAATCCCCTTATGACCATGCAATGGATGGTTGGCAAAAGTACTCTCTGGTTGGTGTGAGTTACTTACCTGAGCTTTGCCTCTAAGGTTATAATTACTTTTGACTTGAGCTACTGCTGCAGCTGTGAGAGCCCTAATCTCTTCATCAGAAGGTCTCTGCAGGTTATTCAGGAAGTTGTGTGAATTCTGAGCAAATGCATAGCTATCTTCATTATCTTCATCATAGAAAACCTGCTGACAGGCCTGAATCTCATTATCTGTACTCTCATCTGCATCATGAGAAGGATGCTCCCTGCTTATGGACAGCATATTAACATCATCATCTTGTACATAATGTGGCTCATTGCATTCATTACAGGACACAGCATTATCATACAAAGACTAAGCAATCACGCATTGGGACTGTGAATGTGGCATTTGACAAATTATGCACCATGGAGTATCATCAGCAATATTTACAGTTTTCTTCAAAGGATCAGGAGTTTCTTTGGTATGTTGAGCTCTCTGATTTGTGTTGTTATGTGGAAATACAGGTTTACCATTATGCCAATTGGTATTATATGGCATATCATGCAATGATGGCCTTTTTTCCTGCCTTTGGTAAACTTGCCTATCAGGACCTATCCCTTTTTCACTTCTAGCCCATCTATAGCTTAGGTCCTTAACAACATTTGCCAGTTTATCAATTTTGTCTTCAGGAGCAGATGTATTACCTTGAATATTCTGAGGTTTATTTGGATTCTGCAGAATTTTCACCTCATCCCTCCTGTTTGTCTTGCCTGATGCTTTCTTGTTATTCTCAATATTTATTTCTATCTTGAAAGCATCCCTGAGAGTAGCAGGACCTTTATCTCTTAACCCATATGCTGTTTTGGCATCAAAAGCATTAATATATAATATTATGCACATTGGTTCATTTGGCCTCATGTGATGTGGCAATTTGTTCAACACTTTAGTAAATCTTGCATTAAAATCTGCAACCTGCTCATTTGACCCTTTAGTGATACTAGTGAATTCATTTACAAAAAAGCTAGGGTCAATTTTGTCACCATATTGCTCCTTAAACATCCTTTTGAAATCATCCCATGATGAAATACTCTGGTCAGGCAGATTTTTGTACCATTCTCTAGCCTCATCGACCAAAGATTGCATGAATGACTTCATAAAGACATCCTCATGCTCAACCTCAAAGTTGTCCATGACATTTTGAAAAGATTTTAAATGATCCTCCCCAGACACAGTATTATTTCCTGAAAACTTCGGCACTTGAAGCCTTACATGCATGTCAATGGGGTTAGGATAACCAGGAATACCATCAAAAACCAGCTGTCTAAATCTATCCAACTGCATGGGTTGTCTATCAAATTGATTAGCATTAACATTTTTGTTTACATTCTAATTTCTTACATTATTTAATGGTATCCTAGCATTGTTTGCATCATGCTTAGTATTATTCTGCTAATACTATACCTCATTTCTGCACTGATTTCTCTGCATATTTGCATTTTCAAGGGTAGGAATTACATCCTGGTGAGTAGTCCTCAGAGCTTGTACTTTCTATCTCATGTCATCTCTAATTTTCATTACCTGTAGATATTCCATTTCTGCTCTTAAACTCTTAATTTCATCAGCTAGTTCTTCTTCTCTGGGCATGGAGGTAGATGGTCTCATACCATTCTGATCATCATCCCTTGGAGATTCAGCCTCTTCAAATCTTTCACTGGGATCTAGGAAAGGGCGTTCTTGAAACACCTCTGACCTCATTCTTAAACTGCTACCTTGTTGCCTCTCATATGCACCTTGGATATCAGCTTCTGCATTTGAAAAATAAGGCACATGCTATCCTGAAGGCCTAGGGTTGTCCTAAATATCATCATTATTCCTGGGGGAACCCTTATGACTAACTGAGATAGTTCCTTTTCTTCTATACATCATCCTTCTTTCTACTGGTAACTCTTCAAATAAAGGATTACGCAGGGATCTTCTCCCTTGCATACAAATTATTACTTTACCGGTTTGGGAGATTGTTCAGAGTCGCCACCTATAACTAGGAATTATTTTTCTAGGGGTGAAAGGATACTTCTTTCAAATCAGTCCCCAGTAGAGTCACCAAATCTATTGGTTTTTTCCCTGACTGGATGCTCATTCCCAGATTTCCCTACAAGGTAGCCATCAGTGATCAACAGGATCTCTAGGCCAAGGGCCAACAGTGTAGGAGATAGACTCTATTTTTATCTCCTCTTCTTCTTCAAGCTCTGCAAAACCTAGGGGGGTATTCCCTACTCAACACCCATGAGAATATGCTTATGGGTTGGCTTGGGATGTTGATACAAAGCAGATGAATCCTCCTGTATGAAGACCAAAACTGTGAGATAAGTTCAAAGGGGCTAGCTTTGGGCTTATGTTCAGTTGTGAATCAGAGGATCTTGGTCCTAAACTACTTCTACAGTCCTAATGGTTGTTTTGGAAGTTTGACTTTGATTTTATGTGTTTGGATGCAAAACTAGGACTTGGTATGTAATCTCAATGCAGAGCTAGATTGGTGCCTATCCAGGGCTTGGAGTTAGTAGACATACACCTGTGAATGATCAGCATGAACACAATAAAACTAGATTTCAAGGGGATTTGTGTGATATCTGCCTTACAGATACCTCCCAATACAGAGTGTTAAGTTATCTCTACTTATGGCATCCCTATTGCAGTATATTCTTCCCAACACTTAATCTGAAAATACTTTAATCTACCCCTTGAGTAGAAGTTGAAAGATCAAGCATTCAATACAGGAATTCTATATTCTAGAATACCAGACACCCCTTAGATATCTAGATCCAAAAGAAGGACACATGCAATATTGGAGATAGAATTAACAAAACACATGCAAATACAGCATTACTCATATAAAATCAATCATGAAATCAGTAGATTCATGCATGAGACATACAACAAGAGATACATAAACTCACAAGACCTCCTGCACAGACCAACCAAAACTAGTTGTTTCTTATTACAGAGCCAGATATGTCCAGTTTTCAACAACCTTGAACTAAGTAGCATCCTCTACTTATAAGGCAGGAGGATGTACTCCTTCATTAATTACATCTTGATCCCCAAGTCATCACCAGATGCAGTGCATCCGCAGAGGGCGCTAGAAGCATTCAATGCAGCCACGCATATAGGAGGATAGGAACAACCAAGATCAGGATCTGCATCGCCAGATGGAGACTTTGTGTCTAAATCAGGTAGCTGGCATGTCCTTTTGACCCATACCTCTGTGTAGTTTCACCATTAATGGCATACCCATTCACAACCTCGGGACGCAGCAGTTGCGTGCCTTGCACACCTTCTCCCACCAAAATATGCGTTCATGCATGAGGAAGACTCTTCATTCAAACATGTTCGTTGACTCCCCTCTTCCCACCGAGATTTGCGGTGCAGATGAGGCTGCAAAGTCGGCGATCACTGACAGCGTGCTACGCAGGTGCATCTAGTTGACTTTCCTTTCAAATATGATGGGGACACATTATCCCACATTCACCCTACAACAACCTTTTTAACACTCTTTATACATGACCACTATCAAATATACTGTCGGGAATTTTGCTCCCGACGGCACCAACTTAACCCTTCCTCATCATCCTCCAGCATGATATCATGTTGCTCGAAATATCACCCTGATAATTCACATCATCCTGATGTGAAAAATCACCCCACAAAAAATATCACCCTGCGGGAAAGTATCATGCTGTCTGCATCACCTAATATAAAATATCACCCTGATGTTTGAATATCAGCCTGATGACCAACCTTACCTTCGCGTGAGATATCAACCTGATATTCACCCTCATCGGTACAACCTGATGCATTGGAGAAAGATCCTCCTGCCTTGCCGATACCAAATGTCTAGCCGATGAACATCCTGATGACGTCACCATCATATCAGCATCAGGATGATATTCGGAAGATAACCGGATATTTGAAATGGTCAACCCCCACCTTCAGAAATATCATGATGCAAACAAGCAGAAAAGAGGATATCACCCTGACATCAGTATCACATCACAATGTCAGGTCAAATTGAAAACTTGAAGTATGACCCTGTCAAATCTGGATGACGTCAGCAACATATCACTTGAAGGATATCACCCTGATAATTGAACATCCTGATGACGTCATCATCACATTTATAGCAAGGGTGATATTCAGAAGATGACCAGATATTTGGAATATCACCCCGACAGAAATATGAGGGTGCATTGTAGACTGGATGATGATGATGACCTCTTCAACTCAAGAGATATCAAGTCAGATTGAACAACTTAGAAAATGACCCCTTCGAAAGATCGGAGTGATATCATCATCATATTGGGGCAGGGTGATATTTGGAAGATCATCGGATGTTTGAAATATCACCCCTCGCAAGAATATCAGGTAGCACTGTAGCTCCATGAAACATCGGGGTGATGTTAGAACATACCTAATATTTGGAAATATCAACCCATCCTTAGAAAATGATGAAGCTGAAAGACATATCGCCCTGACAATGAAAATCCTGATGATGTCATCGTCACATTCAGGACTAGGGTGATATTCATAAGATAACCTGATATTCAGAATATCACCCCGACAATTGAAAATCATGCTGCTGATAAGAAAATATCACCTCTACAAGATCACGACAGCAGCAACATCGGGGAAGTTAAAACATAAGGTGATAAACTAACATCAGGGTGATCTTAACGAAGATCACCTGATGTTCAAATATGATGACCTTGGGACATTGGGTCATACTTAGCAAATTCTCAACACCAACATTAGGATGATCTTGAACTAAGATCACTCGATGTTAAAATATCACCTCCAGGCAGGATGTCGAGCTGGGAAAAACATGAAACCCCCACAGGATATCCAGTCATGACGAGAAATGACCCATGCAAGAAACATCAGGGGGATGTCTGGGAACATGATGATGATGACGATGACCCCTTCCTTCAAAATATCGTGATGATGCTGAAAACACTGAGAGGGTCCAAGACTTAGAAATTTCATGAAATCCTGGGAAGGTGCCTGCAAGCTAATAACCTGGAACCTGATAAACGATGTAGGCACCAACACAATGTTCATTTGATAAAGTATCAGGGTTGACCTTTGAACAAAATCTTGTGGAAGGTGCGTGAGTCTGACCATGAAGCAATACTTGACACAATAAAGAGTAGAGCAGACCCGGATGGTTCATTGGATTAATTTGTATTCACATTGATTTTGTAAAGTAATGTTACATTGAGTTGTGAGTGTGCACATTAATTTGTAAGGTTTGTCTTTTTTTTATTTCCCCCTGCATTTTTACACATATACAAATTTTTACATCATCATGTTATGCATTTTTGGTGTCCTGCTCTTAATGTGACTAAACTCATAACTCACCCTACTTCCTCTAGACACCATTTGATGAGGGTAAGTGCAAGAAGATGGGTGGCCAAAAAGGGGTCTTAAGTGGCCACTTTTTTTCTGAAATCAGAAAATACTGGCCTTGGATGAGAAATTGAGCATAGTTACACTCAAAATTTGGAGATGCAACCAAAACAATGTTCGTAGTGCTCTGAGTCTACTTTCTAAACTACTATTTTGTTTTGAAAATAGCATAGATTAAGGGGTTCAAAAGAGGGAGCCACAGAAATTGGTGTTGTTTCTGTCAAAAAAACATAACATAGCATGTTTTGTGGCTCCCTCAAAAGGTCAACTTTTTTTTGGTATTTTTAAAATCGCTTTAGTGAGAAATTAGCTAATAGCATGTAGTTTATGCCCAATTTTTCTGATAATTTTTTGATGAATATTTGATTTTTTACTAATTTTCAAAGTGGACACATCCTAAAAAATAGAATTTTGGCCGTGCTACCCCTATAAATTTTGAAAACTAATTAAAAATCATTTTTTTATTTTTTTAATATTTGTAGATTGGAGTCTAGTTTCTAAATATGTAATTTTTTTGAAATTTGAATGAACAGTTATTTTACAATGAAAAAAAGACCAAACATTAGTTTTTGCCTAAAAACGGACACACAAACAAAAGAAATTAAAGATGAAAGGCTTAACATTGTTAAAATGTGAAAAAAATCACATCATCAAATAGCTAAGAGAAAGCCTAACATTACCCATGTGTTCGATTTGTTCAACCTTGAAACACGTGCAAATCTGAGGGTTAGCACAAACGAAATGATGTGAAATTTTGAAGAATATAGAAAAACACGTCTGTGACTGTTCAAAAGGCACTCCAAGCCTTTGGGTTGGAAATCCAAAGCAAATCCCAAGCCCAAGGCTTGGGATTCCCAAAGCAAGACATAACGTGAGCACGTTATAACGCGCTCGCATTATGTTTTGCTTTGCATTTTTCCTTTCCCGCAAATCTGTTCTTTGTCATGTTTGACATAACACGAGCACGTTATAATGCGCTCGCGTTATGTTCCCCTCAAATTTTTTAAATTCAAGGCTATTAATCTTGAGGGTTAAGGGATAAGGGATTAGCGTTTAAGGTATAGTATCGAGCCTGTTGAGGGTCTAGGAATAGAGATAGTGTTTAGGGTTTAGGGATGAGGGATGACAAATTAGGGTTGAGGGTTTAGGGTTTAGGGATAGGGTTGAGGGTCGAGGGATCAGAGTTAAGGGTTGAGAGATTAGGGTTTGACGTTGAGGGTTGAGGGTTGAGGGTTGAGGTTCGAGGGTCAAGGGTTTAGGGATAGGGCTGAGGGTCAAGGAATTAGGGTTAAAGTAGAGTGTGGAGGGTATAAGGATTAGGGATAGGGTTGGAGGGTTTAGGGATAAGGAGTTAGGGTTTAAGGTATAGTATCGAGTCTATTGAGGGTTTAGGAATAGGGATAGCATTTAGGGTTTAGGGATGAGGGATTAGAGTTGAGGGATGATGGATTAGGGTTGAGGGTTGAGGGATTAGGGTTTAGGGATAGGGTTTAGGGTTGAGGGTTGAGGGATTAGGGTTTAAGGTATAGTGTTGAGGGTTGAGGGTTTAGGGTTGACAAATTAGCATTTAATGTCAAGGTTAGGGTTAGAGTGTCGAGGGTAGAGGGATTAGGGATAGGGTTTAGGGTTGAAGGTTTAAGGATTGAGGGTTGAGGCTTTAGGGATGAGGGTTTAAGGCTTAAGATATAGTGTCAAGTGTTGAGGGTGTAGGGATAGGGTTTAAGTTTTAAGGGTTAAGGGTTGAGGGATAGGGATTAGGGTTTAAGGTATAGTGTTGAGGGTCAAGGGATTAGAGTTAAGGGTTGAGGGATTAGGGTTTGACATTGAGGGTTGAGGGTTGAGGTTCGAGGGTCAAGGGTTTAGGGATAGGGTTGAGGGTCGAGAAAATAGGGTTAAAGTAGAGTGTGGAGGGTATAAGGATTAGGGATAGGGTAGGAGGGTTTAGGGATAAGGGATTAGGGTTTAAGGTATAGTATCAAGTCTGTTGAGGGTTTAGGAATAGGGATAGCATTTAGGGTTTAGGGATGAGGGATTAGAGTTGAGGGATGATGGATTAGGGTTGAGGGTTGAGGGATTAGGGTTTAGGGATAAGGTTTAGGGTTGAGGGTTGAGGGATTAGGGTTTAAGGTATAGTGTTGAGGGTTTAGGGATAGGGTTTAGGGTTGAGGGATTAGAGTGAAGGGTTGAGGGATTAGGATTTGATATTGAGGGTTGAGGGTTTAGGGTTAGGGTTAAGAGATGAGGGATCAGACTTAAGGGTTGAGGGATTAGGGTTTGATGTCGAGGGTTGAGGGTTGAGGTTTGAGGGTCAAGGGTTTAGGGATAGGGTTAAGGTTGAAGGGATTAGGGTTAAAGTAGAGTGTGGAGGGTGTAAGGATTAGGGATAGGGTTGGAGGGTTTAGGGATAAGGGATTAGAGTTTAAGGTATAGTATCGAGTCCATTGAGGGTTTAGGAATAGGGATAGCATTTAGTGTTTAGGGATGAGGGATTAGAGTTGAGGGATGAGGGATTAGGGTTGAGGGTTGAGGGATTAGGGTTTAGGGATAAGGTTTAGGGTTGAGGGTTGAGGGATTAGGGTTTAAGGCATAGTGTTGAGGGTTGATGGTTTAGGGATAGGGTTTAGGTTTGAGGGATTAGGGTTTAGGGTTGATGAATTAGGGTTTAATGTTGAGAGTTCAGGGTTGAGGGTTGAGGTTGAGGGATAGGGTTAATGGTCAAGGGATTAGGGTTAAATAAGAGTGTCAAGGGTAGAGGGATTAGGGTTTAAGGTATAGTATCGAGCCTGTTGAGGGTCTAGGAATAGGGATAGCATTTAGGGTTTAGGAATGAGGGATTAGAATTGAGGGATGATGGATGACAGATTAGGGTTGAGGGTTGAGGGATTAGGGTTTAGGGACAAGGTTTAGGGTTAGGGTTGAGGGATTATGGTTTAAGGTATAGTGTTGAGGGTTTAGGGATAGGGTTTAGGGTTGAGGGATTAGAGTGAAGGGTTGAGGGATTAGAATTTGATGTTGAGGGTTGAGGGTTTAGGGATAGGGTTGAGGGTCAAGGGATCAGAGTTAAGGGTTGAGGGATTAGGGTTTGACGTTGAGGGTTGAGGGTTGAGGTTCAAGGGTTAAGGGTTTAGGGATAGGGTTGAGGGTCGAGGAAAAGTAGAGTGTGGAGGGTATAAGGATTAGGGATAGGGTTGGAGGGTTTAGGGATAAGGGATTAGGGTTTAAGGTATAATATCAAGTCTATTGAGGGTTTAGGAATAGGGATAGCATTTAGGGTTTAGGGATGAGGGATTAGAGTTGAGGGATGACAGATTAGGGTTGAGGGTTGAGGGATTAGGGTTTAGGGATAAGGTTTAGGGTTGGGGGCTGAGGGATTAGGGTTTAAGGTATAGTGTTGAGGGTTTAGGGATAGGGTTTAGGGTTGAGGGATTAGAGTGAAGGGTTGAGCAATTAGGATTTGATGTTGAGGGTTGAGGGTTTAGGGTTTAGGGTTTAGGGTTAGGGTTGAGAGATGAGGGATCAGAGTTAAGGGTTGAGGGATTAGGGTTTGACGTCGAGGGTTGAGGGTTGAGGTTCGAGGGTCAAGGGTTTAGGGATAGGGTTGAGGTTGAATGGATTAGGGTTAAAGTAGAGTGTGGAGGGTGTAAGGATTAGGGATAGTGTTGGAGGGTTTAGGGATAAGGGATTAGAGTTTAAGGTATAGTATCGAGTTCATTGAGGGTTTAGGAATAGCTATAGCATTTAGGGTTTAGGGATGAGGGATTAGAGTTGACGGATGAGGGATTAGGGTTGAGGGTTGAGGGATTAGGGTTTAGGGATAAGGTTTAGGGTTGAGGGTTGAGGGATTAGGGTTTAAGGTATAGTGTTGAGGGTTTAGGGATAGGGTTTAGGGTTGAGGGATTAGGGTTTAGGGTTGATGAATTAGGGTTTAATGTTGAGAGTTGAGGGTTGAGGGTTGAGGGTTGAGGGTTGAGGTTGAAGGATAGGGTTAATGGTCAAGGGATTAGGGTTAAATAAGAGTGTCAAGGGTAGAGGGATTAGGGTTTAAGGTATAGTATCGAGCCTATTGAGGGTCTAGGAATAGGGATAGCATTTAGGGTTTAGGAATGAGGGATTAGAATTGAGGGATGACGGATGACAGATTAGGGTTGAGGGTTGAGGGATTAGGGTTTAGGGACAAGGTTTAGGGTTAGGGTTGAGGGATTAGGGTTTAAGGTATAGTGTTGAGGGTTTAGGGATAGGGTTTAGGGTTGAGGGATTAGAGTGAAGGGTTGAGGGATTAGAATTTGACATTGAAGGTTGAGGGTTTAGGGATAGGGTTGAGGGATTAGGGTTTGACGTTGAGGGTTGAGGGTTGAGTTTCGAGGGTCAAGGGTTTAGGGATAGGGTTGAGGGTTGAGGAATTAGGGTTAAAGTAGAGTGTGGAGGGTATAAGGATTAGGGATAGGGTTGGAGGGTTTAGGGATAAGGGATTAGAGTTTAAGGTATAGTATCGAGTCTGTTGAGGGTTTAGGAATAGGGATAGCATTTAGGGTTTAGGGATGAGGGATTAGAGTTGAGGGATGATGGATTAGGGTTGAGGGTTGAGGGATTAGGGTTTAGGGATAAGGTTTAGGGTTGAGTGTTGAGGGATTAGGGTTTAAGGTATAGTGTCGAGGGTTGAGGGTTTAGGATTAGGGTTTAGGGTTAACAGATTAGCATTTAATCTTGAGGTTAGGGTTAGAGTGTCGAGGGTAGAGGGATTAGGGATAGGGTTTAGGGTTGAAGGTTTAAGGATTGAGGGTTGAGGCTTTAGGGATGAGGGTTTAAGGCTTAAGATATAGTGTCAAGTGTTGAGGGTGTAGGGATAGGGTTTAAGTTTTAAGGGTTAAGGGTTGAGGGATAGGGATTAGGGTTTAAGGTATAGTGTTGAGGGTTTAGGGATAAGGGATTAGGGTTTAAGGTATAGTATCAAGTTTGTTGAGGGTTTAGGAATAGGGATAGCATTTAGGGTTTAGGGATGAGGGATTAGAGTTGAGGGATGATGGATTAGGGTTGAGGGTTGAGGGATTAGAGTTTAGGGATAAGGTTTAGGGTTGAGGGCTGAGGGATTAGGGTTTAAGGTATAGTGTTGAGGGTTTAGGGATAGGGTTTAGGGTTGAGGGATTAGAGTGAAGGGTTAAGGGATTAGGATTTGACGTTGAGGGTTGAGGGTTTAGGGTTTAGGGTTTAGGGTTAGGGTTGAGAGATAAGGGATCAGAGTTAAGGGTTGAGGGATTAGGGTTTGACGTCGAGGGTTGATGGTTGAGGTTCGAGGGTCTAGAGTTTAGGGATAGGGTTGAGGTTGATGGGATTAGGGTTAAAGTAGAGTGTGGAGGGTGTAAGGATTAGGGATAGGGTTGGAGGGATTAGGGATAAGGGATAAGGGATTAGAGTTTAAGGTATAGTATCGAGTCTGTTGAAGGTTTAGGAATAGGGATAGCATTTAGGGTTTAGGGATGAGGGATTAGAGTTGAGGGATGAGGGATTAGGCTTGAGGGTTGAGGGATTAGGGTTTAGGGATAAGGTTTAGGGTTGAGGGTTGAGGGATTAGGGTTGAAGGTATAGTGTTGAGGGTTGATGGTTTAGGGATAGGGTTTAGGTTTGAGGGATTAGGGTTTAATGTTGAGAGTTAAGGATTGAGGGTTGAGGGTTGAGGTTGAGGGATAGGGTTAATGGTCAAGGGATTAGGGTTAAATAAGAGTGTTGAGGGTAGAGGGATTAGGGTTTAATGTATAGTATCGAGCCTGTTGAGTGTCTAGGAATAGGAATAGCGTTTAGGGTTTAGGAATGAGGGATTAGAGTTGAGGGATGACGGATGACAGATTAGGGTTGAGGGTTGAGGGATTAGGGTTTAGGGACAAGGTTTAGGGTTAGGGTTGAGGGATTAGGGTTTAAGGTATAGTGTTGAGGGTTTAGGGATAGGGTTTAGGGTTGAGGGATTAGAGTGAAGGGTTGAGGGATTAGAATTTGACGTTGAGGGTTGAGGGTTTAGGGTTGAGGGTTTAGGGATAGGGTTGAGGGTCGAGGGATCAGAGTTAAGGGTTGAGGGTTGAGGTTCGAGAGTCAAGGGTTTAGGGATAGGGTTGGAGGGTTTAGGGATAAGGGATTAAGGGTTTAAGGTATAGTATCGAGTCTGTTGAGGGTTTAGGAATAGGGATAGCATTTAGGGTTTAGGGATGAGGGATTAGAGTTGAGGGATGACGGATTAGGGTTGAGGGTTGAGGGATTAGGTTTTAGGGATAAGGTTTAGGGTTGAGGGCTGAGGGATTAGGGTTTAAGGTATAGTGTCGAGGGTTGAGGGTTTAGGATTAGGGTTTAGGGTTGATGGATTAGCATTTAATGTCAAGGTTAGGGTTAGAGTGTCAAGGGTAGAGGGATTAGGGATAGGGTTTAGGGTTGAAGGTTTAAGGATTGAGGGTTGAGGCTTTAGGGATGAGGGTTTAGGGCTTAAGATATAGTGTCAAGTGTTGAGGGTGTAGGGATAGGGTTTAAATTTTAAGGGTTAAGGATTGAGCGATAGGGATTAGGGTTTCAGGTATAGTGTTGACGGTTGATGGTTTAGGGATAGGGTTTAGGTTTGAGGGATTAGGGTTTAGGGTTGATAAATTAGGGTTTAATGTTGAGAGTTGAGGGTTGAGGGTTGAGGGTTGAGGGTCTAGTATAGTATTTAGGGTTTAGTATCGAGTCTGTTGAGGGTTTAGGAATAGGGATAGGGGTTAGGGTTTAAGGTATAGGATTGAGGGTTGAGGCTTTAGGGATGAGGGTTTAAGGCTTAAGATATAGTGTCAAGTGTTGAGGGTGTAGGGATAGGGTTTAAATTTTAAGGGTTAAGGGTTGAGGGATAGGGTTGAGGTTCAAGGGATTAGGGTTAAAGTAGAGTGTGGAGAGTGTAAGGATTAGGGATAGGGATGGAGGGTTTAGGGATAAGGGATTACAGTTTAAGGTATAGCATCAAGTCTGTTGAGGGTGTAGGATTAGGGATAGCATTTAGGGTTTAGGGATGAGGGATTAGAGTTGAGGGATGACAGATTAGGGTTGAGGGATTAGGATTTGACGTTGAGGGTTGAGGGATTAGAGTGAAGGGTTGAGGGATTAGGGATCAATGCAAAGGATGTGTTGAATCTATAGCAGGACAAAACGTGAGCGCGTTATAGCGCGAGCGCGTTATAATGCGAGCACATTTTGTATTTCTATTGAAATGGTAAAAAAGTGGTTACCCCCATGATCCAGGCCCACATGCTCTATTTTCTTTCTAATTATGCGCGTGCTCCGACAAAAAAGAAGTGCTTTCATGCTATTGGGAAGTTCACATGCACATTTGACACATTGTACCACCTTTGCATGATCTTTCCACCACCTTTTCTGCTTTGCCAACTTGAGAAGGAGGAAATAACATAGTTTTCACACCAAGTTTGATATATATCTATTCAAGTTTCAATTTTTGTAGTGTTGCAATGTTAATTGTGATTCAATTTTAGGAATTTAACATTATAGATTTGTTAATAGTATTGTTGTTAGTAATGATATTTGAGTGTTATTCAATTTAACATTGAAAAGGAAGCAAGTGGTGAAAAACTCAAATTGTTGAGGAGTTTGATGCAAGAAGATAAAAACACTACATAATTGGGTACTCTCTCCATTCAAATCTTCATTTTTTAGGTATGTCAAGTCTTTACATGCATGTTCTTTACATTTTCCTTATTTCGGTTTGAATTACTTTATCATGCTTTATCATACATGTTTAAAATAGACACATTCCCAATCAAGAAAGTAGCCTACAATCTCACATGATGCCATGTATATTTTCCACACTTGGGCTCTTTAATAATTATGTGTAATAAACAAACCTTAACATACCATGATGTGAAACTATACAAGAATAAATCCTTACAACATAAAAAAATACAATCCCACTATTATCTTGTATTCATTTATTAGGAACTAATACTGGTCTCTTTATCATGCTGCAGACAAATTCTCTGTCATGCCGAGGAAACGATCAAGAATTAAACCAACACAGGAAGAGATAGAAGCTAAGAATGCAAAGAAAGCAGTGGCTATGAGGGAACTTCGTGAGAAGAGGAAATTGGACACAATAAATGAAGACATACCAATTGAAGAGGAACCACAACCATCACAAAGAGATATGGTATTGGCAGCAGAAAGAGAACAAATGCAAAAACTTCATGGTACGAGAGATTTGAATACCATAGTTGGAGACATGTCCTTTACCGCAAGTCAACATGTAGGGACACCATCTACCACATCTCAAGTTGAGAGTACATCATCACTCACATGTGATGAAGGAGGTATGCCATCATTCCCACCTCAACCTCAAGGTATGTCATCTATTCCATCTTCTATCAAAGGTATGCCATCTAACCCATCTCATTTAAATATTGATGAAATTCCTAATGTTGAGATGAATTTACCTAACTTGACACCACCTAGAATTTTGCATAGAAAGCCAAAGTATTTGATCGATATTGATGAGAATATTTTGTAGCCAATGGAAGGTAAGATTCCAAAACACACTTGTAGAAGATATGCTAATAAGATTTGGAGATTGTTTTTTGAAAAGTTAAATGAGACTGCAAGATGTCAACTATTCATTGAAATGATGCGAAGTATAAAGTATAGGTCTATCATGAAGATTCTTGGGTTGAGAACATCAGAGGCTTCAAGTGAAAAATCTATTGTCAAGAATCTAATGAGTGCGTATGAGAGTGTGGGTAACACCTCATGCACAAAAGATAGTAATGCAATACGACGTGTGATTACGTCGACTATAGTAAGTACTCAAACAAGGAAAGCTTGTCGCATTAGAAAGACAAGTCAAGAATTGAGAATTAATACGAAAACTTTATCAAAAGCCATTGGAAGATGCCAAAGAATTGAGGACACTAATGCCAATGAATTATGGGCATTCTCGGGGAGACTACCACGAAAAGATAAACCAATTGTTGAAGCATTGAGATCACTAATTGAAGACTTTTGGAAGAATTACACAAGGGTATCTCTAAATCAAAGGGATGTGGTAAGAAGGAGAATCAGTAGTTAGAATCGCGAGCCACATCCAAAGCATTTTTTGGATGAGACTCAAACACAGTTTTATGGTAAATTTCTAGAGAAGTATCCTCAAATTAAAATTTGTCAAAGATATTTTGAATTGCTAAAACCTTTCTATGTTAAGATAAATCACACACGCACTACTTGTTGTTGTAGATTACATATTGAATTTTCTAATCATTTTGATGCTTATAGGTCTATATGTTTAGATATACATACTAACAATGATTTGCAAGGTTGTGCCATATGTGCCCCACCAACATCTTCAAGAGACTTCATATGAAGAATTTTATGTGAAAGAGAGGAAGGTCAAATATTCTACAAGAAATTATGCTTGGATGGCACATGTCATCGTTGTGGTGGCTTGCAACATTTGCCAATATGTGAACATATGGAAATAACACATGTAGTTGGAAACAAACTAGTAGAGTTTGGTAGGTATAAAATAGTGGCATACAATACAAAAGATGGTAAAGAAGCAAAGAGGTGTGAATTAGTTATTGAAAAGATTCCAGTGTATCAGTTTATGCTTATATTTCGTGACAGCATAGTGTATGAGTATGCAAGACATGCCCATAGAGCTCGATGGTTGGAATGGAAATTCAAGTTATGCAAGGACACATTTCTAGTTGGTAGCATTGTTTCAGTCGTCAACTTTGCAGAGAACTACAGTCTACAGCCACAACGTGAGGTGCAATCACAATATTACAACTCCACACAGGTTTCTATATTTGTGCACATCGCATTCATTCATGCAAATGATAGTACAGAGGATGACAGAAAGATCATAAGGGTGTATAATTTCTATATTAGTGATGACCGCACAAATTCTACGGAGTTCGTGCAAGGTTTCTTTCAAGTGTTCTATAATGATTTGGCTAGAAGGGGCATATCATTCAGTCAGCATATCATATGGTCGGATAACTATGCGTCACAATTCAAGAACTTGCGAAATTTCTATTGGCTGAGTAGGAGGCCTAATTTTATAGGTATTCAACATATGTGGAACTTTTGTGAGGCTGGGAATGGAAAGGGGGAGCATGATGGTGCAGAAGCATGTATCAAAAGAGCCATAGCACGAGAAGAGTTAAAGTATAAAGACAATGCAAAGTTGACAGGTGCAAAATCGATTATCGAGTGGTGTAATACTTCCATGGGTCCAGGTAATGAAGGTAAGTCTTTAGTTCGTAGATTTTTTTGGTTGATAGATGATACTAACATTGCACCATATGAGGATTGTTGTACACTGACAGGATCAAATGACATGCACTCTTTCAGAAGCTCAATTGCAGGTTCATGGAGTATCCATACATGAAAGATGTCATGCTTTTGTTCTTCCTGTACAATTCAAGTCTAGGATGAGTGCAAGTCAAAGGAGTGGGTTGACAAATGGCAATTAAGTTATCTTAGCCCACTTGACACGTATCGACCCCCGACAGCACTGGAACTAACACAGATGGAATCGTCAGTTGGCTTTGACCACATATCAGATTTAGTTCAACCAGGTAATATAGGGCACGTATATGCATCTAATTTCATCTAGTTCAACCAAGTAATGTCATCTTACTTTGTAGTGTTTTTGTAATGTTGACTAATTTCATCTAATTTGCTACACATATCAATGTAGGGCACGTATATGCAATTATTGCAGATGAAGATAATTAAGAGGGAACAAATTATTACTTATGTCATTGTGTTGAGGCCCAAAAGAAATTGGAGACCCCTATTACAGATGGAGAAAACATCGAATACCCTACAGGATCAGTGGTTATTACTGGAACATGGCTTAGAAGGTACCCACATAAGAGTGTTAATATTTGGCTATTTCAGGACTTTGACACGCATCAGAAGATTCTTCATTACTTGAACCTTGTCGTGGCATCCAATGTTCATTTGATAAAGAATCGGGGTAGACCTTTGAACAAAATATTGTGGAAGGTGCGTGAGTTTGACCATGAAGCAATACTTGACACAATAAAGAGTAGAGCAGACCTAGATGGTTCATTGGATTAATTTGTAAGTATTCACATTGATTTTGTAAAGTTATGTTACATTGAGTTGTAAGTATGCACATTAATTTGTAAGGTTTGTCCTTTTTTAATTTCCTCTTGCATTTTTACACATATGTACATATTTTTACATCATCATGTTATGCATTTTTGGTGTCCTGCTCCTGATGCAACCAAACTCATAACTCACCCTACTTCCTCTAGACACCATTTGATGATCTCTCCAACACTCTGGATCCAAGGCGCCCAATCATGATGATGACCTATATACCATTCTCCCATGGTGCTCATAATGAATGAAAAGAAGACCAAGGGTGCCCAAGCTTAATAGACTTATTTCTTTCAATTTTGATGATTCAAACTCTTGCAATATGACATCCACTTTCATGCCTTTAGATCTTCCTTCACATATAGGGCGCCAAATCAAGTTGAAAAATCTACATAAGGGCACCAAACTGGATGAAAGGAGACATGAAATGCACCTTAGGACTCCATGCTAAGGTTTGAGCCATTAAAGTCTCTTAATATTAGGCGCTCATGATGATGAAACTTAGAGCTTTTTCCTTTCCTATGCGCTCATCTAAGATGTTTGAATGATAAGGAGCGTCTTGACCTCTATAATGTACATTGGGCACCAAAATCAAGTTGATTTTAAGTCACTGAGTCATTTGGGGTTAGTTTGAGTCTTTGAGTCATGTTGCAAAAAAGTGTCAATGTTGTCAAGTTGCACAAAGCAACTTTTGCATTTTTGGTATCCTGCTCATGATGTGACCAAACTGACTATTCCAATGCGTCTGGATGGGTACATTTACACTAGGCATGGTCTTGTTTTTTACCCAAACATGTCGAAACAGTCTGAGCTACATTGTACCGACGATATCCCTGAAGAGTCCAAAGTGCAAAAAGGTAGCAATCTTTGACGAGATGTTACTCAAAAATCGTGTCACTTAGAAACATTCCATCTAAGGCAACGCAATCATGTAAAGTGCCTCTACAATAACCTCTCTCAGTTTTTTATATCTCTGAGGCATTTGCCCATGGTGAAAGGTTTTCTGCTGCCCCAAAAATCGTAAGAAGGAGGCAGTGTAAAGTTGCAAAGGGGTGTAACTTTCGTCTTGCTCCTGATGCAACCAAACTGACTATTCCAATGCATTCGAATGGGTACATTTACGCTAGCCATGGTCCTATTTTTCACCCAAACATGTCGAAACAATCTAAGCTATGTCGAAACAGTCTAAGCTACATTGTACCGATGATATCCCTGAAGAGTCCAAAGTGCAAAAAGGCAGCAATTTTTGACGAGATGTTACTCAAAAGCCTTGTCACTTAGAAACATTCTGTCTAAGGCAATGTGATCATGTAAAGTGCCTCTACAATAACCTCTCTCAATTTTTTATATCTCTGAGGCATTTGGCCGTGGTGAAAGGTTTTCTGCTGCCCCAAAAATCATCAGAAGGAGGCAATGTAAAGTTGCAAAGGGGTGTAACTTTCATCCTGCTCCTAATGCAACCAAACTGGCTATTCCAATGCATCTGAATGGGTACATTTACGCTAGGCATGGTCTTGTTTTTCACCCAAACATGTCGAAACAGTCTAAGCTACATTGTACCAACGATATCCCTGAAGAGTCCAAAGTGCAAAAAGGTAGCAATCTTTGATGAGATGTTACTCGAAAACTGTGTCACTTAGAAACATTCCATCTAAGGCAACACAATCATGTAAAGTGCCTCTACAATAACCTCTCTTAGTTTTTATATCTCTGAGGCATTTGCCCGTGGTGAAAGGTTTTCTGCTGCCCCAAAAATCGTCAGAAGGAGGCACTGTAAAGTTGCAAAGGGGCGTAACTTTCATCCTACTCCTGATGCAACCAAACTGACTGTTCCAACGCATCCGAATGGGTACATTTACGCTAGGCATGGTCTTGTTTTTCACCCAAACATGTCGAAACAGTCTGAGCTACATTGTACCGATGATATCCCTGAAGAGTCCAAAGTGTAAAAAGGCAGTAATCTTTGACGAGATGTTACTCAAAAACCGTGTCGCTTAGAAACATTTCATCTAAGGCAACACGATCATGTAGAGTACCTCTACAATAACCTCTCTCAGTTTTTTATATCTCTGAGGCATTTGCCCGTGGTGAAAGGTTTTCTACTGCCCCAAAAATCATCAGAAGGATGTAGTGTAAAGTTGCAAAGGGGTGTAACTTTCGTCTTGCTCCTGATGCGACCAAACTGACTATTCCAACGCATCTGAATGGGTACATTTACGCTACGCATGGTCCTATTTTTCACCCAAACATGTTGAAATAGTCTGAGCTACATTGTACCGACGATATCCCTAAAGAGTCCAAAGTGCAAAAAGGCAGCAATCTTTGACAAGATGTTACTCGAAAACTATGTCACTTACAAACATTCTATCTGAGGCAACGTGATCATGTAGAGTGCCTCTACAATAACCTCTCTCAGTTTTTTATATCTCTGAGACATTTGCCCGTGGTGAAAGGTTTTCTGCTGCCCCAAAAATCATCAGAAGGAGCCAGTGTATTAAGTTAGGATGAAAGCCTATTCACTCTAGGCACCTATTGTGACCAAATCACACATCACACTAGAGAATCCCAAACATGTGCCTTGAACAAGTGATGCTACAAGTGGTGAACAAAATGGGCGCCTTGAAGAATTGAGCCCTCCAAGACATCTTGCAATTGCCTAAAAGTCCAAAATTTACATAAGTGAGTTAAGGTGCCATTTTCCATCTCCAGAGCCTCCTTTGAGCGCCTTAACATGGAGTGAATGTTTTAGTCTATGAAAGATTACGCCTAAAGAATATAACAACCCCTTGAGTCACTAGGATGAATTAAGTTAACAAAATGAACTTCATTGAGGGAGGCACACTTGTGCATCTAGACAACTCCAGTTTAGCACCTGAGAAAAAGCATGTTTAGAGACACCCCTCGAATGAACCCTCTAGAACCAATAACCATAGCTCAAGATCCATAACCATGAGAAGATAAAGCATTAAAAAAATTCATCTCAAGGATGGGAAATACCTCTTAGATGATAGTCTGCCGAGTAGACCAAGAGTGGGGAATGAGAATGCTCCTCGAAGATACACCAAGCCACAATGACTCTCTCCAATAAGAATATTCTCTAGGTCCATAATAAACTCACGCCCATATCCAAGTGAAAGTCTCCTTGGTCTTCCTGCTAAAACCTCTAAAGGGTAACCATCTCAACAAGTGTCTCTAATCCCAAGAGAACTCTAGCCTCACCCAAGTCTCGAAGTATGTATGAGAACCTACAACCAATCAATCCATGTTAAGCTCCAAATGCAACACCACATTATCATGAAGCTCCCAAGCACATGAGCAATGTACTCAATACCAAGAGAACCAACAAGACCACTGTCAAAACTCCAACTACAAAATTAGGTATCCAAACATGACATCATGATCTAACATCTCCTCCTAGAAGATCACATGCACCAATACAGACATCCTAGTCTCAAGAGAACTTGTATCATGCTAATACTCTAATCTAGAATCAAGAGTCCACCAAGACACACTATCAAACACCTCTAAACCAAGGATCAACATCTACAACCACATGAAGATAACCATCTCCTAAAAATAGTAGCCAAGATGTTAAAGCACTCTCACTACAAATAATAATCATAATCCAAGAGTTTGTCCATTACACCCAACCACTATATAAGATCATCCATCACTAGGTGACGAATACACATCACTATCAAAGCTCCCACTGAACCATGATATGAACTACACATGGCATTGTGATAACCATCTCCTAAATGAAGATCACCATGGTCCACACACACTCAACTATAATACTAATAACTCCAAAGTAGAACCAAGATCTCCAATCTAAGAAGATAAACCATCATTACTGTCAAAAGCTCACACTAAACTATGCAACTAAGATATCCATGACATCATGATAAACATGCTACAAGTCCCAATAATCAACTATCCAATCATTCTCATCATCCATCCTCTCATCCCAATGCAACATACCAATGCGCAAATGAGCATAGACAAGGAAAAATAACAAAGTCTACATCAACACTGCATCAATCCCGTGGATATAGGCAATATGCATTCAAGTCATCCCACTACAATCAATGAGGTGTGCATCCCAAAAAAATGCATAACTTGTAGATCCCAACCATTGAAAACATGCAAAATCATCATCACATTAGTAACTTCCAAACTGAGATATCAAATAATATAACTTGTCGACTTCACCAAATCAATCATAGATTCAACTTTCCAAACAAGTTTACAAATGAGTAACCATAGTCAAGGAACTAATCAAGCATCTAAGAGATAAGAATAATGTGCTAAAAGTAAACCACAACACCACCTATAATCATGAATCAAACATCATAACCCATACCTATCAACTACAAACATGGTCAAGTCTTGCCAATGCTCAAATGTACCTACATATCCATGACACCATAATTATCATCATTGCTATACCTATGCTCAAATCCCACTGAAACAAGACTCCTAGTCTCACCATGTATCAACCATGTCCTCAAACCAGAATATTGCTGAGCCCATGGAGATTGATACACCCACTTCAATAGAATAGGCAATTAATGTACCTGATGTGTCTTCATTTAATAAACTAGTAAACATCATTTGCATCCATACTTAAACCAATCTTATTGTTGTGTTTGATGTGTCCTCTTTCAAACAACCATTTAACAAAATTTGAGTCCAAACAATAAACATTTACAACCATAAACATCTCAAAGTCCAAAATCCAAACATTCTATCATCCTTAATCATTTCCATCATAGACCCTTGGTTTGAAAAAATCATTATGCAAGATAAAAACCCTATGCCTATTACCTTGTGCGAGGCTCATGCAAAACCCAAAATCACAATCAAAATAGGTCCTCAAACCATGCATCCTTTAAATGAGATCTTTTATCCAAATCAATCAAAAAATCCCTTTGACAATGATGATGATGATAGTCTTGTAGATCAAGATGATATCAAGATGACAATAGCATTAACTATGAGATCATTACATGCAAACTTTCCATAAACCTTCATCTCCCACTCATGAACATGCAAGAATATTTCAAACAAGAAATGACTAGCACTAGCTATCATGCCAATCCTAAATACACATCTAACGGTCATCCTTATGGTACCTTTGGTAAGGGAAGAACCACTTTAGACCAAGGTCCTCATATTCAATTCATGCAAACTTTAGATCATTACATGCAAACTTTCCATAAACCTTCATCTCCCACTCATGAACATGCAAGAATATTTCAAACAAGAAATGACTAGCACTAGCTATCATGCCAATCCTAAATACACATCTAATGGTCATCCTTATGGTACCTTTGGTAAGGGAAGAACCACTTTAGACCAAGGTCCTCATATTCAATTCATATCTCCAATCCCAACTGCATGTGAGAACTGTTTATCCTATGTATCCTATTCAAATCCTCCATCTCATAATCCTTACATTCCAACTTATCCCATCAATCCAAACCCACTACATCCAAATCATCCTTTTTAGATTTCCTCCAAGGACTTCTAGTGGAGGAAAAATCTCAAACTAGAAATCACAAATTCAATTAGTGTACCTCTCCCAAGCCTATCCAAAAGTCACATAGTACCATGTCTATCCATCAAACACCACAATGCAATCAAAATCCTAACAACATGCCCATGATCCAAGATCAAGTGCAATCATGCAAAGATATTATCAATCACAAGCCTATTAAGAATGAACTTGAATCTTCTAGTACCATACTTTTCCATCAAACACCATCATTTAATCCATGGCCTATCAAGCCTATCAAAGAAAATGCAAACATCCTATGTAATACAATCGGACTTCAAATATTTGAAGTAGCCATCTACAAATATCCATTCAAACGTAGATTTATAATGCAAGTATGGACGCCATCAATAAAAAAGATTTGTATTAACCAAATATCCATATAGGCATACATCAATATCTATTGATATAAGTATAACATATATACAAAATAGCCATATAGGCTTACAAGAATGCCATATAGGCATACAATGTCAACTATGTATAATACAAAATATATGTCCACAAATGCCATATAGGCATACAACAAAGGAACACAATAAAAAGTCATTCCCCTCTAGCTGGTGAAGAGAATAAATCTCGAGCAGCCTTTGATCTTCTAGGGGATGGAGACGCGCATGTGGGTGGTCTACTACGAACCCGAGGGCTACTCCTCCTATTTAGGTCTTCCTGCATCTTTACCTGTTACAATAAAAAGTATAGACATTAATATATAGAAATTACATGTTATAAAAAATGAAACATTTAACAAAATAATCACTTACCGCTAACATATAATCTGTCTCCTCGCTTGCCTTAGTAGCAGGAATAGGCCCTGGTGATATCATGTCGTATAGAAACCATCCAGATAGAAATTAAACTTCAAATCAATAATCTTTTGATTTTTCAAAAATAGACAACTATAACAATGAATGTAAATTGAAATTTACTAATCTGCCTCATACCCCTGTCAATGCCATGGAGCTATGAATCGTAGAGGCCACACCCTGCTCCATTGCCCTATGAACATGGGGAGGTGTCTTCGCAGCCTGCATCATCTGGAAATAAAACAACATTATTCAATTATGAAAACTATAATAGTGATGCAAATCATGGCTCCTAACATACACACACGTTCATCTAAACATAGAAGTACACACAATAAAGCACACAAATCACATACAAAAATTTAGTAAGTACAATTCATTCATTAAACTATTTATTTTATTACCTCCGTAAAGCTTTGAATTCCACCACTGCTGGCAGGTGTTGCCATGAAATCTACAGTATTAACCTATTCAACATCCAAAATCAAAAATTAGAATACCATTCATATAATGATGCTATTCACATGTAATATTTATAATTGTTTACTAGTTACACACCTCGACAGTAGATGATCTAGTGAAAAATGCAGGTGGAGAACCATTGAAAACTGCATCGACGCTATGACCTTGAAATTTCATTAAAATCATCAATTTAAATTAGTTAATCTTGTATTTCAAAAATAAAATTTAATAAATTAAATTCAATAAACTTGCTAATATTTACCTGAGTATCAAGGCTGAATGTCTCACTCAGGAGGGTATCTGTCATCACCATTTGCTCAGCTGCAGATGTAGCCTATGCACCTGCGTCTTGACTGTCCATGGGGTCATAACCATAGGCTGACCCGCAAGCCTGGCAAGTATGCGGTGGGACCCTACTCCTCCAACTATCTCCCAACCCACTCTGTGTTGCAAGACCGGCATGCTCTATGATGCTCTGGGTCAAGGCACTAATCGACTGAAGTGTATCAACCTCAACACTCTCCTTCACAATGGAAGGGATAGAAACATGCTCATGGGCTGGTCTGCTGATTACTTGTCTCACTACCCACTGTGGGTCAAGACGTGCCCCTGGTCTATCTTGTGCTGACCCCCCACCTCTACCTTGGAAGTCCCACATATCAAAATAGTTTGGCACTTTATTGAGGACAAACTCGCAGTAGAGTTTCCTCAAAAAGTATTGTGGGACCTCATTATTATTGCATGGAGGATGGTCAAAAACCATCCACCACCTCTGCCCGAAATTGTCCCTTATCGCTTGGTTGTTGCACCAATGGATAGGGAACATCTTGCATGTAATGGGTGGAGGTTGATTTGTTTGTGGGTTTGTGAAAATTGAATACAAGTCTAATTTTGTAATTTGTAATTTTTTGACATCTTGGTATGACAACTTGTCTGCATAGTAATCTCTAAACTCTCTCTTTTTATTTGTCCAACTAGTTATTTGCTTGCTAATTGAATCTACATTTGATAACATAGACTCAAGAGATTCGGCAAGCGTGGACCTATGCAAGGTTGAAGTGGAAGGATCTTTCAACCTTGCAATTATATCTTCAATTTCCTTTTTGTTGTTTTCAATTTGCCCCATTATATTATCTTGTGTTCCAGGGGCATGTCGAGGAATAAATGGAGGAGGTTGTTGTTCTGCAGGTATTTCCTCCTCAGGATTTTATGGATTTTGAGGAGGAGGAGGTGCATTAACATTTTCTGACAAATAACAAAATATAATCAAAAATCAACAAAAACCTACCTATTTAGAAACAAATTCAAACAAAAAAACAAAGATAACTCACCCCTTTGGCGTGCTCGACGTCGCGGTAGCATTTTGGTGACGAATTGATAACCTTTTTGTGTTGATTGGTGTTTTGCAAAATGCGAGCGCGTTTTTGAGGGTTTGGAAGTCGCGGGTAGAGGAGAAAATAGCAAGAAATGAAATTAGACTGCTTTTTTATTTGTAGTAAGTCATAACACGAGCGCATTATGGCTTGGTAATGATGAGCCTAAGGCTTGTCATTACCAAGCCATAACGCGAGCGCGTTATAACGCGTTCGCGTTATGACTTAATTTTTTTTGAAATTAATTTGGCCACTTTTGGCCCCCCATCTTCTTGCACTTACCCATGATCTCTCCAACACTCTGGATCCAGGGCGCCCAATCATGATGATGACCTATATACCATTCTCCCAAGGCACTCATAATGAATGAAAAGAAGACCAAGGGCGCCCAATCTTAATAGACTTATTTCTTTCAATTTTGATGATCCAAACTCTTGCAAAATGACATCCACTTTCATGCCTTTAGATCTTCCTTCACATACAGGGCACCAAATCAAGTTGAAAAATCTACATAAGGGCACCAAAATGGATGAAAGGAGACATTAAATGCACCTTAGGACTCCATGCTAAGGTTTGAGCCATTAAAGTCTCTTGATATTAGGTGCTCATGATGATGAAACTTAGAGCTTTTTCCTTTCCTAGGCGCTCATCTAAGATGTTTGAATGATAAAGAGCGCCTTGACCTCTATAATGTATATTGGGTGCCAAAATCAAGGTGATTTTAAGTCACTTTGAGTCATTTGGGGTCAGTTTGAGTCTTTAAGTCATGTTGCAAAAAAGTGTCAATGTTGTCAAGTTGCACAAAGCAACTTTTGCATTTTTGGTGTCCTACTCCTGATGCAACCAAACTGACTATTCCAATGCATCTGGGTGGGTACATTTAGGCTAGGCATGGTCCTATTTTTCACCCAAACATGTCGAAACAGTCCAAGCTACATTGTACTGACGATATCCCTGAAGAGTCCAAAGTGCAAAAAGGCAGCAATCTTTGACGAGATGTTACTCGAAAACCGTGTCACTTTAAAACATTCCATCTAAGGCAAGGTGATCATGTAGAGTGCCTCTACAATAACATCTCTCAGTTTTTATATCTCTGAGGCATTTGCCCGTGGTGAAAGGTTTTCTACTGCCCCAAAAATTGTCAAAAGGAGGTAGTGTAAAGTTGCAAAGGGGTGTAACTTTCATCCTGCTCGTGATGTGACCAAACTGACTGTTCTAACGCATCTGGATGGGTACATTTAGGCTAGTCATGGTCCTATTTTTCACCCAAGCATGTCGAAACAGTCCGAGCTACATTGTATCGACGATATCCCTGAAGAGTCCAAAGTGCAAAAAGGCAGCAATCTTTGACGAGATGTTACTCGAAAACTATGTCACTTAAAAATATTTTGTCTATGGAAATGCAATCACGTAGAGTGCCTCTACAATAACCTCTCTTAGTTTTTTATATCTCTAAGGCATTTGCCCGTGGTGAAAGGTTTTCTGTTGCCCCAAAAATCATCAGAAGGAGGCAGTGTAAAGTTGCAAAGGGGTGTAACTTTTATCTTGCTCCTGATGCGACCAAACTAACTATTCCAATGCGTCTGGATGGGTACATTTAGGCTAGGTATGGTCCTATTTTTCACCCAAACATGCCGAAACAGTCCGAGCTACATTGTACCGACAATATCTCTGAAGAATCCAAAGTGCAAAAAGGCAGCAATCCTTGACGAGATGTTACTCAAAAACTATGTCACCTAAAAACATTCTATCTAAGCCAACGTGATCATGTAGAGTGCCTCTACAATAACCTCTCTCGGTTTTTTATATCTCTGAGGCATTTGCCCGTGGTGAAAGGTTTTCTGATGCCCCAAAAATCATCAGAAGGAGGCAGTGTAAAGTTGCAAAGGGGTGTAACTTTCGTCCTGCTCCTAATGCAACCAAACTGACTATTCCAACGCATCTGGATGGGTACATTTAGGCTAGGCATGGTCATATTTTTCACCCAAACATGTCGAAACAGTCTGAGCTACATTGTACTAACGATATCCCTGAAGAGTCCAAAGTGCAAAAAGGCAGCAATCTTTGACGAGATGTTACTCAAAAACCATGTCACTTAGAAACATTCCGTCTAAGGCAACGCGATCACATAGAGTACCTCTACAATAACCTCTCTCAATTTTTTATATCTCTGAGATATTTGCCCGTGGTGAAAGGTTTTCTGCTGCCCCAAAAATCATCAGAAGGAGGCAATGTATTAAGTCAAGATGAAAGCCTATTCACTCTAGGTGCCAATCTCAAGTTGCACAATCATGAATGGGTGTCTAGAGCAATAAGGTGCTACATCATGGTTCCAGGACCTTGAAATGGTGCCCAAGCATGTAGGAGGAATTTTCAAGGAGCCAGAATGTTTTTGAAACTCTAAGGAACTAGTCCAAAGACTCTATGGTGTCATCTTGATAACATTGAGTCAACTTTGGAACTCAAACATATTGAAACAAGGTCAAGGAAGTTAGGCACCATCTCTTGCTAGTTCAACCTCTTAGATGTGCCAACATTGGAAAGACCCTTAATGAGTGCCTAAGTTTGAATTGATCTTTTGATTGAAAGTTTGGTGATGTATTGGTGCGAGATGATCTTCAGTTAAAGCAATCTAAGTTCCAGGAAGGGTTTAGAAGTTATCAACCTCTTCACTAAGTTAGGCGCACTTTACAAGCTTTCTTACCCAAGAGTTGCACCTCATTAAGACAAGGCGCATCTTAACCTCTGGGACTTTTCCAAAGAAGCGCTTCAGTTTATTAGCACCTTTGGACCTTATTTTGCATTCTGAAAGAGAAGGCGCACTTTGAAGGCATTTCTAACCTAGATTGACGCCTAGGTATAGTCATCTCTCTGGAGCATTACAATGTGTTTTAAAATGAAGGACATTTCATAAGTTAGGGAATTGATCACTAAAGACCTTGGAGTGTTTGAATTACTCTAAGCAAGAAGGTGCATTTCCATGGAGTAGCATACTCTAGATAGTGCCTAATGCCATCAAGGCGCAATTCCACCCTCACTTTGGTGCTTATCATCAAGAAGGGGCATTGGGCATTCCTTGAACAGTTCTGAGCGCTTGAAGTTCATGAAATCACCAAGGAATGTTGGGCGCCATGTGTATCCTCAACAAGCTTGAGTTTGTGCCTAGACAAGTTGGCACTTATTCATATTTTAACTTCCCTCTTGAAGCACCTAACTTGGGAAAAAGTTATCTTGTTGTTAGTCAAGTGTTTGATTGGTTTTGGAGACTCCAAAAGACTTCCTCTTGCGAGGCGCTCTTCTTGGCAACTACAACCTTCAATTGGCGCCTAGATCCTGAAGAAAAACACTTCGACTTCAATTTTCATGCACTTAGACTTCAAGGTGCCAAAACTAGTAGGAACATATTTGGGGAGAAACCATGCTGATAAAAGTTGGGTAAATTTAACATGAGTCTGATTAGGCTCCATATAACAACAATATTTATATCATGTCCCTTTGCTTTATGAAACAAGCAGTATGTGTCAAGTCATAGGGATAACACTTTGGTCCTTAGAAATTTCTCTGTGACTTTTGATAAGATTATCTACTATTATGTGGATGCTTGATAGTATTATCTTGATCCATTGGACTAGTGTGGCTATGAGGTTGGAAAGTGTTGCAACCTCCATCCTTTAAACTTCTCCACCTTGTTATGGGTTGTTTTGAGAATTTTCACTTGCTTTCTCTTCGAGAATATTTTCTAATGATACATGATGTGTCATAGATCATTCAACTTGATAAACAACATGGAGGGATTCTCATGCCTCCTATACTTCTTGCAAGTTTATTTATAGATAGATCACATCATTGTCCATCTAGGTGGTCATTTCCCTAAATATTATGATAAGATAATCCTATTAATGAACTTTGGATTGAATGAGAATCAACATGCTTTGTCTTGACTAGAATAGTTGGGATGGACAAAAATCTATCGATTCTAGGTTGGGTTGTTAAAGGTCAAGAAGTTTTGGTGTCTAATGCCCTCTAAATCTAAATATTCAAAATCATAGTGATTCAATAAGTTACAACAAATAGTCAGGTAGACAATAGACTATAAGGAACAAGGACTACACATGAATCCAAAACAACACCAATCAATAAGGACATCACAAGTAACTCAAAATTACTTCCAGAGGTGTTCACAAAAACAAAGGGGAGAACATAACTAGAGAATGTTAGACTATAGTAGGGATGAGTGTCTGATGCAGAGCACACAGTGGAAGCATAGAATTATCAACTTTTGAACCTTCGAACTCACTATTGGCGAGACAACATACCATCGGCGAGCTTAAAATTTCATCGGCCAATAGGCCAATGCCACCATGACTCCGTTTGATTTCACTTCTGACAAACATCCCATCATTGACTCTTATCGGTTAGATAGACCACATCGATGACTTTATATCCTTTCACACCGATGTCTTTGTCACTATGATACGAGACTCTAAGTCCCTCGCCTATCGATAGGACTTAATACCATCGGCACACTCAAAAACTCTTCTACCAACATACTGATACAACCAACTCTTGACGTCGATATAAGGTTCTTTTGCAGGCAAAGGGCACCTAGGCTTATGGGGCTCAATTTGATGTATTTATTGAAAGCTCAAGGTGAATTGATGCTTATTGAAAATGCCACTTAGTCCTTCATTTGCATTATAGGTGCCATTTCCTATTGACTTATATACTCCTCCTCATGCTAGGGTGCCATAATGAAGTGGTTTAGACAATAGGTGCGCCTCACTTACTAGAGGCTTGTTCTCCTTCCACCTTAGGCGCACTTTTATTGTGGAACAGGTGTCAATGGGCACCTTGTCTTAAATGAATGCTCTCTCTAAGTTGGGCACCCTTTTGAGGCTTTATGAGTTGCAAATTGTGCCTTAACCCTTCATGTTTGTTGCTCAATGTTTGAATGTTTAAGAAAGTCTCCTTTAGGCACTCATCTTAATGACTTTTTCTCAAGGCGCAATCATCCTAATGACTTGGATATTCATCCTAGTGTTTCAAGATATCAAGCTACCAGACTTAGTCATTTTTAGGATCTCAAACATAAAGAATAACATGATGATTCATTTTTTTGTATTGCATATAGTTGACATTCTATGCTACTCATAAAGAATATTAATATTTTCTATTCAACATGATGATTCATTTTTTTTTAAATACAACTTTTATCTTTTAGTTCCAAAATGAGGTTTAGGTGATACTTGAATAACAATAGCTAGTTTATTGGATCAACAAACATCCTATGTAATACAATTGGACTTTAAATATTTGAAGTAGCCATCTACAAATATCCATTCAAATGTGGATTTATAATGCAAGTATGGATGCCATCAATTAAAAAGATTTGTATTAACCAAATATCCATATAAGCATACATCAATATCTGTCGATATAAGTATAACATATATACAAAATAGCCATATAGGCTTACAAGAATGCCATATAGGCATACAATGTCAACTATATACAATACAAAATATATGTCCATAAATGCCATATAGGCATACAACAAAGGAACACAATAAAAAGTCATTCCCCTCTAGTGGTGAAGAGAATAGATCACGGGCAGCCTTTGATGTTCTAGGGGATGGAGATGCGCATGTGGGTGATCTACTACAAACCTGAGGGCTGCTCCTCCTATTTAGTTCTTCCTACATCTTTTCCTATTACAATAAAAAGTATAGACATTAATATATAGAAATTACATGTTATACAAAATGAAACATTTAACAAAATAATCACTTACCGCTAACATATAATCTGTCTCCTCACTTGCCTTAGTAGCAGGAATAGGTCATGGTGATGTCATGTCCTATAGAAACCATCCAGATAGAAATTAAACTTCAAATCAATAATCTTTTGATTTTTCAAAAATAGACAACTATAACAATGAATGTAAATTGAAATTTACTAATTTGCCTCATACCCCTGTCAATGCCATGGAGCTATGAATCACAGAGGCCACACCCTGCTCCATTGCCCTATGAACATGGGGAGGTGTCTCCGCAGCCTGCATCATCTGGAAATAAAACAACATTATTCAATTACGAAAACTATAATAGTGATGCAAATCATGGCTCCTAACATACACACACATTCATCTAAACATGTAAGTACACACAATAAAGCACACAAGTCACATACAAAAATCTAGTAAGTACAATTCATTCATTAAACTATTTATTTTATTACCTCCGTAAAGCTTTGATGTCCACCACCGCAAAGCTTTGATGTCCACCACCGCTGGCAGGTGTTGCCATGAAATCTATAGTATTAACCTATTCAACATCCAAAATTAGATATTAGAATACCATTCATATAACGATGTTATTCACATGTAATATTTATAATTGTTTACTAGTTACATACCTCGACAGTAGATGATCTAGTGTAAAATGCAGGTGGAGAACCACTGAAAACTGCATCGATGCTATGACCCTGAAATTTCATTAAAATCATCAATTTAAATTAGTTAATCTTGCATTTCAAAAATGAAATTTAGTAAATTAAATTCAATAAACTTTCTAATATTTACCTAAGTATCAGGGCCGAAAGTCTCAATCAGGAGGGTATCTGTCATCACCATCTGCTCAGCTGCAGATGTAGCCTATGCACCTGCGTCCTGACTATCCATGGGGTCATAACCACAAGCTGACCCGCAAGTCTGACAAGTATGGGGTGGGACCCTGCTCCTCGCACTATCTCCCAACCCACTCTGTGTTGCAGGACCAGCATGCTCTATGATGCTCTGGGTCAAGGCACTAATCGACTGAAGTGTATCGACCTCAACACTCTCCTTCACAATGGAAGGGATAGAAACATGCTCGTGGGTTGGTCTGCTGATTACTCATCTCACTACCCGCTGTGGGTCAAGACGTGCCCCTGGTCTATCTTGTGCTGACCCCCCACCTCTACCCTGGAAGTCCCGCATATCAAAATAGTTTGGCATTTTATTGAGGACAAACTCGCAGTAGAGGTTCCTCAAAAAGTATTGCGGGACCTCATTATTATTGCATGGAGGATGGTCAAAAACCATCCACCACCTCTACCCAAAATTGTCCCTTATCACTTGGTTGTTGCACCAATGGATAGGGAACCTCTTGCATGTAATGGGTGGAGGTTGATGTGTTTGTGGGTTTGTGAAAATAGAACACAAGTCTAATTTTGTGATTTGTAATTTTTTCACATCTTGGTATGACAGCTTGTCTGCATAATAATCTCTAAACTCTCTCCTCTTATCCGTCCAACTAGTTATTTGCTTGCTAATTGAATCTACATTTGATAACATAGATTCAAGAGATTCAGCAAGCGTGGACATATGCAAGGTTGAAGTGGAAGGATCTTTCAACCTTGCAATTATATCTTCAATTTCTTTTTTGTTGTTTTCAATTTGCCCCATTATATTTTCTTGTGCTCTAGGGGCATGTCGAGGAATGGATGGAGGAGGTTGTTGTTCTGCAGGTATTTCCTCCTTAGGATTTTGTGGATTTTGAGGAGGAGGAGGAGGAGGTGCATTAACATTTCCTGACAATTAACGAATATACATCAAAAATCAACTAAAACCTACCTATTTAGAAACAAATTCAAACAAAAAAACAAATATAACTCACTCCTTTGGTGTGCTCGACATCGTGGTGGCATTTTGGCGACGAATTGATAAGGTTTTTGTGTTGAATGGAGTTTTGCAAAACGTGAGCGTGCTTTCTAGGGTTTGCAAGCCGTGAGCATAGAGGAGAAGAAAGAAATTAATTAGTCTCGTCATTACTAAGCCATAACGCGAGCACGTTATAATGCGTTCGCGTTATGACTTAATTTTTTTTAAAATTAATTTGGCCACTTTTTGGCCCCCCATCTTTTTGCACTTACCCCCTAAAGAAATCCTCTTCTTTTTATTTAAAAAAATGTTTTTTCATATTTTAAATCATAATCATAGGAATAAAATCAAGATAATAATATTTTATTCCCTATCCATAGAAATCTAGATAAAATCATTTATCTCTTTTAAATAAAACTTCTTTTCATTCACATTCACCAACTAAAGCAATTAAAATTCTACTTTAATATTCAATTACAAATTCAATAATTAACTCTCACAAATCTAATTTTAGAGAAATCTTTTATTTAAATTCACAAATAGGAATACAACATAATTAAATATTCTAATTTCCTATTATCTATCAATGCAACTTGCACTTTCAATTGATAAAATAAATAATTAAGTTTTAAATCAATTTATCTTTTCATTCTAAAATAATATTAATTTAATAACATAATAATCAATTTATTTATGACTATTCTATGCCCTTATGAATTAAACAATCACTATTAATTTATGTTAAGTAGGGAAAAGAGAGATGGATACAAAGTATATGAGTACACTAGGTCAAACCCTCCTTTCACTACAACATTCAAGGACAAAACCAAGCCAAGTCACTAAAAGATGGAAGAGGACTCAGCTACTGATTTTGTGGTCTTGTTTGCAAAGGAAAGATGTGATTCAACCAAGCCTTTTATCAAACCCTAGACTAATCAATGCACTAAACCCTAGAATTTGGATAATCAACTTATAACAGAGAAACAACAACAACAAATCATGATTTGAAAGTACTAGGATGATCAATGAGATGTCCAAACCTATCCCTTAGAAGTTGAAATGTTGGAAGACTCTAGGGCTAGCGTCTGAGTCCAGAAAGTCCCAATATTTGATACCTCAATACTGGAAAAATGTCCTAAATGATGCTTTGATGTTGAATTTAGGGTTTGTTTTTCCTGCTGGACATTGGGGCTAGCGCCCAAGTCTACTACAGTGGAATTTATCAACTCTATTTTTGGATCTTGAATCTTTATCCTTCAAATAACCTCTTTGTACCTAAGTTACTTCTACAATTCTCACACCTGTAACTTACACACAAGAAGAAAAGGGGTTTGGAGGTTGTGGTATTTAGGGATTTGCCTCAGTCAAATCTTGAGTTAGCATTCAAGCTTTCCTAACACCGTTGTTAGAGAGAGAGAGTGTGTCCTTGCAGAATAGAGGCCAAAGATAATCCAAATGATGATGAAATGATTCAAATATAATGATAAAGTCACCTTGGAGGTGAAGTCCTTAGGAGGATGAAGATTCTTCAACTCATAAGGATGTTGATGATGATTCCAAATCTACAACAAACACAATGAATGTCTTGAATTCGCCTATGCACAATATCATGGCCTTGCTATCATCAACTTGTTTCAAAATGAATTCAAACACTTGTCTATATATGATATCCCATTAAACATTCGCAAATTAATTGAAAGAGCCAACAAGGGAAGACCCATTTAAAAGTCCTATGCCAACATGCATTTAATTTTACCCCGACCAATCAGGGTGGACTTGGGCATGAGCATCCAAGTCCCAAGGGGCCTTTTTGGTTGGGACTTAAACATTAAATGGGCCCCTAGTTCCCATTTGACATGGGTTTCGGGGAATTTCTAATCGGGATGAATAATTTGCTTGTAGAGTGTAATCCTAGGGACCGAGGAGCTAAAATAGGAGGTAAAAAGGCATGTGTCCACTTTTTACTCCATAACATTTAGCCCTCGTGCTTTAATGTGTGCAATCCTACGATACAACACATGCATTAAAGTATGGTCAAAGCATATCCAAAATACATCAAACATAAGAATGAATACACGCCGTAAGCTTGAAGGACTATTTCTAGCCCCCAGACTTAGGAAAACATAAGAAAACACTTTAACAGTCACATAAGACACAGTGAATACAGTAAGGAAGCACACAATATGCAAAGAATACAGTGAAAACATGCAATATGCGGAGAAGACATGAATACAGTCACACAATACACAAAGAAGACATGAAGAGAAGACATGATTAAGCAATTACATATCTATTTATATAATGCTAACTAAAGTAAACAAAATACACATGTAAAGACACGTAAAACACATACAACATGGGGAGGGCTCATCTCCACACGTCTTTAGACCACACCACAAACACGCAACACATGCAAGGAAGACACATGGAATACATGAGCATTGTAAAGTATGCCATAGATATACTATACATCTTATATACGGTAAACACGGGTGATAGGAAGGAGCTCGTCACTACACTCCACTATCTAAAACATGCCAAATACACCTGATAGTTGAGGTATGCTACCACAACCACCAAAGACACATTTAAGGGTAAATGACTCAAGATCCAACCCTACCTTGCGATAAGGACTTTGTATAAAAGTATGTGTACTAGATCAAGAGATACACCATCACACCTCATGATAGGGATTTCTATAAAAGGATGCACACTAGCTCAAGAGATACACCATCCTGCCTCGCAATGAGGGCTTTTGCTTAAAAGGATGTGCACTAGCTCAAGAGATACACCATCCTGCCTTGTGATGAGGGCTTTCAAACATTCTTTGTCAGTGTAAAAATAATTAGACAAATACCATTATATAAAAATGTTAAGTAGGGAAAAGAGAGATGGATACAAAGTATGTGAGTACACTTGGTCAAACCCTCCTTTCACTACAACATTCAAGGACAAAACCGAGCCAAGTCACTACAAGATGGAAGAGGACTCGACTACTAATTTTGTGCTCTTATTTGCAAATGAAAGATGTGATTCAACCAAGCCTTTTATCAAACCCTACGCCAATCAATGCAATAAACCCTAGAATTTGGATAATCAACTTATAATAGAGAAATAACAATAGTGAATCAAGATCTGAAAGTACCAGGATGATCAGTGAGATGTCCAAAACTATCCCTTAAAAGCTAAAATGTCAAAAGACTTTGGGGCTAGTGCCCGAGTCCAGAAAGTCCTAATATCTGGTAGCTCAAAACTAGAAAAATGTCTGATGTTGAATTTAGGGTTTGTTTTGGCTATTGGACATTGGGGCTAGCATCCAAGTCTGCTATGGTGGAATTTATGAACTATGTTTTTAGATATTGAATCTTTATCCTTCAAATAACCTCCCTATACCTTTACTTCTACAATTCCCACACCTATAACCTGCACACAAGAAGAAAAGGGGTTTGGGGGTTGTGGTGTTTAGGGATTTTCCTCAGTCAAATCCTAGGTTAGCATTCAAGCTTTCCCAACACCGTTATTAGAGAGAGTGTGTCCTTGTAGGATAGAGGCTAAAGATAATCCAAATGATGATGAGATGATTCAACCACAATGATAAAGTCACCTTGGAGGTGAAGTCCTTAGGAGGATGAATATTTTTCAACTCATAAGGATGTTGATGATGATTCCAAATCTGTAGCAAACACAATACTAACACAAGTTTGCCACAAACACAGTGAATGCCTTGAATTTGCCTTTGCACAATATCATAACCTTAATATCATCAACTTGTTTCAAAATGAATTCAAACACTTATTTATGTATGCTATCCCATTAAACATTCGAACAAATTAATTGAAAGAGCCGACAAAGGAGGACCCATTTAAAAGTCTTATGCCGACATGCATTTAATTTATCCCGACCAATTAGGGTGGACTTGGGCACCCAAGGGGCCTTTTTGGTCAAGAATTAAACATTAAATGGGCCCCTAGTTCCCATTTGACATGGGTTTCGGGGAATTTCTCATCGGAATGAATAATTTGCTTGTAGAGTGTAAACATAGGGACCTAGGAGCTAAACTAGGAGGTAAAAAGGTATGTGTCCACTTTTTACTCCATAACATTTAGCCCCCACTTTAATGTGTGTGCAATCCTACGATACAACACATGCATTAACGTACGGTCAAATCATATCCAAAACACATCAAACACAAGAATGAATACACACATAAGCTTGAAGGACTATTTCTAGCCCCTAGACTTAGGTAAACATAAGAAAACACTTTAACAGTTACATAAGACACAATGAATATAGTAAGGAAGCACACAATACATAAAGAATACAGTGAATGCACCCAATATGCAGAGAAGACATGAATACAATCACACAATACACAAAGAAGACATGAAGAGAAGACATGATTAAGCAATTACATATCTATATATATAATGCTAACTAAAGTAAACAAAACATACATGTAAAGACACGTAAGACACACGAAATAAATGACACATAAAATACACGGAAGACATACGGAATAAACGAGCGCCGTATAGTATGCCATAGACACACTATACATCTTATACATGGCAAACATGGGTGATCGGAAGGAGATCGTCTCTACACTCCACTATCTAAAACATGCCAAACACACCTGACGGTTGAGCTACACTACCACAGCCACCAAAGATATGCTTAAGGGTGAATGACTCAAGATCCAACCCTGCCTCACGACGAGGGCTTTGTATAAAAGGATGTGAACTAGCTCAAGAGATACACCATCCCGCCTCACGATGAGGGCTTTGTATAAAAGGATGCACACTAGCTCAAGAGATATGCCATCTCGCCTTGCAATGATGGCTTTTGCTTAAAAGGATGTGCACTAGCTCAAGAGATACACCATCCCGCCTCATGATGAGCACTTTCAAACATGCTTTGTCAGTGTAAAAGTAATCAAACAGATACTATTATATATGCCCCCACCTTAAGGTGGTTGATCCCACTTTCCGGTATCAAGCACATTAAGGTAGAGTGAAAACACGCAAGGGAACAAGAGCTTTCACAAATCCCATGCCCCCAAAGTGACATGTGCCATGATCGCTGAATGTTCCCACAAACACATCGATATCATTTGCTAAGATAATCAAGAAGATATAAACTTTGGTTAGAAAATATTACTCTAAGATAATAACCAAATCCATTCATATACATTATTCATAAATTAGATCACATCAAAGACCAAGGCTACACTTCCAAGTTCAGAACTGAGTATAGTTGTTGGGCTATACTGTAGGTATCTCAGAACAGAGTGTAGCAACAAGGTGAGATACAAAACAATCCAAAGTACATTGGAGCAGATTGAGAGTATTGCAAAGGTTTGTTACAACAAATATCACAATATTCATGATTCACAACACAGAGTGATTCTACTAGTCAAGCATCAGATATATATATCAACCCCATCTTCATATATTGACTAGGTCCATTTTTGCTTTCTCAATGAAGGGACACACAATCCTTATCAGTATTTGTTTGTTTTTGTCATCCGCTAACTAATGGAGTTACTGAAGAATGTAAACAATAAAGATGAGATAGGAGACAAGAGTGACTTGGGTTTACAACACGGGAAGATGCCCCCAAGACATCCTCCACAATGTTATGCCCTCAAGGCACAACACACAACAATAAAATAGAGGAGAGGAAAGTATAAGAATATAGAGACAAATAGAACAATGGTCACAATAGAGGTGGTCTCCTTGTATCCTTGACCTTACAAGAGTGTCAAGGGTCATCCAAAGAGACCTAAACAATATATAACACAACATAGGGGAACACAACACGACAACCTAACATGTAAATATATCTATTTTAAGAGGAGGCCAAACTTACGAGCATCTTAGAAAGGTGCTCCATCAAGTGTGGTAAATTATGTGAGAAGTTCATACCTGATTGATGGTTATTTCCAAAATGGCCATACAGTTCTTGCTTCTCAAGACCCTGTATGTTTGAAATCTTTTGATGCTTACGAGGAGGGGAATCATTGCTATATCCCACCGATGGTGGTCACCTTGTTCTTTTCTTTCCTTTTGTTTTCTTGTTTTGCTTTGCATGATTAATGAAGCTTTCACAATGAAATAGAATGCTTCTCATTGACACCACTTTCTCCTAATTCAAGTGATTACATATAGGTTGTTCCAATTGTATATCTTGTGCATGTTGGTTATCTCCCAATCCATAAAGGGATAACAGAGGAGGAACCTCAACATAGATACCTTTTCTGCATGGGTGAGGTAAATCTTCATTTATCGTCTTATTCGCTTCTAACATACCCACTATGCCATCATAGTCAAGATAATCATTTTCAAGCTCTATTATATTTTTTCTACCATATTATTATCATTATGCTTAGGAAATGGACCAGTGCAAATTTGTAGATTTTGATTCAAAGGCGCTACTGACTTGTTTCCATTGTCATTCACACCAATAACTTGTATCATATTATAATTGATGAGGTCTTGAATTTCATGTTTAAGACACATACACCTTTTACTATCATGTCTTGGAGAGCGGTGATAGTGACAATAAGCATTAGCATTAAATGAAGGTCGTTGTGGATTACTACTATTGAAAGGATGAGTAGGAGGAAGCTTCAAAATATTGTTGTTTACTGCTTGAGTCATTATCGAGTGGAAAGAATCTAATAATGGAGTAAATTGTCTATGTTCTTGTTTGAATTGAAATTGCGCTTGCGGAGGCTTTGAAATAGTAGACACTTGTGAGTGAAAATTATTTGAATGTTGTCCATTGATCTTGATGAAATTCCTATTATTCTTCTTGAATGAATTTTGAGATTGTCCCACTACAGATTGACCAACAAGAGCCGATGAGGTATGATTCTCATATTAACTAGCCAAAACTTGGTAATCATGGAGATTTGTGCATAGGTGTTGAAAAGAACTATACTTCATCGACAAAAACTTGTCATGTATGTTCGGTTGTAGATTCTTAATGAATACCTTGTGAAGATCCTCATCTTTAATTGGGTACTGTATTTGTGATATGAGACCTTAATATCGACTGATGAATTATGTTATTTCTCTTTTGAACCTTGTTTACAATGAACCAAAGCAATCAAGGAGACAGTAGGTCCAATGTTCACTTGAAAGTGTTGTAAGAATTGACTGACTAGCTGTGAGAAGGAATTGTTTGAATTAGGAGGTAGAGAGAAAAACCACTCCAAAGCGGTATCTTTGAGAGATCAAGGGAAGAGTTTTGCTAACAATTCCTCATTAAAGAAGAAATCACTACACATCGTTGTGAATGCTCACATGACTATTAGGATCACCTTTACCACCATACTTTTCAAAGTGAGGAGTCTTGAATTGGTCAGGCATTGGAGTTCTTAGAATTGCATAAGATAAAGGACTACGAGCCTGATATGTTGGTAAAGTAGGTTGAGAAGAAGAATTAGTCAAGTTTGTCATTTTTTGTTGCAAGGAAGACATACTTTGCAAAAGTTTGTTTAGGAGAGTATCATTAGGTGAAGAGGTGGCTTGCAGATTTGAGAGAGGTAGATTTGATGTTGTAGTCATGAAATTATAAGGTGGTTGATAATGAGTAGAGGTGATAGGTGGTTGAGAATAGGTATGCATTGGTATGGAGACATGAGGTGTAGAGTTTTGATAGTTAAATGCAACAATCTTGTAATTATTTCTAGTAGATGGTCCCATGGTAGTAGGTAGCATTACTACAAGCATGTGGATTGGTGGTGAGAATTGATGATGTAAAAGTGGATATTCTAGTAGTTGGTATGAGTGTCGAAACTGGTGAAGTTATAAATGTCGGTGTGGATACATTTTCAATGAGATTCGCATGGCTAGCTACTAGTATAATGTTATGTCCCACTATGTGAGCTAATCCACAGAGCATATCAACACCTTCTCGACCTTCTTGTAATATCCCTCTTATTCCTTTGAAACAATAGGTATCATTTCTTGAGCTAGATGTGCCTGGCCTACAATTTGCTGGAATTCAGCCTGTTGTGTGTCCAAATTCTTAATATTTTTGTCTGGAATATGTGAAACTACATCAATGACATCCTCAACATCATGAAATGTTTGTTCTTCCATTGCATTAGTATTTATGATATCTTGTAGAGATGTTGATTCACCCTTTTTAAAGTGGTTGTATAATGGGTTTTCTGATGTTTGCATATCGTCGACATTAAAAGCACTAGAACCCATTAATCTATGACTTCTCCTTACAAAGATGTTTCTATTAGGCAGTGGGTTATACAACTCATGCAAAGTCCTACAAAGCTCAATGCACAAACTAATAAAACAACCAAAAGGATTAAGGTAGTTATGCTTGTTGAAATACACAATGTGTAATAGCAAAATTTGAAATTTCAATGCAAGAATGCACAATGAAGAAACACTATAACTCAAAATCATATTTGAATGAGTGTTGAAAGGAGCAAAAAAATCTAAAATAAGATTTTGACTACTAACCCTAGCTTTTTACAAAAACTAGGTTATATGAAAAATGCAAAATTTCAACAAAACCCTAACAAATGATATATGCAAATGCAAGATGTCATATCATGAAATGATTAATTGCTGTAATTTGTTTCAAATCTGATGTAAAGTAGAAAATTAAATGTTTTCAATGATATGCAATGAAAATAATGCAAAACTATGCCTTTATGCAAGCCTAGAATGCTTATTTTATTCAAATTTTCAAAATGTATCCAAGATTTTTCATTGTAAAATGACAAGTATGATATGAAGTGATGCAAAATCTGATGCCAACACTCAGCAAGATTCAAGTTCATTAAAACACAGGTTCACTAGAATGTTAGGGAAAAGAGAGATGGACACAAAGTATGTGAGTACACTAGGTCAAACCCTCCTTTCACTACAACATTCAAGGACAAAACTAAGCCAAGTCACTACGAGATGGATGAAAAGCAGAGAAACCACTACCACTCCTGAGACTATCCCAGCTGCATCGGGATGAAATCCACTCGGATGGGTTGGCATTGGTGAATGTGCCAGGTTCCAGAATGTCGACTATTCCCACCAACATTAGCCTCCCACCCACCCCAACTATAGATAGTTGACCAGTACGCCAGATTCTATATGTAACAAGCCTCCCACCCACCCTTATCTCCCACCCACCTGAACCTGAATCTCCCACCCAACATGGGAACAACTAATCTACCTCAACTTAAATACCTTCCCTCTCGACCACCCACCCACACAACTATAGCCACCCGAGGGTTTACTTAGAACCCTTAGAGTTCCCGAGGACCCCCCTTATTATTGTTGGAGGTTTCTAGAATTAGGTGCCGCTTCAGTAGATTAGTTGATTGCATTGTTGGGCATAGCAGAATCAGATTGATGTTTCCATGGGTTGGGGGTGCGTAGCAAAGGAGGCCGGCCCCCTGATCCGAATCGGAGCAGCAGGGGTGAGCGAGCCAAACCAACTATATTGCATAGTTAGTTTCTCAGTTTACCTTTGGTGGGTGAGGATCAACCTTTTTGTTGGGTGAGAGGAATGGGGTGGGTTAGGGGATAGGCTTCTCATTGATAAATAAATATTCAATAATAGGAAGGGGGCGGCAAGCAGCGCCTCTGTCTACCCCGCCAGTGAAATGGATTGACTCAGCGTCGCTTCGAACTGATGGCCTAGAGAGGAATTGAATAAGCATTGCAATGTCAGTGGAGTAAGAACCCATTCCATAGCCCAACTATCTAATTCCAGTCCTACAACACCACTGCTAGCATTTGAACCAGAACTAGTTGATCTAGTCGAGTCTAGTGATCTTGTTGAGACCATTGAGGAACCAGTTACTCCATAGCTAGTAGTGCCCCCCCTCTTATAATTGTGGGAAAGGTAGAGCTAGCCAAGTTGATTTCGATATAGATTGGGATGGCCTCACCCCAGTGATCCACCAGTAGTTTTGAGTAGTAGATATGATTGGTCCAGTTGGTTTAGAAGTCGATTCCACAACCAAGCATCGGTGTAAGCAGCAGATCCACCCATCGTTCAAAGCACTATAGGGCGGGGCAGCACCTCTCATCCTGCTAAGAGGGCGTGTTGGAAGAAGTGACCATTATGAGGCATTAATGCCTATGTTAAGAATCATGGTTGTTGCCCTAGGCCAATTCGACCCAGTCTGACCAGATCCAAATAGATTTCATTCTGGACTTAGCTACTGATTTGGTGCTCTTATTTGTAGAGGAAAGATGTGATTCAACCAAGTCTTATATCAAACCCTAGGCCAATCAATGAACTAAACCCTAGAATTTGGATAATCAACTTATAACAGAGAAGCAACAACAAATCAGGATATGAAAGTATCAGGATGATCAATGAGATGTCTAAACATGTCCCTTAGAAGCTGAAATGTCAGAAGACTCTGGGGCTAGCCCCCGAGTCTATAAAGTCTTGATATCTGATAGCTCAAAACTAGAAAAATGTCCTAAATGATGTTCTAATGTTGAACTTGAGGTTTGTTTTACCTGTTGGACATTGGGGCTAGCACCCAAGTCTACTACAATGGAATTTTTGAACTCTATTTTTGGATCTTGAATCTTTATCCTTCAAATAACCTCCCTATACCTTTACTTTTGTAATTACTGCACCTGTAACCTACACACAAGAAGAAAAGGGGTTTGGGGGTTGTGGTGTTTAGGGATTTTCCTCAGTCAAATCCTAGGTTAGCATTCAAGCTTTCCCAACACCGTTGTTAGAGAGAGAATGTGCCCTTGCAGGACAGAGGCTAAAGATAATCCAAATGATGATGAAATGATTTAAACACAATGATAAAGTCACCTTGGAGGTGAAGTCCTTAGGAGGATGAAGATTCTTCAACTCATAAGGATGTTGATGATGATTCCAAATCTGTAACAAACACAATACTAATACAAGTCTATCACAAACAAAATGAATGCCTTGAATTCGACTTTGCACAATATCCTAACCTTGCTATCATCAATTTTTTTTCAAAATGAATTCAAACACTTGTTTCTAAATGATATCCCGTTAAACATTCACAAATTAGTTGAAAGAGCCAACAAGGGAGGACCCATTTAAAAGTCCTATGCCGACATGCATTTAATTTTACCCTAACCAATCAGGGTGGACTTGGGTACAAATGCCCAAGTCCTAAAGGGCCTTTTTGGTCAGGACTTAAACATTAAATGGGCCCCTAGTTCCCATTTGACATGGGTTTCAGGGAATTTCTCACTGGGATGAATAATTTGCTTGTAGAGTGTAAACACAGGGACCTAGGAGCTAAACTAGGAGCTAAAAAGGCATGTGTCCACTTTTTACTCCATAACAATTTATTTATTATTAATTAAATAACTTATCTAATTTAATTAATTTCATTCACAAGATTGGATCATAGGTTGATGTACTTCAATACCAAGACTTAGTTCACCTTCCTAGTACATGTTCTTGTCAATCATCACATCTAGCCACAAAATACCTTAGTAGATTTGTTAGATAACCATAGTAAACCCATAATTGACATTTTCATAATTAATCATGTCAAACAAATCACTTATTCAATAAACAAGCACACAAGGAAGTAAACATTATCTAAAGTCACATTTTACGTAATCTATTTACCAACATTTTAGATAAATCATCATGTATATTTATTGAAATATTTTATTCATCATGGTAAAAAATGAGAGATGTTACACAATCAAGAAAATTCAACTTTGCAAAATTATATTGTAAGCTTCATCCCAATTTTAATCCTAATCTAATTGATGTATAAAAATAATAAAAGATAAAGGACAATGAGAAAAATAAAGGAGCCTATTTTGTAATAATAGAAAATTTGATTATGTTGATTAGAAAAATCCCCACAAAACCAATCTTACATGACCAATCTACACTCAACCAAGAACACAAGAAGGTGTAGATGTCTAAGGATAATTCAACTATGAAAAAACATGAACAAGATCACCATATACATGCACAGACCAAGTACACTAATCCTCATAGATTTCAAATCAAAAGATATTCCATAAAGCACTTGATAGGATTTTCCAATACTTAGTTGAATTACAAAAATATAATCATGACAACATAGCTAATGTTTGAAAACCAATTTAAAATAAGAAAAACTAGCTAATGAACTTTAAGAATTGTGTTAAAAAATCTAGTTTTCAACCCTTTACAATGTTTATTAGCTAGGATTAAATAGAGTTTCAGCTCAAAACTTAGTAAGTTTTTTTTTTGTCACTGAGATGGTTATGAATTCAAATTCCTAATCTCAATGTCAAATTGCTTAATTCCAAGGCAATTAAGAAACATAAAGGCACTATTCAATTCATGTATCATTGGATCCTTTGTAGCTTTACAAAATATGTCCTCATTTATGGTGCACCTTCCTAAATAGATCCCAATATAGAGTATTATTTGCTCAAGTGTAAAACATGTTGCTTTAATAAATGACACATCTCCATGTGCAAGTACCTCATTTTTGGATTTCTTCTATAATAATTCCCAATGTCAACAACCCAAATAATCCTCTCTAATTTTAAAATGGCCCTTTATCAACCCTTTTACGTTTCTCATGTATTAATAATATTTGGCACACACTATCTTTTTCATAGGTAATTCATTTATCTTTAACACAGTTCTCCATATTACAAAATCAAAGGTGAGGTAAATATGATGAGTTACCTAAACTGGCTCCAGGAAACTTCAAAATTTTATATTGTAATTTTTTGTATATTTAGATATCTCTTATGTGACCATATCATGTTTGGTTATGCGATAAAAATTTGCAGCATGTTTCTATGTTGTATGTAGCCAAGTGGAACTTGTACCCTATCAACACATTAATTACTATCATATAACATTGGATTTTTTATTCCAAGACTCCTCATTTAGATCTTAATAAGATATTAACTTCTATAATCTATCCATGAAACTACAAGTTACACTTGATCACCCCCAAATGGTTTGTGAAATATCTAAATTTCAATCTCTTTGTCATCTTTAACATGCTATTGCCCACTATGTAACATTGGCCTTTTACAAATAAAGTCTTCAACTATTGATATTATCATCAAATGCATATTTAAGAATCACCTATGTAACTACATTACATCAAAACCCTTCATGAAAACTTGTGGGATGTCTTAATTTAGCCTTTCATGTCACTCACAACCTACTAGTAACTCCCATGGGGTGCTGCACTTTGCATTCCAAGGCTCGAAATTTTGAACTTAATATGGTATTGGAGTAAAACAATTATTTTATGATTGCACTACATTTGACCACTCCCAAGAAATTTGTGGTGTATTCTAGTATCCAAATTCTTATACTAGTGTTCAATTGGATTGCTCTAATGGTCATTCTAAGGTGTAGTGAGTTTCTACAAGACTTTCTAGGGATTAGGCTTTGAAGACAACCTTCCATATTTCTTGAACAATTATGGTGCCTTGAAATACTCCTTTACATTGCCTATAACTTTAGTAATACGTGCATGTTGTTTTTATGTAATGTTCTCTCACATCACATATCTACATATAATATAGTTATATTAGTCATGCAAAATCCTACAACTAAGAAAATAGAGTATCAAAATTATTTTGTTAAACATCATGAGCATTAAAAAATAAACAAACTGAAACTTGTATTATGCTTAGTATCATACTACATGTTTATAGTTACAACTAAGTATTCCATCTACAGTACTAAAGCCATAAACCTAAATGACATATCTTTAGCAATCTATGTAGGGTAAAATGTAACTAAACATAGCTAGTCTAATTCTCATGTCCACAAAGGATTGCTATATCATTAAATAAACAACAAAGGTTTGAACCACCCCTTGCCTAACAATAGAGACCCCATCAATGCATCATACAAATGTGAAAATTCATTCATGAATGTTATGAGTAGAAAGTCCTTACCAAACAAGAATGTACCAAAGTACACATGATTTAAACAAAAAATTGCAGATGCTTAGTAGGTCACATTTTCATAGCCACATTAAAAATATGTAAATGTGCCAAAATGTGGCATGCTTAAGTGACTTCACATCTTGAAATGACTAGTTAAAACATACAATATGTATAAAACAAAATGCAATAGTGAAAACCCCTTGTAAAGAGACACAAAATGCATGATCAAACTTATACTAGACAAAGAAAGTGAAACTCATAGTTCAAACAAAGAAAGTCATCCCTTTATCCCAAACTGACAAAATTATTTTCTCTCTCTAGAATGTAGAAGTTCTCAATGAACGTATCTCCAAGACCAAGACCAAGAGTCTTAAGAAGAGGGGTTATTTGTTTCTTTAAAGAAATAGGGAATGTTATGTAATCAACAACATGTATGATGGTGAGTTTCTCTCTCATACAAATCACTATCTAAAATGTCAACCATGAGAAGCATTAGTGATAATATATGCCTCGTCTAATTGGTTGGATACATATTATGAAAGGAATTAGAGGAGAAAAATAAATGATAATGATAAAGAAATCAAATAAGATGTAAACATGTAAGCACATATAGCATTTATAAATTTATCATCATAGAATAATTGTGTAAGACCATAAATAGGAGATAAGCATCAAGGCAGAATGTTTTCCCCAATTTAGGAAAATCATCAAGCAATGATGGATCTAAAGGTGAGATAAGGATTATTTAAGCATATACTAAATATGTAATCAATATAAAAGATAAGTGTATAAGCACAAATAGGTAGGATATAAGCATGAAAGCACATGTAAAGATGATTTCCACCAACGAGGAAAAATAATAAGATGAAGCTCATAAAAATATCAATGGTATATATAAGATAAAGTCATGACGTGTAAGGCCCATTTATTTCTATGGCCACAATCACACTCAGTGTGCCTTAAATGTATATTTTGATACCTTGATACTATGTGATTTCAGATGTTGACACTTGGATAGATGCTTCAATGGTTGACATATAAATATATATGTGTGTATATGTGTATATGTATGTATGTATGTGTGTGTACGTATATATGTATGTATGTATACATATACATATATACGTACATACATACACACACACATATGTATATGTGTGTACGTATATATGTATGTACGTATACATATACATACATACGTACACACACATGTGTGTGTGTCTGTGTGTATGTATATATACATAAGTGTGTGTATGCTTAGTGATATTGATTGATTAAATTATGGATGTGTATTTTCTACATAGTTGTTAAGTATTCACATGTAGTTGTTTTGAGTTAAAACTAAGTAGATATTGTTATATGTTATTTCCAACCCTAATCTTTGTATTGCTACTTAAATGATAAATTAAATAATATTTTCATTTAAGCAAGATTTAAAATTGATATAAATATTATTAGAAATTCTAACTTAAATTATTATCTGAATTTTGAAGTTAATCCATTTAAATGTAGAAATCACAATTTAAAATGAATAGTGTGCTTAACATAAAATTGATTTAAATTGTCAATGTGAATTAACTAAGTATAGTTGATGTGAATTAATCACAATGAGCCATGATCTTATTTTATTTATGATGTTGAGTTATGATATTAAAGTATGTGAGTTGATCTAATATTGTAAATGAATAATGTAAATGCATTTAGTTGCTTCATATATATTATTAAAATTTGATATGCATAACAAGTGTGTAGGGTATATAGGTTTTCAATGCCTGAGAATGTGACAACCATTAGGAACCCTAACCCATTCCACTTCACATGATTAAGTAGTGAAACTATCAATGTGTTATACTAGTGTAGCCAATTATCTTGACTATGAGTGGTTAAGACCTAGTGTACAAGCCATTTTATGTTCCTAAGTGTTCATACTTTAACATTATGTTATTATTTTGATTTTAAATGTATATGTGGATAAAGTTTATAACTTTTAACTATCCCAAAAGTGAAAACTAGGATTTGTACTTTGGGTCACTTTAAATGGGTGTAAAAAGTGTTTTTTAATATGTTTTTATGCCAATTTAATGCACTTGGGTTGGCACTTTGTGGTAGGGTCTCTTTTGGTTGAGTTTGAATGTGGTGGATCAATTTGAGTAATCACTCCACCCTTGGGAAGAACATGCATCTAAGAAGCATGGGAATGTTTGATGTAGTCATGGATGGAGGGTCCAATTACGGACTATCCTACCATGTATCCTTAACACAAACACACACCCATTCTATGCACTTGCAATACTCAAAACACCATATTCGCATGATAATCAACTTGATTTAGCATATGGATAATCATCAATATTTGTCATAATGGGATTACAACATGCTAGGCCTTAGTCATATTTAGATTATAAATTACAAAATTAGAAAGATATTGCAATACAATCCCCAAATTTGACTCCCATATTGAATCCCAAAATTGATTATCCACTCTCTATCTTTGTCTCTATCTCTCTCTCTTGTGCTCCCCCTTCTATGAACTCCAACTAAACTACCTTCCAAATTATTGTGAAAATTGTTTATATAGCAGCTTCAATCTTTAGGATTAAACATAGCTAGCCAGAACACATAGATGAATCTCCAAAATAAAAATAGCTATCACAAGTCATAAATAATCAAATAGAGTGTAATTAGTTAAGATTGGTAAGGTTTAGAAACCAAGTTACACCTATGCAATGCTTAGAAACTTTTGAAATGTGAATATGATGTTAAAGGATCATGTAGATATATTTCCCTCCACGAGACAAGATATGCAATTGCAGTCAAATGTGGTGGGATCTATAGTGAATGATTGATAATAGGACTAAAAATGAAAACTTGAAAACAAAACAAATAATAAAAATAATTTTTTTTTGGTTTATGCAAGATTGCTCTTACACCCTCAGATGCTCCTACATCAATGTTTCTTGGAAAATCCTTCACTCTTCCCAAAGGATGTGAAAGTGGAGTGCACTCCACTTCACCATGTCATTACATGGTGTGCCCTTATGGGTATGTAATGAAACAACTTGCACAATAGAATAATATAATAGGAAATGTTTAGTGGGAAAAGAGGAGTGTTTTCAATTTCAATGGATGTGTGGGTTAAATCCTCCTTTCACTACAAACATTCAAGGACATATCAACTGAGTTGATTCACACTTTTGCAAGAGGATTCACCTACATGTTAGGATGTCACTTGGAATGATGTGGAAATTCAGAGATTGTTAATTCATGTATCAAATTAATGGTCAAATACCCTTAAAACCCTAATTATGCAAAACAGTAAGTAAAATGATGAATTACGACAAATGCTTGCAGACTAAGGTAGTAGGCAGAGATTAATAACTAACTATTTTTTGAAGTTTAGGATGTGGAATACTCGGGGACAATGGCATTAGCGCCCAAGTCCAATGTGGTGTTTTCTTTGTGGAATCTTGATCTCCTTTTGACACTGATGTTTACTGTACTTTCTGTTTCTGTCCCGGAAGATGTGGAGGACACTAGCACTCTAGCCTGAGTCCAAGGTAGGGTAATTTTCAAGATGTCATAAACTCTTCAGATGTTGATTGTCACTGTCACAATTGTTTTTGTGTTTTCAACCTCGGAGGACACTAGCATTGGTGCCTGAGTCTGAGCAGTGCTTTTCTTCAGGGATCTGGAATTTGCACACTATCTTATTGTTGCCTAAAAATCCACTCCATCAAGATGCAATGCATGTAACCTACAATCATAAGGAGAGTGGTTGGGGGTTGTGGTGTTTAGAGGCTTGCCTCAGTCAAGCCCTAGAGAGACATTCAAGTCTTCCGAACATCGTTGTCAAATACAGAGTGTGTATCCCTACGGGATAGAGAGAAAAAAATTGATAATGATTCAAAAACAAATAGATATCACCTCAGAGGTGTAGATCTCACATAGATAAAGGCTCTTCAACACATGAGAAGATGAAGCTAAATCTGCAATCACAAACACAATAACAATGCTTTGCTCTGCAACAATGAATATCTTGAATGCTCTAAAATCATAAGTTAGCCAAAAGTTCATAATCATCTCCTAGTTTGCAAATTAAACCCTAAACATGCTTATATATGCAATTAAACACATTCTCGCTAAGAATTTTGAAATTCAAACTTAAGATGTCAGCATGAGACTTAATTAACGGTCACCAAACCGACATTTAAATTTGGGACTTGCCTGAAATAGGGTAGGACAAGGGCGCTAGTGCCCAGTCCATAGGTCCTTTTTCAAGGAAAGATTAGATGCTACAATGTCCTTCATGCCCCATGTGACATGGGTTTCAGGCCATTTTCTTCCTGGAGTCAAAATTATCATGTATGATGCAAAACAAAGGACCCAAGAGCTAAACCTAGGAGGGAAAAGTCCAGGGAGACATTTTTTGACATAAAATTTAGCCCCCACTTTAATGTATGTATAAATTCAAGGCCCATACATGCATTAAAGTATGGTCAAAACACAACAAACAGGCCAGGCACTTAGAGATAACGTATACACAAAGATTGAGAGGCTATTTCTAGGCCCTAGTCTCAGATAGACATTAGAGAAAACACATTACAAACACGCCAAACACAGTGAAGATAGTAATGGGCACACAAAACATGGAGAAGATAGTTATAGTCACACAAAATATAGAGAAGACAGTATTGAATACACACAAAACACAATGAATACAGTGAATACAATGATTATTTCTTTTTTCATTTTCATATATATATGAATGCAAATGCAAGTACATGGAAAGTATACACACCACCCAAAATGCAGGAGGAAATCATTGCCACACATCTTTAGACTGTATATGGGGCAACAAATACACAATACAAATCAAGTATGCCATACAAATCCCAAAGCATAGGAGGGACTTATCACAACATGTCTTTAGACTATGCTTGGGAACCAACACGCCATACAAGAGGAAAACACACGGAAGACACAGAGAAAACATGACAAACAAGTGATGGAAGGAGCCTATTTCTAGGTTCACCACCATCTCAGGCTTATTACAGGCACGCCTGATGGTTGGGCTTCGCCACAACAACCGCTAAAGACACACTTAAGGGAGGATACACCAACCCCACCTTCTCGGAGGACTTTTAGAATAAAAAGGATGTGCACTAGCTCAAGAGATACACCATCATTGGCTCCACCGAGGGCTTAAAATAAAAGGATATGCACAATATTCTGCCTCTGCAAAGGGCTTAATGATTACAATATAAAATAAAGATGTGCACACACGTAGAGATACAACATCCTGCCTCTGCAGAGGGCTTACAAACATGCTTCATTAGTATCAAAATCATCAGACAGCTTATTGTATATATGCCCCCACCTTAAGATGGTTGATATCCTATACCGATATCAAGCATGTTAAGGTAGAGAGAAAACACACAAGGGAACAAGAGCTTTTGTAAAGACTATGCCCCCAAAAGTGACATGCACTTTATGATCGCCGAATGTTCCCACAAACACACAAGGTCCTGCAAGAAGAGAGGTTAGAGATCTTTCCATAAGATAATAACCACATCACATGATCAAAGCAATGCATAAACATAATCACATCAAGATCCAAGGTTATACTACGAGTTCAAAACCCAAGTATAACCGTGGGCCTATACCACAAAGATCTCATAACTGAGTGTAACCAAGGTGAGACCCAAGATAAACAAAGTGCACGGAGTAGCAGTATTGTTATGGTTTGTTAGTGCGATAAGACATCATCAAAATATCACACGGAGTGATTCTACTAATCAAGATATATATCAACCCCCTCGTCATGTATGGACTAGATTCATTTTTGTTTACTCACTAAAGAGACACGTGGTCTGTATCAGTCTTATTTGCTTTTTTGTCATCCGCTAGCTAGATAGAAACACTAGAGGAAGGTAAACAAAAATCAAAAGAGGAGAAACAAGTGCCTTAGGGTCGTCATGTAGGAAGGTGCCCCCAGGTCACCAACCACAATGCTATGCCCCTAGGACACAACACACAACAATAAAAATAGAGGAGAGGTAATATAGAAGAATGATGATGCAAATAGAAGAATGGTCACAACAGAGGTGGTCTCTCGATATCCTTGACCTTACAAGACTATCAAGGGTCATCCAAGGGGACCTACACAACACATAACACATCACAAGGGAAACACAAGATAGAGGTAAAAGTTAGAAATACTTACCTGTAGGGACATATGGACTAGCGGTCATCATCGAGTAAGTCATCATCTTCCCAATATTGAATGCTAGAGGAAAGAGGTTCATAAGGTACCATAGCCCAACTTTTGTTCTTGTCTTCAAAATTTTCAATGTTAATTTTGTTTTGGTTTGATTCAATGTTAGGTGGGATGTTTTCTTGTTGAGGTGCATTTCGTTGGGCAAAAGCTTGTCTTCTTCTCCTTCCTTCTTTTGCTTGTCTATTTCTTTTTGTCTTGTTGCTTATATTTTCAGAAGTATTGTCATTTTTTCCATAGGTTTTTGCATGTTAAAGGAGGAAGCACCATGTTCAAATCTCATTTGTCTTGATGAAATGTTTTGTTCTCGGTGAATGCCTTTCGATCCTTGTAAGGATGACGGGGGAGGGGCCTCAGCATAGATACCATTTCTCCATGGACAAGGTGAGTTATGAAATTTTTCCTTATCCACTTCTATCATACCAATTATTTCATCGTAGTTGTAATAATCTTGGTTTATTCTTATTTTGTTTTGTCCTCTAGGAAGTTCTAATGCGAGTTGTTTGTCTCTTGTTGTTTACATAGGAGGCCTGGCCACTCTAGATATAAGTTTTGCTCTGTATAGTCTATATTGTAGGAAAGAGTGATCTCTTCATGGCTCAGGGTCTCTATCAAGTTGCGGCCAAAAGTAATCAAGAGTAAAGTTGTTTTCCATTGCCAAAGGTTGATATGTATTAGGTCTAATAGTACGCACTTGTCCATGTAAAAGGAATTTTATGCAATTATGAATAGTTGAGGGGACAATGATCATAGCTTTTAACCATGGGTGTCCTAATTTTACACGAAAGATGTCAGATAAAGGGATAACCTCCAATAATTGATCCACAGTTTTATCAAAAGTTGTAAGAAATAAAGTTATCTTCTCAAAGGTATGCATTAAAGCTACATTATGTGTCTTAATCCTTATATTCAAAGGTTCATAGGAATCTTGTGTCAAATTATGTGCAAGGAGAAACTCTTCCGTTATCATATTAGTCATGCAATTAGGATCTATAAGTGTACCATTCACCGGAATCTCTATTATTTTCACAGTAATGTAAAGAGGCCCTTCATTGTCTACAAATGTTGTCATGAGGTGTAAATGTAATTTGAGGTTCAGGGCTCCTTCTTTTCAAATAAGGCCTAGGGGGGAGCCTAGTATTATTGTTGTGATTATAATCCACATGTATATGTATTAAAATGTATGCAAGATCAGATTTTAAAAGATTTTTAATGCTTGTGCAAGGAACAAATGCAAAACTATGTATGCTTAAGATCTAAAATGCTTGATTTTTCACCTTTTTCACAATTTTTCAATGCAAATGACTAAACGAAGAGGTGTTGTGAAGAACTTTATGAGGGAAAGCAAATAATAAACTCAATATCAGTCCAATAATGCAACAATATCCTTCACAACACTCCTATAATGCAATTCTAGAGAGACAACAAGGCCAAATCTAGTGAAAATGCAAAGTTTTCAAACCCTAGACATGGATTTTTGCAAAAAGGTCACTATGATGAAACACTAAAATTATAAATCAGTCCTAAATGAGCGTTTGAAAAGGTTAGTAAAACCTGAAACAAGATTTTAACTACAAACCCTAGCTAATTCAAAACTAGGTTATATGAAAAAATGCACAATTTCAAGCAATTTTTAACAATTTAAGCATGAAAATTCAGTGCAAATGAATAAAATAAGGTGAATTTCTGCAATTTAAATCAGATCTAATGAAAACAATAGAAATTCAATGGAATTAAATTGAATTAAATGGAAATTATGCCAAAATGCAAGCCTAGGATGCCAATTTTTTTCAAAATTTTCAATTTTTTGTAATTTTTCAAATGCAATAAGATGAATGAATGCAAATCTAGAGTACAACACTCAACAAAGTGCAAAATTCAAATAAACATGGGTTCACAAAAATGTTTAGTGGGAAAACAGGAGTGTTTTAAATTTTAATGGATGTGTGGGTTAAATCCTCCTTTCACTACAAACATTCAAGGACATATCAACCGAGTTGAATCACACTTTTACAAGAGGATTCACCTATAGGTTAGGCTATCACTTGGAACGATGTGGAAATTCAGAGATTGTCAATTCATGTATCAAATTAATACTCAAATACCCTTAAAACCCTAATTATGCAAAACAATAAGTAAAATGATGAATTATGACAAATGCTGGCAGACTCAAGTAGTAGGAAGAGATTAATAACTAACCATTTTTTGAAGTTCAAGATACGGAATACTCAGGGACACTGGCATTAGCGCCCAAGTCCACTGTGGTGTTTTCTTTTTGGAATCTTGATCTCCTTCCGACACTAATGTTCACTATACTTTCTATTTCTATCTCGGGAGATGCGAAGGACACTGGCACTCAAGCTCGAGTCCAAGGCAGGGTAATTTTTAGGATGCCAAAAGCTCTTCAAATGCCAATTGTTGATTTCACAATTGTTTCTGTGTTTTTAACCTTAGAGGAAACTGGCATTGGCACCCGAGTCCAAGTAGTGCTTTTCTTCAGGGATCTGGAATCTGCACACTATCTTACTGT